>JAVSCE010008968.1:0-470284 GCA_032199065.1 Smutsia gigantea
GCTGCTCTCCAGCTGCTCTGCAGCTGTGGCAGGTCAGCTGGTCCATTTGTAGCACCAGCTGTTAGGGGGTCCCGAAATTTCTCAAGACTCCCAGCCCACTGGGCTGAGTGTGCTGGGACGATTTTGTACAGCTGTTGTGCCCTTGTCCCTTTAAGACTTTTAAAAAGTGCCTGCTTTTCTTTTGTCCCAGGGGAGCCAGCTGTGGGACCTGCTCCCAGTCTCCATGTCAGATCCTGCCCTTCCGTTTCTCTAATCTCCAGTACACCATGCGGTGTGTGTCTGTGCTCCCGGTGCACATCACCAGGGCTGGTTATTTAGCCGTCCTGTGCCTCCACTCCTTCCCCACTCTGATTCTTTTCCTCCTGCTGGTGCGCTGGGGTGGGGGAGTGCTCCGGTCCCGCCAGGGCATGGCTTTGTATCTTACCCGCTTCGTGAGGCGCTGAGTTCTCGCACATGTAAATGTAGCCTGGCTGTTGTCCTGTATCTTCTGGTCTCTCTTTTATGAATAGTTGTATTTGTTGTATTTTCAAAAATACATATGGTTTTGGGAGGAGATTTCCACTGCCCTGCTTATGCCGCCATCTTGAGCTGCCCCTCTAATTTATTATCCTTATACTTGCTTACCAGTCAACTTGTGAGAGAGCCTGGGCCCCCAACTCCTGGCCACACATCTCATTTCTAGACTGGAAGAATAGCACCAATACTCTAAATTTTTGCTACTCAAAGTCGTTCAGCAGGATCAGTGTCTCCTGGGAGCTTGTTACAAGTGCAGAATACCAGACCCTGTACCCAAATCTACTGAATGAAATCTGATGTTAATGAGACCCTCAAGTGACTCATACACATTAAAGCATGAGAATCACTAGTCACTGTGGTTCCATTGGCCCTGGCATATTCCGCCTCTGTATTGAACAGAAATAACCTCGCTAACCTCAGTTCCTTAGGCCGAACTGAAACCAGCGCTGCTTGAACACCACTCTCCACCTCATGGACTCTTTCAGCTCCCGGCATATTCAAATTCTATTTCTTTGCCTACTGACTATAAATCTGTAACTCTCCAGGAAAGCTAGTGATTTACAAGAAATCAATATTCAATAAATTGTCATAAAATCTTGTATCATCACCCTAGATTCTGAATCCACAAAGAACTGGAATTCTTTTTTTAACCCAGTAGAAATACTTTCATTTTGATCATTGGCAAATCATTGGATAATCTTAAATTTTAATCTCGTAACAGAATATATTTGGAAATTTGCATCCCAAAAGAAAATTCAGCAATGCTGGTTGTCTTTTGAAGCTTATGAAACAAAAATACTTAGATAATTTATTAGGATTATGTATGAAACAAAAATACTTAGATAATTTATTAGGATTATGAAGAAAATATTAGAGTTCCATTATTCCCTCTGAAAGTAGTTCTTAATCCCTAAATATAACTTGCAGTATTACACCTTGGTCAATTTACTTTAAAGGTGAAACTAACAGCAGATGAATGAGAATTTGATTCAGATTCTCCATGTTAAACTCTGCATTTAACAGAGTAAGGCATGCTCACTGGCCCATCAGCATAAAGCCAGCTCATCTCATTATACAACAGGGTGGTCACATTCTTTAAACTTCTGAATTCAGAAAATAATGAAAGTGATTGATTTCATTTGTCATTAAAGAGTTTTTGATATATTTTGTTAATATACTTACTACTGATACTTAGTTTGTATGGTTGTTATCACAATCAGTGATTCTCACAAATAATAATAGTCCAAGGACAAACATATACTTTAGAATAGTAGAGCAGTTTAAAAATTGAGGCCATCATAAAACTTAACACTGGAATTTTTTTTTTCTGAAAACATGAACATCTGGCTTTGCATGGTACACTGTCATCTGATATGTCCACCTCTCTCCCTAGGGAGCCTGATATGGTCTAACACATTAATCTAAAGAGATGCCTCTGTCTTCTGCCTTCTAAAAGTGAATGAGTTCTACAGTGTAATTTTTTATCTGGAACCTTAAATTTCTAGGGAATTAAGGTGACTGCCAAAATCAAATGACTACTTCTTTTTACCAGTTTAAAGCAGAATATCTTAAAACCCAGCACAGCCAAGATTCCATTCTCTATTAGCAGACTTTAAAAATGACTGAGGTTTAAGATGGAATCTCATAACTAAAATCTTTCTATTTTTCCAAGAGGTACACGGTACTCAGTATAAAACTAAGGTTAGTGAGAAAAGGTAAAGTTAGGGAGAAAAGAAGCCACTACCTTATTTAATAGCAGTGATTAAGTTAGGACCTCACCCACATATTCCTCCCAGAATTTAAGTCAATGTTTTTGCCAATATGCCCTGAAAAAAAATTGTTTTAACTCTGTAGTTCTTGCACATTTTTAGATTGACATTTAAAATACTTCATTATGAATTTAAATAGTTGCAAAGGATGCGGTAAAGAATGTTTTAAATATGGACATTTAAAAATAAAATTGTTACTTTATTTTTGTGATTGTGAGCCTTTTATTGGTCTCCTCTCACACTAGATTACTACATATCATGTTAAATTACTACAAAAACTTACATAACATTATAGTTCTAGACTGAGCTATTAAGTTATTTTAATATACTATTATTTAAAATGACAAATATATTACAAGTTTTGATAATTGTTAAGCATAAAAGTCAAAGTTTATTGACAACACATTTCATGAGGTGAATCAATATATATATTTTTTACATTTAATGCAAACAAAGGTAAATGCAGTCAGAAATAATTGGTCTTTATGTAGGATCTTACTTTTTATTAACAGGAGGTGGAAAATATTAAACATTTTAAGATGAAATAAAGATGAAGATTTTTCTGTATTATATATATATATATAATAAACATTCCAAAGAGTATCTGATTAATATTGTTTTAACTACTTCATTGAATAATAAGTGCCAGTGGAAAGATCTCATCGAACTTTTATCCAGTACTTGAAAATTTCAGCAGTCTAAGAAAACATTCTAATTACATTTAAAAGAATTAGTGACAATAACCTAAACTGCTTTGCTATTTAAAGTTTCATTTCTTTCTAGCTATTGATGTGTCCTAGGGATAAATATCAGGAAAAGCTGAAAAGAGCTGTTTCTATTTAAATGTATGGCAGGAGGGGGCTTTTTCAACAGTCCACACTCCTTACTAATGTTGTCTTAGCCCAGCTTTCATGAAACTCTCCTTCAAATGCATACTTTGCAAATCCAGGCCATGGAAGACGCTAGTCATGAGTCCAAAAGTACCTAACTCCCATCATTGCAAACTAGCTTGTATATGAACTCAGATAATCCCAATGTGGACTAAAATATCACATTTTTAGCATGACACAGGAGTATAAGTCAGGGAGATACAGGAACCTTAAGGTCATAGGATCTAGGAACATATGATCATCAACCCCTTCCAGGACTCCTGGGGTACATATTCTCCATGTTAAAGGCCGCTGTCCCAGGTGAGTCAGCCAGAGTCCTGTTCACATTGCAGCATTAGAGCTCCTGGGCAAAACTGAGTGGTGGACCTCAGGTAAGAAGAGAGCTGGGCTCCCAGGTCTCAGATGCAAGGCCTAGGCCATGCCCCCCTGCTCAGTCTGCCTCTGCCAGGGGTGCAGAGGGTCAGGGAAAGGACCCTGAGGGCCACTGCACACCTCCTCCGGCCTTGGGGCCCCAGTGGCAGCAGAGGAAACTTCCCGAGTGCAGCCTTGGTGGGGCCCTTGTGGCTGGGTCTCTGGGCCCCTGTCCTCACGGGACTCTCTGCAACACTCAGCAGAGGGTCCCCAGCACCGGCCAGGCCGCTCACCTCAGGCAGTCTGCGGCAGACCTGCCATCCCCGGACCCCAGCATCTGGTGACTGTAGGAGAGGCAGTGGAGAGCGATGTCATCCCTAAGATCAAGTTTGGAGCCGGGGGGCTTCAATTCTTTGTAAAGAGTATGGTTGTAACTCCGATCCCATAATTGTTAATGTCATCAAATTCTCGATATGTACATTACTTATTAACTTGGGGAAAATAATTTATGGTTTTACTGTTGTCCCGGACATCATACATTCATAAGGAGAGATGGCCCTATTTGGTGGAAAGAGATATTTTTCTGTGTTTTGATCGTACTATTTATAACTCCGTTATAGTCACACTACTATTCGTTTGTTTTGCTTATGTATTAGAGGCTCTTGAAAATGTTTGTCAAACTATCTGAATCTGATGCTTTAAATTTATTGGTCATGATGCATTTCAGTAGCATATGTGGGTAAAGTCTACATTGCTGTTCTTACTTTAGTTAGTGATGTCCTAAATGTTTCTAACGTTGACTTCATAGGCACACCCCTCATGATTAATGGCGCCAGATACGAGAGTTCCTGCCGCTATCCCCACCCCTCTGGGAACTAGGACACCTGTTGGAAGGGCGCAGGGAAGGGTGGGCGTCCAACTGGATCTCGGAGCATGTGACCTGAGTGTATGATCCTGACTGTATTCCAACCACAAAATCTTTATGAACTATTCATTTTATTTGTTTTTATTATTTATACCTCTTCCAGCCTTCACTAATGTAAAAGCAGTTTAACTTTTAACAAAGAAATTGTATTCTTACATTATTGAAACTCAGTCATAAAGGTTTAATACAGATCTTATTCCAAGGGTAATACCATGCTTCAGTACACAGAACTTCTCATAAGGTCCTGAATTTTCCTGGAAACATGATAAGGATATTGTCTCAGCATTCCTTGGCCATCTTTGGATTTAGACTTAGCTATCCTGAGAGATGATTTTACCTCAGGTCTTTTAATTTATCTGCATGGTGTAAAATGGGGCTTTTATCCTTCCTTAGCCAAGTCAGGTCAGAATCAAGTCTCAGTGCAGATCCCACTGAGGCATTTTCTTTCACTACCAAAAAGGCATGAATAAAAAAGGCAGGACGTCCTTCCTGCCTGGTGAAAGGGTCATCTTCACAGGCATCAGGCTTATATCCTCACTCTGTGGTCCCAGTTTAAAAGCAGAAACTAAATTTCTGGTGTGAAATGGTGTGAGATCTGGCTAATAGGCCTTGATGCAGTCTCTTCCTACACCCATTAAAAGCCCTGTGATAGAAGAGAAAATGGGACACAGGCAACAAAGTCACGGCAAGAACCTGGACCCCCATCACCACATGCTGCCCCTCAGTGCGTCCCAGCACACCCCGTTGAAGGGAGCGCTCTGAGATGGCAGCGGCTCCCAGGCTGAGGAAGCGGCTGTGCAGGGGCGACGGGGAGGCAGAGTCAGGCCACGTGCGTCACATCCTGGGAAGCGGAGTCTTCTCAAGGACGGCACTGGTCGAGCACAGCAGAGCGAGAGCAGCCCAGGCCGTGGGCCCATCGGAAGAGCGCTGCCCTTCTGGGCTGGTGGCTGCAGCAGCAGGGGTGACAATCGTGTGTTTATTGTTTATGTTGGGCAATACACAGGGCTAAGAGCTTTCAAAGTATTTCATTTAATCTTCCCAAGAACCCTATGAGGGTGGCATATTGATTAGCTTCCTTTTACAGATACGAGAAGAAGCATAGCGACTCACCCAAGGTCACACAGCTTGTAAGTGACAAAGCCTGTCTTGGCAAATAGGCACCATGGGCTGGGAATTGGACTGCAGACCAGGCCTGCCACCTTGCCCTCCAGTTGTGTCTCTGAGGAGGGATATGACCCTCACCCAGCGCAAAGCTGAGAGATGCCCCGGTTCCCTGTCTGCTGACATTAAGATCTAGCTTTGTTCGAGGAACAGCAACGAAGAAAAAAGAAAGAAAGAAACAGTTTGAAACCTTTGTGTAACTCTGGGGGAAAATGCCAGGACAAAATACCTTTGAAACTGAAATCAATCAAAGGGAGAAAAAATGTGGGAGAAACTCATTTATTTCTTACAAGCAGTCGTGTACTTCTGATCTCCTGTGTCTCTCGCAACCCGGCTGCAGAAAAAGGGACCCCATCCAACCTCTCCAGTCCAGATATGCCCTGCTTGCCCTTGTAATTACCTGTATTGATAAGGAGATAGACTACTTCTCTTCACCCCTTGGAAACACCTATTGATATGGAGATGTACTAACGCCAGGCAAGAGATTCTGGAAATACTGCAATTTTACCCACAGCCCCCCCTACAGAAATCTTGCCTCACAATCTACTCGTTCCCCTTCTTCCGCAATAGCCCCTGGGAGAGAAAACTGGAGCATTGTAACCAGACTGATAACATGCAATAACAACAGCAATAAAATCATGATAATCCTCAAGCTGGAGGATTCAGCTAGGTTCAAAGTCTTATGCTGATTAAGCCCATAGCTCACCCATTCCACAGACACCAGTAGCAGAACAGGCAGGGAGTTCAGAGCAATCATCCTGTAGCAGCTGCAGCCAGGGGGCGGGTCCAGGCCACAGAGACTGTAGGAGAAAATAACCTTAAGGGCAATAAGCTACATGTTTTAATGATACCAGCATAAGCAAATCTTGTCCATCAGGTAGGATGCATGCAAGAGAGTGGTCCTGTGGTAGGACAGGGGCAGGAATGGGATCTCGTCCTGGTCTCGTATACCAGACTTTCACCCCCTTCCCCGTGGGAGTGACAGATGGGTCAGTAGACAGGGCTATGGGAGCTACATGCACTGGCCATAAAGATAAAACAAAACTTCCCCATAAGATGCTCTTACCTCCTGGCCGATTTAGATATACTACCATGATCTTTGGGGGCCACTCTGCTGTTAGTCCAGGAACATCCAGGAGGCCAGCTTCCAGGCTTTTTCCCCAAGGTGCCAGAAAGGCCAGCCATCGCTGGTCCATGTGTCAAAATGTCCAGGGCCACATCCACTCAACAGTGTCTCCAGGGGTTAATGCAGTTGGGGCTGGCAGCAGGATGTTGCTCTGCTGGCCATAGCCTGGCTTCAATAACTCCTCTTTGGTTTGGACGTACAGTTGTATAGGAGAGGCAGCAATGTGTGTTAGCATGTCCACAGGGCTCAGGGTTCCTTTTTGGGGCTTCTCATTCAAACACTGTAGCACTGTCCGTAAGTGAACTGACCAGCACCATAGACTCAAATTCAGGCCAGATTTCAACAAACCATTTTACCTCTCTATCATACCTGCCCTGTTAGGGTTATATGGCACATGAAATTTCCACTTTATTCCTAATTGCTGCACCCACTCTTGTAATGCATGTCCAGTAAAGTGGGTGCCTTGATCACTTATGGCTGGTCATAGGCTGCAAAGAGACACTCTGGGCCCCTTTTAGTGGTTTGCTGATCTGCACGACATGCAAGAAAAGCAACCAATAGTCCACTATCCGTGTCCATACAAGTCATGGCATACCGATATCCTTCTGATATGGGCAGAGGCCCAGTATAGTCTATCTGCCACCTGACAAGGGGTATAGGCCCCTTTACTATTGTCCTATGTTGCTGCGGGACTCAGTGTAAGTCCCTCTTAGAGAACACAAGGCACTCCTACTGGGCTCTGTTGACTTCTTCAGAGGTCAACGACAAGCCTCACCGATGGGCTGCAGCCCACATTGTCTTTTGCCCCGCATGCAACAAATGCTGATGTAATCATTGGGCCACATCAGAAGCAGGCTTTCCTTCTAGCCAGCGCACCAGAGCCCATGTGTCTGCTTCATCATTCTCTAGGGATGCCAAAGGCAAATGGCCAGTAACATGATATATAGTACTGGTTTTAGTCTGACCAGAGGCCCATAGGTCTTGCCACAACTCTTTCCCCCAAATGGGCCAGTGACCAACCATCCAGTTGGCATGGTACCATGTTGGTAGCCACGGGGTCAAGCCCTGATAGACGGCCCAGCTGTCAGTGCAGACAACTATAGGGGAGGGCTCCTAGGTGATCATGAGCCGTATTGCCTGCAACTCAGCCCATTGGCTGCTTTTCCCTTCTCCATCCTCCATCCATATTGTCTCAGTCTTAGGATGGAAAACCACAGCCCTCCACTTTGGGGGCTGCCCACGACTGGAGCCATGTGCATACCAAGCATTTTCAGGTACAGTGTCTTTTCCCTCTTGATGAAGAGTCTCGGCTACCAGTGACTCAAAAGCAAGTTCTTCCTGCTTTCCACTGGTATAGGTCACTGGCCCCAATAAGTATTGGAGTTCTCCACTTAAGGGGCTAGTAGAGAGGTTGCTATGCTGCTGTAAGTATGCACCCCATTTGGCCAGGGTAGGTGTCTGTGCCACACCACTCTGTGGCCTTTGGGTCCAGTCTCACCCCACCCTACAATGGGATAGATGGTTATTACCTTGGTTGGAGCTGTTCTGGTGATGGGCTCTGTAGCCAGCAAGGTGTGGTACACAGCAGCCAGTTGCTTCTCTGTCAAGGTGTACCGGACCTCTGCTCCTTTCCATAGTTGTGACCAGAATCCAGTAGGTTGCCATGTCTGTTCAAGCTGCTGCCAAGACCCCATCTATAACCATCTTCGGTTACATGAACACCTAGCTCACAGGGCCTTGATGAGTCCATTACACTCAAGGCCTGTACGGCCTCGACTGCCCACTTGGCAGCCGTAAAAGTAGCTGCACATGTCTCATCCCAGTCCCACCTGATGCCCTTTCATACTAACCAGTATAAGGGCTTCAGAATTTGTGCCACGTGCAGGATAAACACTCTCCAGTAGCCCAAAAAACCCCAAAATTCTTGTAATACTGCCACAGTGGTAGGGGTGGAGAAAGCCTGGACTTTGTCTATGACTGCTTCAGAAATAACTTTAATTTTACCCGACCAGACAACCCTCAAGAATTTGACAGACAAACCAGGTCCCTGAACCCTGGTGCTGTTCACAGCCCATCCTTTCTCCTGTAGATGTTGCAGCAGTCTAGGTGCTGCCCCATCTAAATCTGCAAAAGAATCAGATGGAAGCATAATATCATCAATGTAGTGATACAGCCGCACCGTTTGTAGTTTCTTCCATGTGGCCAAGTCCTGAGCTACAAGGGTATGACAAATGGTGGGACTGAGGAGGTCTCCAGTTTCCCTGTGCCCCCCAGGCAATTTATACTGCATAGTATTTGTCACTCACCAAGGTACAGACAGAGCTACAGATGGGTGCTTGGCATGTCCCCTTAGAACTGCCTTTACCACACGGGCCTTCAGTCTGAACTCACCTGCAGTGGTCTGTAGCCACAGGCCCTGCAGGATATCTACCTCCAAAATATAGTCAGGGATGGGAGAAATGTACACGGTATATTTCTTTGGGGGTAAACGCCCTATCCCCAGTGAGATTTGGGCTTTCTTCACTGCCTTACCCCCATAGCCATCTATGACAGCAGGGGTCCCGGGAAAATGCTCAGGGTTGCCATGAATCAAAGAACAGTCAGCTCCTGTGTCCACCAGCAGCAGGACACGTCGTACATTCCCAGGGAACCAATGAATTTCTAATACATGTGGCCTCTGGTCCCCACCATGTCCCCCAAGGTGGGGGCTTTGACCCTCCTCAGTCGAACCTTGATGTCCAGTCATTGTCCTGTAAGGGTGAGGGCCCAGGCAGAGCCTGAGTACTGTCCCCCAGGACACAGACCAGACATGGGGCCCTGCCTCAGGCTTCCACGTCCTAGACCTCAGCGGCTGGAACTGCTGCTCTGGCTTTAACTGGTGCCACAGTTCTAACAAGATCCTATTGGGCTGTTCACCAAGTTTTTCTTTCACTACCCGGCCCTTTATCAAATCAACCCACATCTGGGTGCTTGAGACCTTCACGGGGCCCTTGCACCTCTCCTTTCAGTCGTAGCCCGTACTTCCTTCCATGCTCTTACTGTGTCAGCCTCCCCCAGACCTGCTAAAGTACGAGTAGCCTCACTTATGTATGGGTTGCCCTACATGGGGGAACAGGAATAGTCATTAGGGACACAAAGAGATACGAAGCACCGGATTTCTCATTCCTATGGAGAACTCCTCACTGTGGCCCTGAGGGTCCATATTATAGATGATATTTTTCATGTCAGCTCCCATAACAGCTACTGGAGCTCTTCATACATTTTTCCAGCTAGTGGGTAAGTATGGGAAATCACACTGATTAGGCCAAGTGCCCTGATGGCTGCTGTCAGCCAATCCAGAAGCACCTGGTACCCTGAGGTGTGATGGGCACTTTGCAACCGCTGTCAGAGGGAAGGGTGAGTCATCAGGGAAGCCAATTTACTCATTTCAGAACCCAACATAACAATGTTTTCCACCCCCATATCCCAGAGATGCAAAAGCCATGTAGGCGGAGGTTCCGACAACTTCGGCCTAAACCTCATGCTCACGTCCACCAGCTCACGCTGGGTGTAGGGGCGGAGCATGGGTGCTGCACGACCTGGGGAGGGGGCAGCTCCTCCCCGGAGGGGCCCGTGGTTGTTTTGTTTTTATTTTCTGAATTAAAACCAGGTGGGCCTTTAATACGGGACCGGTGGTGGCCTCAGCAACAGATTGGCCCTCGGCCCCACCCCTCATCCGCTCCCAGCATCTCCTCCACCCCCTCCGGGCCTGAGGCCCTGCTCTCCCCTCCCACCCCCATGGCCTCCTGCAATATGAATGATTCTCCCGCGCTAATAACGTGTTTTCCAGGAGTGCGACCTATCTTCTCAGTAACTGTCTCTCTTTCTTAAGGGCATCCCATAGGTCATTGTCCAGCTCCTCCAAGCAATGTTAAGGTGTGTCTCCTGCTGAAGTCTCTCTCTCTCCGCGATAACCCTTTCCACTATTTTGAGGAAAAGACATCCCACAATCCCAGCTGCTACACAGCCACGCAGGGCGTCTAACCAGTCTTCTATCTCACGGAGGGCCAATTCCATAGTTTCCGATGTCTCCACTCTTCCCCAATTCTTGGGAAGTCCCCACCCCTTTAGAAGGTGCTTTACCCTACACCAATTCCCCTCTAGGGGCTCCCCAGTTGGAAGCACCACAGATAGGGGGCTCCCGAGTGAAACTGCACCCTCCACCACTGCAGCCAGGGAGGCCTCCCTGCCATCCACAGGGGAGGTTCTGGGCATCTTCCCACCATCTCTAGGTGCAGCTCGCCCAAGGGTCATACCCATGTAGACAGATTTTGGGTTCAGAGGTTCTGCCAGCTACTACCAAATGTAACTCCGGGGGAAAATCCCAGGGCAAAATACCTTTGAAACCAAAATCAGTCAAAAGGAGGAATGAAGTGGGAGAAACCCGTTTATTGCTTACAAGCAGTTGTCCACTTCTGTTCTTCCGTGTCTCTTGAGACCCTGCTGTAGAAAAAAGGGAACCCACCCAACCTCTCTGGTCAAGATATGCCCTTGCTCACCCTTGTAATCACCTATTGATATGGAGATGGACTACTTCTCTCCACCCCTTGAAAACACCTATTGATATGCAGATGCACTAAAGCCAGGGGAGAGATTCTGGAAATATTGCAGTTTTATCCACAGCCATATAATTTCTTTTTTTTTAATATATCATTTTCTATGTTCAGTCTATAGGTCCTGTGCTTTCTGATTTACTTCTAGAATATGGTGTCCTTGTGGTAGCCTTTGAAGCAAATCCTTCTAAATACAGACAAAAGAGAAAAAGGATATTAAGACTGGTACAAAATGAGAGAGAAATAGCAAATGATACAGCTATTCACAAGAAAGAACTCTCCAGATAAGGTCAAAGGCCAAAATTTACAAGAATAATAACATGTTCTAAACTTAGTAATCATAAGAGTGCCCCTAAAATTGCCTATAAAAGTCCATTTTTGAGGCAGGACTTCAAAAGTTAAAGTTTCTTTTGTGGAATAAAGCCTTTTATTCTCAAAGGTCATTTATGCTCATTTTTCATTGTTAGTAACAGTATGAAATTAGCACCCATTGTTTTAGAGTATGAATAAACAAACTCCCATTGTTTTGTTTGGAGCACAGGATCTTAAGACTCTGTCTTTGCTCTTCTTTGATTTATTTCTACCATCTTATTATACACTTTTCATTTCATTTTTTTTCCTTTCTTGCCATCTTCTGAATAGATTTTTTTTTTTTAATTCTTTTGCTTATTCCCACCTCCAGCCCCTACTTACACGCCTTTGGAAGTAATTATCTCTATTTTTAGGAGTTACCCTAGACATTTTAACACACTTAACTTAATTTCTTGGTGTTCCACCCAAACAATGCAAGAAGCATAGAATATATTAAACAGTTTTTCACCCTGTTCCAATTTATATTTTGACCCATATTTGAATTCTATCTTGTTTGTTTAACCTCACAAATTAGACATTACTATTATTGCTACATATAGTCAATGTCCATCTAGATTTACCCAATATTTATCAGTTTCTTTGCTTGTTTCTTCTTATATCTCACATCTTCCTCCATTTGGCTTCACAATTTTTCTTCATCAAGCAGTTTTTTATTTCTAAAAGTTTTATTCAAATTCTTTTCAATCTGCTGGATTTGTGTTTTTAAAAACAATCTCTTCTTCTTTGCTCATCCACTTTTCATTTCTTTACCGTACCATCCATGTTGCTGTGATATTCCATATCTGATCATCTTTACAGACTGATTTTGCTGCCTGTTGCTTCTGTTGGCTCTTTATTTTCTTGTGTATGTATATGTGGGAGGGCGGAGTATGCTTTTCTGTGTGTTTTTATGGGCTTATATTTCTTGCAACTTTATCTGCAGGAATTCTTTGAGACCTGGGTTGAGATCGCATTCTTTCAGACAAGATTTGCATTTGCTCCTTTCAGTTGATGATACAAACATTCTGGGAACACTTGAATTAAAATTCTCCTCTTTCAATTTTTCAGACACAAGTGATATATATTCGTACAAAAAGCCACCTGAGGGCCTGGCTGTCATTACAGCTTTTCTGTGAGATTTCCTCCTACTCTCCCCCAGCATAAAGATCCAATCAGGTGTGTTGCAGCTCCTCTGCAGAGCAGCTCATTTTTATTCAGCCTCTACTGAATGTAAAGCACTTTTAGGATCCATCTTTATGTGGGAGTCTCCTCCGGGGATTTCCAGTTCTGTGTGGGCCCAGGGCTTTATCTCCCGTGCTTGACTGCCGACACAGTTCAAAGAAGTTCAAGGTTTCCAGATTTTAACAGAAATACTAAGACAGCTGGTGTTGATGCTCCTCTCCCAAAGTTACTACTTTTATCTCTGCAGATTCCTTACCTTTGTGTCATCTCAACAATGCCTTTTGAAAGCGTTTTCATTGTTATTTTTATCTGGCATTTTGGTTGCTTTCATTGGGTAAAGCTTTTGCATATCTAGTTCAACAAAGCAAAGGCAATACTCTGTGGAGATGGCCTGCCACCCTCCCAGGATGCAGTAAATGGGCTGAGCTGAAGACCTCTGTAAAGCATTGTGCCAGAAGAGCATGGCCGTCTGGGAACCAAAGCTGAAAACAGGAGTGGCCCCACTTACCATCATTCCAATGACCCACTGGTGTAAGTTTCATACTGTTTCTACAATCCTGGAGTCTGCAGAGTTAGAAGTCCCAATCCCCAGAGGGGTACCCGCTCACCCAAAGACATATCAAGGGTCCTACTGAATTACAGGCTACAGATGCCACTAGGCACATTCCCTGTGTGAATCCAGGTGAGAAAAGCCGTCACCCTAGGACCAGGCAAGGTGATAGCAGAGGGTGGAGGAATTTAGAATGGCTAGTGGAGGATGGTAACCATGAGTACCAGCTGTGATCCCAAGACCAACTGCTGTGACAGGGGCTTCAGCTTGTCCCACTAACTTCCTCTTTCTAAGTGTGCCCTCAGGAAGGGACAGCCCCCAGTGATTCATACTCATGCCCTTCTGTGGTCCCCTCCCACACTGTGTCAAGGTTACTCAGTGCAAACACCAGAATATAATGGAAGGGATGGTATGCAACCTCCAAGATTAGGTTATAAAAGACTATGCCTTCTTTTTCAGTCTCTTATTCTTTCTTGCTCACTCTATCACATCATTTGCCAACTTTTCAGCTGCTATTCTCACATGAAGCCAGGAGAATGGCAAGGCCAGATAAGAATTATGGGATTGAAGCTCTGCAAGTGACTGAAGTAGCCAGGATTCAATTCACAAATCATTCGGTTTATTGAACAACCTATTGCACAAGTTAGTCACACAAGTTTACAGTTAGCAAAGCCTTCTGAAGAGGACCAGGGGAGGTAGCATCTCATACACAGCAGGCAGCAAAGCACCTCCCAGTCATCAGTTCCTCCACAAGCACTGGCCTGATTTCCATCAGGATGCCTTCTACACCAACAGAGCTCTGGCAGCGTCTGGACATGTATATGTGGATGGTCCATCAGCCCTGGAGCCTCTGCTAGACAGGTCCTTCTGTTAAGGATTGCCTAGTTGGGTGTAAGGGTTACCCCTGAGGGTCTTTGCCATATCTGCTCAGTGCATTTGGTCTCCCTGACGTCTTTCCGAAGACATTTCCATGCAAGTTTTACTTGTTTACCTGTTACATAGCTTATCTAAGAGGACGTGCTTGAAGTCCTACCTCCGACATTGACAAACAACTAATATGGGAGTTCACATTGGCCACTCTGACTCCATTTTGTCTTACTCTAACTTGGTGTATTCTCTGTCTTCTCAGGAGGAATCATATACAAAGTATCACATCATAGCATCATTAGTACACTCAGGCAGCTTTCAGAGAGGTCCACCTGGGGAAGAACAGGCACCTCAGGGCAACAGCCAGCAAGAAACTGAGGCCCGCCAGCAACCACATGCGTGAGCTTGGAAGCAGATTCTTCAGCCCCCCAGGTGAGTCTTGTGATGACTGCAACTCTGGCCAACAGACTGACGCAACCTCGTGAGCGACCTTGAACCAGAACCATGTGGCTAAGCTACTCCCAATTCCTGGCTCTTGGAAACTCTGTGAGATAGTATTTTGTTCTTTAAGTTACTAAGTTTGGGGATAATTTGTTACATGGCAGTAGATAACTGATACAAGACCCATGGTGGATCTATGGCCCAGATGTATAGAGGAAGTAAATCCATGCAGCGCGAGGAGTAAACTGTGGCGGGCGTCCAAGCAAGTACAAACCCTAAGGGATGCGGGTTTGCCGACAGCCTCCAGCTGTGGGAGCCTTCAGGACCTGCCTGATTTTCCAGCCCCGCACTTCCAGGAAGGCCCCAGGCAATGACTGAGCAGGGTTGTCATTTCCTTCCCACGCAGGCTCCTCAAACGGCACTGCTCCCTGTTGGGCTGAAACTTGCTCAGTCCCGGGGCACAGCCTGGAGTGCACACCACCCATCCTCCTTACTGCCCCTCTCTGTTCTCAGGCCTCAAACCCGCATTGGGCCTTAAGGTACTCTCTGCCTGCTCTTTCTCCTTCTCCCCTTTACCTCTTAGAGGAGTTTGCCCCAATAAATCACATACATTTCTGATTCTGTCTTGTGTCTACTTCCCAGAGAACCTGAATTTTAACTTTACTATTGCCTTCCTTCTATTTAGTTTGTCTTTAATTTTTCTTCCCATTCCTGCTTATGAAGGTGCAAACTTAGCATAATTATTTTAAACCTTCCTTTGTTTCCCAATTTTAAGAATTCAAAGCTAGAAAATTCCTTTAGTCATCTGTTTCTGGAAGAAACAAATCAATATAGTACGTAATGTAGGTATATTTTTCTGTTTGGAAAAAACCCAGGATATATGGTTTTATTCATTTTGATTCTCCAGTTATTTTTAGTCTATTGCAAATTAGAACAAACATTGCTATCTAAAACTAGTCTTGAAAGGTAATGCTGATTTTTAACTAAAGTTGTCTATACTTTTAACTTTATATCCTTGTCTGTTCATTTATTTATTCATTCAACAAATTTAGAAAGGTCTTTGTGCCAATCATTATGCTGAAGTTGTGAATTAAAAAACATTTGTCATATAGTTAATTTTGTGCTTTAAATACTATAAACATTTTTAGAGAGGAAGGGCAGAACTCTGCTTTTCTGCAGATAACTACTCTGTGTTTCACCACAAAGCATTGATTGGCCTGTTTTCAAATCACTTGTAAACAATTCTCCAGCACATACTGAAATGAACCCCAGGATCTCTACTGACTGTCATTAATGAACTATTGAACTCAATTATTTTACAAAGAAATAGATGGAATAAGAAATTTCTTTAAGAGATTACCTGTTCAATCAGAAATTCACTTATTCATTCAGTATCGATTCATGGCTTCAGGAAAGAATATAAAAAATAACTTTAATAAGTCTAGATTAAAAGGACCAAAATTTGTATGGGTATCCCTCACTTTGAGGCATTTCCAAGTCCTTCACATTTCACTTACTATCATCATTGGCCAAGGGCATGCACGTGGATACTGTTTGCTTTTCCCCTTCTGTGCGCATGACAAAGGCCTGACCATGTTCACCTGTACGCTGAGCTGGGTGTCCAAAGGAGTGCACCCCAAATGCTATGTGACTGTGCAGCATGCATTTCTCATTCAAAGCAAACTTAAAGCTAGCTGGTACAGAAACACGCTTTGAAGTCACCGGGCAGGTGTGGAGAGCTGAGAGAGTTGACACTCTAACGCTGTCTTGATTTGGCCCTGGGATCAAACACTACATCTGTCACCTGCAGAACAATAGTATTTTGACTTCTGTCCCTTTATACAGCATTTAGGCCAGAAATGGACTCTGTAAAGACTTTTTTTTATCACACCCTGCCTCGTCCTGGATAGTTTTGATGTCATGACATCAGTTTTACTTACTTCCAATTATTCTTTAATCTGTATGTCAATAACATGTTGGATATACTGGCTTCCCTTCCATGATTAGCACTGACTGAATGCCACACCTAACGCTTACTGAGTAACTACCTGGGCTATGTTTAAGAAAACAACTCTGAACTGCCTACTCCTTCCCCTTTGTCCTGCTTGGGTGAAACGGACTCTCCTGTATTAATCTACAAACAATTAAAAAATATCAAAAATCAGAGTTTATCAGGTTCACATTACTATCTTTAGGCACTGGCATTTGGAAATGTCTCTAGTCATTGTTTTTCATTATCACTGTGGATTTTAAAGCCTCCAAAACAGTCATTTTGGCAAATGAGTGAATACCAGTAACTGCATGAAAACAAAGGGCCTCACTTTGTAATGTGATGTGAGAAATATTTTTTAATTTTCTAATAGGTGCTGGGCTATGGGTCTGACTCATAGTAATTATACCTCTTTTCGTACGTGAACAGCGGAGAGAGAACATACTAAAATTAACGAAGAAAGCAAGACTTGGGTTCATTCTCTATCTCGATCATGATCCTGGGAGGTCTTTTTAAAATGAATCATCGCTTTGCGAAGTAGAGCACAGGAGCAGATATTTGTCTTTGTGTCAAAAACAAGGCCTCTTAGCAAATTGAATCTCTTCCTACCTTTAGACAATTCAAGGAAGATGAAATGTTGAGGGCTTTTCTAGTGTCGAGCAGAGATAAAGCCTTACAGACTGGAACAAAATTTCTACCAGTTTCAACTGGCAGGTAAAATGTATTTCAGAACTGATCTTGACATGAAGAACTTTTTAATATTAGAACACCCCATACAGGCAGGGTGCTAATTGTGTGAACATGTTACATTATGCAGAAATGAGCACCGATTTATTCTTGGGGAGCATGTGTTGGTGAGCAAATCCAAACGCAAACTGCTTTCTCATTCCTTAAGTGTTGAGAGGAAGGGCGGGGAGAGGGCTGGAGAGCCAGGGAGGCCAGGGACACAGACCCGCCGAGGACAAGGGGGAAACTGCCGATGAACACACTTGCACCTGACTTGCCAAGGGCAAATGTGCGGCTTGAACATTTGCTCCATGCCTTATTCAACACCCGTAGCTCACAGAGAAGAGCATAAAATAGTCCCAGATTCAATCCATCTCTGTAGAAAACTGTGCTCTCTCTCCCAACCCCCTTTCCCTCTCCCGGAACACAGACATACCTCGTTCTATTGCTCACCTCGCTGTGCTTCGCAGATATCGCATTTATTACAAATTGAAGGTTTGTGGCAACCCTTGTTTGACCAAGTCAGTCAATGCCATTCTTCCCCCAGGGCTCGCTCACTGTGTCTGTGTCGTATTTTGATTATTCTCACAATATTTCAAATTCTTTCATTATTATTATATTTCTTGTGGTGATCTTTGCTCAGCAATTACAACTTACTGACAGCTCAGATGATAGCAGCTTTTAGCAGTACAGCATTTTTAATGAAGGTATATACATTTTTTAAGGCACAGTGCTATCACACACTTAAAAGATTACAATATAGTGCAAATACAAACACAAGTTCTCCAGGCACTGGGACAACAACAAATTCACCTGGCCCACTTTATTGTGATATTTGCTTTCTTGCAGTGGTTTGGAACCAAACCTCAGTATCCCCTATGCGCTATACAACAATAACAGCAGAAATTGGCAGAAAAGGAAATTGCTAGGAATTAATTTGAGAAGAGAAATTCTGAAGAGTCGTTGCTGGTCACCCTAGCTCCTGGCATTCCTGCATGTCCTTAAATCATTGTCCGATTGTGTATGGCAATTTCTTGGTGCAGGCTCCTCTACTGATGCTTTTCATTCAGCTTCAGTACCCCGATGGGGTGCGATGGGGGAACCCCCGCTTGCACACAGTGACACGTCGTGCATCCGTTTGCAGTGCGCAGTGTTTGGTGGCTGACAGGGGGAGTGAAGATTTGTTGGAGGTTTCCTTGGGCACCAAACAGAAAACAAGCAAACGAACAAAACCTACGTGAAATCTGATCTTGTCACTAGTTGTGGAGAAGGGCAGGTTGTCAGAAGTCTGTCACCTAAGCAGGCTATTATTCAAAGAGCTGCGAGAGTGAGAACAACAGCAGCCTGGAAGTTACAGCGAGGAAAGTGTTTATGGATAGACTGTGGATCCCTGAGTTCATAATTTCTTTTCACTGACATTTGCAGCTCCAGGGAGTGAAAACAATGACTAAGAATCCATTGTGTCCTCTGGTATTATGGACTGACCTGTGTCCCTCTCAGATTCATACATCAAAGCTCTAATTCCTAATGCAACTATATTTGGAGATATGGCCTTTGAAGAAGTTAAATTAAATAAGGTCAGGCGACAGTCCTTATAAGAAGAGGAAGAGACATCAGGGTTTTGTGTGCACAGAGGAGAGGCTGTGTGAGGACAGAGAGAAGACAGCCCTCTGCAAGCCAAGGAGAGAGGCCTCAGGAGCGACCCAAGCTGCCAGGGGCCTTGACCTTGGACTTGCAGCATACAGAACTGTGAGAAAGTACATGTCTGCTGTTAAGGCACCCAGTCCGTGTATTGTGTTATGGCAGCCCGAGCTGACTAAGACAGTGGATGATTTGCAGGCATAAGGCCATGCCATTGTGCTATCAAGCTGCAGCCCCGAAACGTGGAGGCGGCCATAATTCCATGAAAGCCTGGCGTACACACACGTTTGGCTTCAGTTTTCACCTCTCTTGGGCAGTGTACTAATAGCAAAAGGAATTGAAGTGCCATCAGTTCGAGTCAGTGTGCTGGACACTGTGCTCAGGGCTCTGAGCATGCAAAAATGACTCAGAGTTACTTCCCCTAAGGAATTCATCATCTCCGGGAGAGAGACAAGATGAGTCAGTACCCTGATGTAGGGATAAGGAAGGCCTTTTGGAGACAAGCATGACTAATTTTAATTTGGGGCTTGGGATTGGGGGAAGGATCACGGAAGGTTTCCCAAAGAGAGAGAAGTCTGAGGAGGACTGTTTCGGTATCTACTGCTGTCTAACAAACCGCTCCAAACTTCATTGCATAAAACAACCACCATCTTAAAATGCCCAGGGCATCTATGGGTCAGGAATTTGTATGGGATGCAATGTGGACAACCTGTCTCTGATCCATGCTGTCTGAACCCCAGTGGCTGGAAGTGAGTCAAAGGACAGAGGGCTGGAAGCATCCACTTCCAGGATGGCTTCTTTATTCATGTGCTGGGTGCCTGGGATGAGGGACAGGTGCAGCTGGAATGCCATCCAGGGTGCCCCCAAATGACACCCCAAGACAGAAGTCTCAGGGTTTCCTCTTACACTGAGATCCAGGGTCGGGATATCAAGTGCTCCAAGCAAATGCAGCAGATGCTGCATTGCCTTTTATGACTTAGCTTATGATGTCATATGGCATCATTTCCTCTGTGCTCATTGGTGGAAACGGTCCCATCCCAAAGGAGGGGACACCGACCCCACTCCTTTCTACAGGAGGAATAATCACTTATTGGTTGCTGATATTTTAAAATTTGGACCTTGAAGCATGAATAAGATTTCAGTATTGCACTGAAGATTTATTGCCTAAAATACTTTTTTCTGATTTTATGTGGAATGCACATTCATTATTTAAAAAAAAATAAAAAGAAAGAAAGAAAACCATGGAAAAATATAAAGAAAACTCATTCATTATTTCACTAGGCTAACTATGTGTCTGGACCTGAGCTATAAGTTTGGCCTATAACCCTAAGTAAGACACAGTTGCTATTTGAAGGAGTGTACCGCCTTGTAACTCGCCCATGATCGCCCCATTGGGAGATACCACTGCCACTATGTTGGAGCAGTCCTGCCCGATTTGAATAAAACAAATTGAGGTTATCTTGTTCATACGATTTTGTGTCCTGACTTGTTTGTTCCCCTTGGTATACAAGATAGTGTGAGAATTTTCCTTTTATAGAATAGTATTCAATATTCTATAAAACTGTGGCTTTGAATGGAGGTATCACATATCATTATATAAACAGATTGCTGTTTATTTCATTGTTTTCCTGCTGCTGGACATTTAGGTTGTCTTCAAGTTTTTGATACTACAAAATAATACTGTAATAAATATGCTTATCATCTTTATGCTTCTCTGACAATTTTCTTAGGATAAATTCCTGAATTAGTTGAATTACTAGTTCAGGAAAAAAAGGATATTTTAGAAGCTCTTGATTATAGTTTTTCAATCTGGTTTGCAAAAATGCTGTCTCAGTTTGCATTTGCCTAGCATGTGTTTGGGGGACCTCAAGCAAGCCTCTTGCCCAAGTATGGGGTAAAGAGATTTGGCCCCATCTGAACTGAATTTAAAAATACTAAAAGAAACCAAAAGGTGGGTTATGGCTACAATCAACTAATTACCAACATGGGTTTGACAACTAAAGAGACAGATTCTAGGAAATGATTACTGCAGTGTCTGGGTAAATGAAAATACTTTACTGGCTTCTAGAATAGCTTTGGGGCAACACTCTGAAATCAAGTGTGACTTAAGGGATGCTCAGAAACCCAGGTTCACTGTGGGTGTGAGTTAGGGTTCCTTGGGTGTTAAGCAACAGAAACCCACCCTGGCTAACCTAAACTAAAATGGAATTTACTGGAAAAACAGCTGATTTCTCAATGGCTGGGAAGCCAGGCTCAGAAAGTGGGACAGAATGGACAAAAGCTGAAGAACTCCATGAGCAGGAGGCAGCAAAGAATCAAGAATCTAAGACATAGCAACCCTCACCAGGGTCACCTGGGTACACCGCTGCGGATAATAAATGAGCTCCAATTGGTTTCTGGCTTTTGATGGCATTGCCCAAATTTTAGATTCCAGGGAAGGCAGATCTGACTGACCTCCCAAGGTTTGAGTGTCTGCCCTTGGACCCGGGATAGGCAGGCACCTTGACTAACAGCTTCCCATATGTAGGAGAAGTAATTCCCAGAGGTAAATTAGTGCATAGCCAGCCTAAACCAAAAGCTGCCCTACTGTGTTACCTAGCAGGGGAGGTGCACCATTGTTCATCCCTGAGCCCAGTTTCATTTACCACTCTGCACACCTGTCTTCACCCGCTGTCCCCACCCAAGTAGGAATCTGTGAGAATAACGGGGACCCAGAGACTGTTAGGCTCTGCTGAGAGATGAATGAGAAACCGTAAAGCCACAACAGATGAGGCACTGAGCTTGATGTTGGTATGAATGAACAAATAAATAATCCTGCTTTAAATTGAACTAAGCTTCAGCCTCTTCCCCTCCCCTCTTCCTTTTCATCTGGAACCCTGGGTCTCACTGATCGAGAAGCAACCCAGAGCAAGTGCACTGGAAGCAGTCTTGATGGAGGACCAGAGCCAGGCCCCACACCCTGTGCTCTGCTCAGCTGGTGTCCCCTCCTCTGCCCGCTAGCCTGATGCAAAGATAGAAGCCTGGCTTTGTTTGAGGGAGATACTGGGCATGGGGTAACTTCAGGAGGCTGCTTCTCCCCAAGAAGTCCCCCTTTAAGGCAACATGTCCTAGCCCTGTCTTTCCTGACCAGGTGATGGGAGTCATTCCTCATCTCAGTGTATGGAAATGAGGCCAGTGGCCCTGAAGATACCTGTGGTACTTGGGAATGGAAGAGACCAGATTCCTGGTTTAGGAATTCAGCCAAGCACTGACAGCATGAGGAAGGGCACAGGTACATTTCAGACAGAACACGAGCCTCAAGGCACTTGGGCAATGTGAGAAGTCACAGGGTCAAAGAGGAATTTCTAGGATGGGAGAGTGTCATTAAAGGGAGGAGGTGCCCATCTGGATAGGAGGGTGGCCAGGGAATGGCAGGCTTCACTCTCTCTGGGGAGAGGTGTGGAGACCTGGTCTCAGACCCCTTTGCTTCCCTTACTAGGAGAATCATCTCAGGATGGGGTAAATCAGACTGCTTGAAATATTCCCTCCAGGTAACCAGAACAGGCAGTTGACTGCTCCCATGGGGCATGTGTTGGGAAAGTGGCAGCATCAGCTTCTGTCCACAAGTGCACATTCTAGAAAAAACTATGGGACCTTTGCATCTGCAGGGCCATGACAAGATTTCAAGAATTCCCAAGAAAGCCGGTCCAGTGCCTTGCAGAAGTGTAGGGAGACAGCCATTTGTTCAAGGACTTTGCTGAGTTGAGAGGGGGCATGGCCGCTTCAGTCAGTGGGGCCAGGGCCAGGGCAGCGTCCGGGGAGCCATCGGGACAGCAAGGATCACACGGCCCTACCGCACACAGTTTAGAAAATGCCACACCATAGGATAAGATGTTGACAACATTCTGCGTTTTCCTATGATAAACACGCCAATCATTTTTTCTGAACTATCAAATGACTTCCAGTGTTCCCCCACTTTCCAGTGCCTGCTCAGTGTGCTTTGGGTGACTAAGGGCTGGCTTCACAAGGCCCGACCAGAGGGACTGTGCCAGCCGTGCAGAGGCAGCCTGGTCGCAGCGCCACAAGAATGAAGTCTAGAGGCACCTCTTCTGCCTGGAGCCTGGGAGTCCCGGGGCCCACCCCCAAGGAAGACAGTATCAGTCCTGGGCTGCCCTGGGAGCCCTGCAGCCCTGTGGTTGGGGGGAGGCCACAGAACCACGGATGGCCCAAGCATCCGAAGGGGCATCAGGGATGGGCTGAAACCACAGGAAACTCCTCCTCTGTGACCCTCTGTCCCACGCAGAGGGCCCCGCGTCCAGAGGCATCCGCGCTCACCATGCAAGCTCTGCCGCTCTGGCTCTCCTGCGGGTCCTCTCCGACAGAGGCTCTTCTCTGCTTTTCCCTGGGCCCGATCCTGCCCTCCGTGGACCGCAGCCCGAATCCAGTACCACCAAAAGTCCATTACGTACTTCCGACTTCATGGGGCCCTGCAATTCCTCTGACCTCTCAGCCCACATTGTCTCGGGTTACCTTTCCTTTCCAACTTTTGATCTATTTTGGTCTCATGTCCAAAAGTCTTTCATATACTCCAGGAGGCCAAGAATGCTTTCTTAATTCTCTGTGTGTCCCGCACAGACTCTCATGGGAGGTGCTCCTCTGTGCCCCTTTCTCCTCAAAACTCTGTGCTAATAGCAGCTTAATTTGGGGTTGCTTACAGTTATCCACCATATTTTCATGCAAGATCCAAACCAATGGTTCTTCATCTTTTAAGAGTAACTATATTCTTTGGAGAATGTAGGGAGAAGACTCTAATCCCTCTCCCCAGGAAGATGGCCATATATGCATAGACACAAATGTTCCTGCTAATTCCAGGGCTTCACGGACCCTGTGCAACCTGACCAGCCACTGACTCCACGCTAAGAGTCACTGTTCAAAGTGGTTCTTTCAGCTGTGTGATAACAGCACTGCCACGGGCATTGTGGCCAGTCTTGTCGGTGGGAAAACCGAGGCCGGGAGAGAGATCCCTCCGGTCTGCCTGCGTGGTGAGTTGCTGTGGCACTTTGCCAGGCTCTCTGTCTCCTTTGGTACCTGTTTCACAGATTTTCCCTTAGAAAGGCAGACTCAACATGGGAAACACCTCCCCATCAGTACCTGTGCACAGTGCAGAAACTGTAATTCTTGTCATTCTTACCCTTGTTACAATGTTTGGCTTCTGGAAACAGTGCTTTGCTAAATCCAATTGCATCTCTTACCGGGACTTAAGTGAGATTCTTACCAGGTGTCAGAGAAGAGAGTGGGATATCAGCCACCTGACTGCCGCCTCAAATATTGGATTCCCTGGCTGGCTCTGCGGCTGACTGCAGCCAACAGAAAACCGAATGTGAGAGCAGCCAGGTGGTTATTATTATGTAGGTAGGCCCCTCATCCCAGCAGCCGTACCTGGGCCTGAGATGCTCTGCGCCAAACCACAGGTCTTTCCTCAGCTGTCCACCTGACTCTGCAGGACACAGCCTCTGGCAGGTGAATAACTGGGGTGAGGAGGGGCCTATGCATGGAAGGGCACCGAACGAGTGCCTTTTGGAGCAGCTCCAGCCTCCACCTTGTGCGCGTGAAATGTGAAATGCCTCAATCACCGCCTCAAGAATCAATCTTCACTGCCTCAGTGACGAGAAAACAATCCCACAGCTCCCCCAGGCCCAGACCTGAGTCTGTTCTGGCCACCTGGGCATGAGTCAGACTCAGCTCCCCAACATGACACAGTGTAATAGCTACAGAGCAAAGCAAGTGTGGCGGTTTGTTCAAACAGCATTCGCCATGTTTGAGCAAACGCATCCGTCCCGGTTCCTCCTGCCTGCAGGCTGCTCCGTAGCTGATGGATGGTCCCAGCCGGAGGCCAGGGCGATGGCACACGGGGTCGCCGCCCTGCAGGCCAAAAGATGCAAGCCATCCCCATCCACAGCACCAGGGCTTGTGCTGGAATAAGTGTGTGCCTCCCTTGAATTTGTATGTGCTCATTCATTTAGCGGTGATGGTTCCCCACAACCTGCTAAGGAAAAATAGGCTTTGTGGTCTTTGGAGTAGGCCCCCAGATACCCCAGACAGCTGTTGGGCTGTCTCCAAGATGACCTGCCCCCCAAATATTCACATTTCGGAAGGGGTGGGCATCACCCATTGTCTCTTTCCCCACTCCACTTAAGAAAAACCCCAGTGTTTGACTAGCACCGTGGCAGCCTGGCAGGGTGAAATATTTGGCCGGAAGGTGCACACAGCTGCCTTATGCTGATCTATTAAAAAAACGATGGTTAGAAGAGTAAGAAGCAAGTCGGCAGGGGATCTTCATCGGGCAAAGCGGTGATACTCCTCTCGGCCCCCTTTGGGAATCGCCGACATCTGTGGTTCTCAACTCGGCTGGTTCTGCCCCCAGGGCACATGGACAATTTCAGGAGAGATTTCTGGTCGTCACGATTCAGGAGGAAGGGGAGTGTCACTGGTCTCTAGCGGGCAGAGGCCAGGAGTGCTGTGAGACGTCCTTCAGTACCCAGGGCAGGCCCCACAGAGATGGTCCAGCCCACAGGCCAGCAGTGCCAACGGTGAGA
The DNA here is from genome assembly GCA_032199065.1 of Smutsia gigantea. Taxonomy (NCBI): domain Eukaryota; kingdom Metazoa; phylum Chordata; class Mammalia; order Pholidota; family Manidae; genus Smutsia; species Smutsia gigantea. The sequence continues at coordinate 25,654 of JAVSCE010008968.1, forward strand.
CCCTGAGGACACCAAGTAAGTGACTCCAGTTCCTGTGACATTCCAAGTAACCTGTCGTGTATACACACCGCTGGAGTGGGGATGTCACCCTTCTTCAGTTCACTTGTACTCTGTAAAAACGTACCCAACGTGTGTAATCCGTGTAAGGGCCTGTTGGGGAACGATGCCAGGAGAGCGTCTTCACCTTCCAGAAGCTGAAGTCCAGCAGTGGAGACAGGCATGTACCGACTACACAAGGTCATGTATGTCAGAGGATGGCAGGAGCTGGCCCAGCGTACGAAGGGCTGGGAATCCGACAACGGGAGGTGAGCTCTGCTGGCCTGGAGACTCCTGTGTGGAATCTTTCCAGAGGAGGAGTCACACCGTGGGGACTCTGTGGACAAGGAAATGTTGGTGGGCGAAGTGGGAGAGGAAGGCCTGAAGGCTGGGGGAAGAACTGAGCACGTGCAGGGGCCTGCCTGGCAGAGGAGGCCTCAGGGGCGATGCGGTGGCCACCTGCAGGCTGCTTGGTGCCTGGGGATGGACGATGAGGTCTAACTTCCTTCTTTTTGTTGCATTTACCTTTTTGGAATAACAGACCACATATCTCCCGATTTTCATTGTCTCCTCCTTCGTTTGCTATAGTAACGTTAATATTCAATGGAGAATCTTGCCTGTTGTATTCAGTGTTTAATGGGGAAAAGAGTTTTCACCTAAAAACCAATTATAAAGTTCCTCCTGGGGCCAAAACTTAGTAGGATTCCGTACTTGGTTCATCATTAGTAATTTTGTCTGAGCCTCAATTTGTTTTTAGAAAAACTCATTTTTAGTGTGTATGTCTGGAAGGATCTTGGAATCATGGCTCCTGGGCTGGAAGAGAGCTGGAAAACACTCAGATTCAGTTTTGCTCAGTCCAGCCAGATAAGCTCTGGTCACCACCATTTCACATCTCTGCCCTGGGCACAGCTTGACCCTAGATGACCTCGAGTTTCCCTGTCAAAAATGCACTGCTTGTCATTTCAACACCCCCAATGGGGGCTAGTGGTGACATCATTTGTCACATTCAAGAGCAGGGCCAACCCAGGAAAAAGCCTGGCTTTCTTTCCAAGGGCCTGTCCTAGTTTACAACAGCAGATGGAATATTTCTTCAATACAAGTCCACTCGGTGTGTGACTCAGAGAGTTGCTTTTGCTTTTGTCAGACCATGAGATGAGGGAGGCGATGGCATGGGGAATTCCCAAACCCTTGGCTACCGCGCTTTCTAAAGTGAGCCTTAACCCTGGTGTCATTAATGATTTTGGCAGCCTTCTACCTGCAACAAATGAACAAAAAAGAGATTTGTACAACCAGATCCTTTCTGTGGGACAACATAAATGCTTTTCAAAGGCCTTTAAGGCAGCCCCAATCATTGACTCACCTTTTGCTCAACCCAGGGATGGTCACCTTCTGCTCAGAAGGAAGGCAACTTCCTATAAAACAGGCTTGGATGGGATCCCAGGCAGGGAGAAGAAAGCAGTGAGATCATTCCTGGGCATGGCTTCTAGGGAATCAGAGATAACGCCAATCTGGGTCAGAGCAGTGCCAGGCAGCTGCCTCCTCTTCCCTCCACGCTAAAGAAGTCCGTGTCACCCTACAGATTTTCAGGCTTCTGGCCACTGGCCCTCTAGAAGAAGTCAGTGTGACCTTGCACCAGAAGTGAGCACTTAGATCAAAGGCACTGACTGTCACTGGTTGATGTTTCTTTGGAGAACGCACAAGTACCCACAGAATCTGTACATGTGGCCTTGTTAAAACAAAGAGCCACCTCTTGCTATCACATTTCTAGCCCTCCTGGTGGCAGAGGAATGATTCAGCCAAAGCAAAGGGGGTCTGTTTCCACCTTCCAGGTTTTGGGGGAGCTCCATGGGCCTGTGTCCTTGTTCTCAGAAATCATGGTCTCAGGGAGCACCTTCTTCCTCAGACAGATCCTCTAAGGTGCTTGGCTGCTATGGGGACCTTGCTTCTGACTGTGACCATCCCTCCTGGAGTCTGAGCTGCAGATTACTTGTCAGAATCCATGTGATGCCCTGAGTGGGCTGGGATGCCCCTGCTCAGAGCTACCATTTACCAAGTGTTGACATTTGCAAGGTGTTTACATATGTCATCTACCTGAATCCTCACAAGGGTCCTGTGCTCATGCTACAAGAAAGAAACATAGGATGGAATGAGACCCATCACTTTTTCTCATGAAATATACTTTTTATTAGAGTGTATTAAAATTCTCAAAATTCAGAACAAAGTTCTAAAAACGATGCTTGATTTTGTCACTAGCTTATTTTTCATGTGCATGTCATCTCCTATTCATATGACGGTTTCCGTGGTGCATCGAGTGTCATCCCATGCACCGCTCCCAAGGCAGCTGTGAGGTGGGCGTCCATGCACTGCTCCCAAGGCAGCTGTGAGGTGGGCGTCCATGCACCGCTCCCAAGGCAGCTGTGAGGTGGGCGTCCCATGCACCGCTCCCAAGGCAGCTGTGAGGTGGGCGTCCATGCACCGTTCCCAAGGCAGCTGTGAGATGGGCATCCATGCACTGCTCCCAAGGCAGCTGTGAGGTGGGCGCTATGCTTCTGCGGTGCCCAAAAGCACACTGAGGCTGAGAGAGGCTTGGCAACTGACTGAAAGAGGATGACCATGGTGGCAGCCTATGTCCAGCCAGGGATTCCTGACTGTGATTTTCACTCAATAAACCTTGATTTTTAGTTTCTCCCACCAATGCTATTATACCAATAATTATTCCACTCCAGGTCACATAATTTTTTTCCAAGTCAGTTGAATAGAAAAGAAGTCATAAATGCCCCTTGAACCAGCACTTAGCTTTTAGTAAGGGGTCAAAAACCCCTTACAACCTGAACCCCCACAATTGTTGGCAGCCTTTTGAGAAAGGTGTGTTGAGTCATGTTTTAGGGGAGGGAATCTGTAGCTTTCTTCAGAAGGGATCTGACTTTCCTGGAGTAGACAAGATCCATGCAGGTTTGACCCCAGCCCTGGATCTTTATCAACACTGAATCATAACTTAGGCGACCTTCCTAAATCTGCAAAGCTGATTTCTCACCAGTGCTTTTGTTTTATCAGGAAGATGTAACTCAGGTCATTTCGAGTTAGGAATTAGTGACCACCCACTGATTTGCTCTGTGAGGTATTAGGAGTTAGGACTTCGACATGTTTGGGGGTCACTATTCAACTTATAACACTCCCCACTTCAGTAGTAGGAGGGGGTGGCTTATAGTATCTGCTATAAGCACAACGTTATCTTTGAAGTGTGCATTATCTTAAAATTCACACAAATTGCCCTTTTTAAAATTAGATTATTTGTTTTTTGGTGTTGAGTTGTATGAGTTCTTTATATATTTTGGAAGCTAACCCATGAAATGTAAAAAACCAAAAGCTAACAAACCAAACAAAACAGAAATAGGCTCATCAAAACAGAGAACAGACTGGTGTTTGCCAGAGAGCAGGTGGGTGGGGTTTGGGGAAAATCAGTGAAGGGAATAGAAAGGTACAAATTTCCAGTTATAGGATAAATAAGTCATGGGGATGAAAGATACAGCATAGGGAATATAGCCAATAATATTGTAATATCCTTGCAGGGTGACAGATGGTAACGACACTTACCGTGATGCCTACCTGAAACCAATATAATATCGTGTGCCAACTATATTTCAAGTTTTAGAAATTTGTGCAAATGGTGTGCTCACCTCCACTGTTACATCACTGTTTAGCATAAACACATTTTCCAAAAGTCTGTGGGTAAAATTAGTGACCCACAGGCTGCCCCCTGTTGGACCCCACTGCCAGGCCCCTGCGCGCCATCTTTCTGTGTCCTTAGAGGACATTCACATTCAGTGTGAAAGCCCTAAGAGGCAGAGACCCTGTCAGGAGGGAAAGGCACATTCAACCTAAACACGTGTGACAAATACTGACTTAGTTCGATAAGGCCGAACAAGAAGCCATGTGAATCGAATACACGTAAAAAACATGGAGCGTCCCTTACAAAGTCAGCGCCGAACCAGACGTGGGGCACGCCCGCAGCGCCCACTTGGAACTGCACGGTTTTTCATCCCTTCTCTTTCCTTTTTAAAGGAGATCAGAGTCCTATAAGCACTGTTCCTCCTGCTTCCCCAGCACAATGGCTTTTAAAGAGCAGGCTTTTGAAGCGCAGGTACCGTGGCGCTTGGGCGCAAAGATGCTGGTTGTGGTGGTCACAGGCTTTGTAACGCGCTGATCAGATTCATATTTTTTTATTACGGTAAATGTGCCTCGAGTAATAGAACTTACCAGCAACACTAACCGTGGCCATACTGTTCTTTCATTTGCTAGGAAATAACATTTTCAAAGTGACAAAGGGCTCCGACAAAGGCCCAGCAATGGGAGTGAGGACGACTCAAGTGGCCAGAAGGCCTTCTCAGTGTGGTGGGCTTATTGTCCCACGTGGCTCATGATAGGAAAGCGGGCTGAGCCTATGCATCTCCACACCCCTAGGACCCCCTGCCAGCCCAGTGGCTGTCCTCCTGCCAGGGCCCAAGCCAGAGAGAGCCCCTTGGACAGAGCTCAAAGGGCACCACCAGGCACCTTGACAGCATGGAAGAAGAGGTGGCTCTTCCCCGTGGCACACATGCAGAACCCAGCGCTCCTTACTTTTTCCTGCGTCTCTATGAGGAGAAATAGGAACTTTCAGAAGCATTCACCATCCACTTGGAAGAAATAGTTATCAGAGGCAGCCTGCAGTCAAGGTGAACAGGCCACCAGGGAAGGGGTGCACCGCGGGGTCTGGCCAAGTGTCAAGCCTGGAGAACGTGCCGACCCGGGGTTACCACTCTGGGCAGCCACGGATCTGCAGCTCCCTTATGGAGAAACCCCTCCGGATCACAGGGTTCTAATGCCAGAGGTCACTCATGTGAGACGCAGGGTAACCAGACCCTTGAGTGGAGCATGTGACGGAGGAGTAGGGCGGTCCACAAGGGCAGGCGGACAAGGGCATGGTGAGCCAGAGCCCGCCTGCCAGGGGCGCTCGGCCCCCCTCAGTCCCTCACCCTCAGGGTGGCAGCGACCATGCCCATCTCCAAGGAGGTGAGCTTTCCGCGGAAGCCAGACTATTTCATCAGGCTTTTCCACAGCCTTCAGAGAATGTCACATGAGATTTCCCGACCCCCTCTGTCTGCTTCGTGTCTGCCACAGCCACTGCCGTTCCAGCCGTCCTGATAGCGGGAGGCAGGCTGGGAATCCACCCGGGAGGGCAGCTCGCACTCGGCCTCAGGACATCGACATTTAAGCGAAGCAGAAATGGAACATAAATTCCAAGACTGGGCATGTATGCCAGCTCTCACTCCCCTCTCAGCCCCCAGGCCCCCTGCCCGCCCCCACCCCCTAGCCCACAAGGGCAAGATGGGCGGAAGGGGCTGGAGCTGGCCGGCCTGGGTGCCTGCGTGGACTCAGGACCCCATTTCATACCACCCTTCCTGCATTCCAAGGAGTCTGGTTTGTAACCTAGTTTCTGGTGAGTTAAGTTTGTGTGAATTATTGTCCCAAAGGCTTATTGGTTCCGGGGAAGAGAGAAAAATCTAATTCCCAGATGGGCAAAGTGGAGGAGCAGGTCCCAAGCACGGCGTCCTCACTACAGCAGTGTCCAGGCCCTGGGACAGCGGGCACCCCTGCCCAGGGCCTCCAGGCTGCTGCCTCTCCTAGTGGGTCACCATGTGCCCCTCAGAGTTTTCTGAAAGCCAGCAAGATTCCCTAAACAAGATGGGATCAAGCCACAGAAAGCAGGGCCCAGCCCAGTGGTAATGGTAAAAAAAAAAAAAAAAAGGTCCTAAGGAGAAAAAAGGGCCAAGTGGTGAAGTACTATATAATTTAAATGCATTTTGGGAGACTCCCTAAGGTGGGCTAGGAGAGAACACCATGCGGGTTACATTAAAAAAACAAAAACAAAACCCTCCAAAGAGAGGAAGAGCTGCTCCTTAGGGCGCTTAACCCCTTCCCTCTGTGGTGGGGCTGCCAGCCTTTGAGCCCTTAGGGCAGTGGCTCCTAACCAGCTTGTCTGCTCCCCTCCCAGAGGGATGTCGGACTGTATGTGGAAACATTTTCGGTTGCGGCAGCTGGGGCCTGCTACTGGCACTAGTGGGGTAGAGATGAGGCCAGCTGCTAAACACCCTATAATGTACACGGCAGCCCCCCGACCCCCAACCCCCACGACAAAGAATTATCCAGGCCCAGATGTCAAAGTGCTGCTGAGAAACTTTGCCTTTAGAAAATGACCCCCCTGATGGCTCGCCAACTCACTTGCCGCTGAACCAAATGAAACGTATGACAAGGGAGGACTCAACAGTGACTGAGGCCACACACTAAGTCCTGGCCCTGTAAACATTACTTTTAAGAGGACCAGCAATCAGCTCTAGGGAGCTGCTTCCCTGATTAGAGCATCGTCTTCTGAAGTCCCCCTGGCATCTAGCTGCTCTGTGTTACTGGCAAAGGTCAGGGGACCCCAGTCCCCAAAGAGTTTGCAATATGAGATGGACAGACATGACAAGACAGCAATACAAAGGCGAGATGGACACATAACGAAACTGAACTGTATGGTCCTACCAATTGTACAAGCTGGGAGCTGATTTTATTCTGAGAAATGGTGAGGCAGGATAGAGTTACTGCAGGTGAGTCAGGCATCGTTAGTGAACATAAGAGCAGGCTGGGGAGAGCATGTCTCTGTACCTTCATTTACCTGCACTTACACTAACCATGCCTCGTGAGCTTCTAGGCCTGCAAAGTTGTGGGAGGCACAGTCCCCGCGCTCCAAGCACTGGCACTCAAGTCAGAGTGATAAGATTCATACACAAACAAGCAAAATCAAAAAAAGTCAGTTTGAGAGGTACAGCAGGCACACACGGCATAGTGACCCGTGAAAGCAGTGATGCCATCGCAGGGTTACTGGCAGGGGGTTCGTCAGCATGCTGATGAGGATCTCTGTAAACAGGGTTCCAGCTTAAAGTATTTGTCCTGGCTTATCTCTGGTCACTCAACAAAACCCTCCATGCTTCAGTTTCTCTCTCCTTCCCATTTCCTAGCAATAAGACCATACCTCCTTTGAGGAACCATGGACTGTGTGAACCCCCTAAATGGGGCTATGATCAATGTCAGTGAGGCTCTGGGGAAGATGCTCATGGTTTTAACTCACAGGCTATCTAGTGTCGCTCTCTTTCATGTGCCTATGGCGTCACTCAGTAACAGCAACACAGAAAACTACGCAGGCAAAAAGTCATATGCTTTGAAGATGTCCTAATATTTCAATGGCCTAAACATTTTCCAGAACCAAACGTTCACTAGAGCTGCTAACAAGCAATCAGATAGACTGCCCTGTGAGCCTTCTCTTCTGACAATGAACTCACAGAAAGGTCAGCAGCCGGACACAGAAAGAAGAGAAGGGTCCTGAATAAACACAGACAGTTTAATCACCCATGAAGAAATCCAAGAGTTGACTGGAAGTGCTTTGTCAGGAAGAGGAGTGAGGCCCCTGCCCTCACAGAAAGGCATGGAAGGTTGGAGGTCATTTAGAGGCAGAAACGGCCGCTGACCACAGAGGCCACCGTGGAGGCACCCAGGGCCTAGAGGGGATGTCAGTGGAGAGACTTGAGAGCCAAAGGGCAGGGAAAGAGGGGGAAGCCAGCACTTGGACATTTTCCAAGGACCTGGCAAACAAATGTTCCCTAGAAAGAAGGTGGAAATTAGCTCAATGAGAAGGAAGACACTGTTTTTAAAACTGCTATAATTATTTGAGAGTTGATTATTCCTCCAAGCTTATGTCCATCAAGTCTGTCATTTCTGATTCCAGACTCCTCAGGGTGTTTGAAAGACTGTTTACTTGAATTACATCAATGTCCTTTACTTGCATCTAAAAAAGCAAGGTCGAGCTGTGTTGATATAGGAAAGGGAATTTCGAGGAATGAAGGGCCCGCTCCCACTCTCTGGTCCTGTAATTACTTTCTTTGTAAGCCTGAATACACAATCAGATGAATGCCTTCTCAACACTTTCTGTCACATTTATGGAATACCTTTAAACAATGGAATCTGGAGACTCCAGCAACATCTGTGTCCAAATATATCCAAGCCTGTTTAAGGTTTTAATTGAAAATCAAAACAATTTTAGATGAACTCATCTATGGCATCCCTGAAAATGCCTTTTTTTAGGTAGTTCTTGAGAGCATTTTGCAAACCATTGAAATAACTTGACATCATGCTTTATCTTTAAAAGATATTTCTCAGCTGTGATTACTATTGGAATGAAATCAGGGGTAGCATTCAAAATTCTGCAGCATGCAAAGGTTTGCACGAGAATTCTGATTCCATCAGAAAACCACTTCTTTTGGGACAGTTCTCCCATTACCTATTGACTCATGTATCTGGTTGGTTTCCCCCCACTCCAGTTCGAGATGCAATTCATTATAGAGCCTGTCACTTCATTAAGGCAAAGCCTTCTATTAATGCTATCAAGCATTTATGGCCTCTGATCAGACATTCTCACCAGGCAGGAGAGAATGCTGCTTTCAAACCCTCTGATTTTATTTGAAGCAGCTTCCATTTCTACAGAGACTTTCATTTGTATGGTCTGGCCTGGTAAAATGTTTATTTCTTTGTGCTTGGTCTAGTTTATCTTAGGCCCAGGTCTGTGAGCCTGATACTTTGTATGGGAAGATAATTTGTAGAGAAGGACAGTTGTGAGGGTTTTTTTTCAATCCTTGAGGATTAAAAAAAACTTAAAGCAATCAAGGATTCCTATCACCTGGAGTTTCTTAGGAGGAAATGACTTATTGAGGCATGTGGGAATTATCAAGAAAATAGTTTTCCCTTGAAGTGATGTGTGGTACACAGAGGAGTATTGGCAAGGTATCAAGAAGAAGTGGTAACTGGCACATAAGGAAATGAGTTGCTCTTTTCAAGGCTAAATGAACAGAAGATCAGAGCACATTGTCCCCATTTATCTTTTCATTTTAAAAAGTGGTGGAATTCAGATACATCTTAATTTTCAGGTTAAGAACGTGTACGTGAGGCATGGATAGAAAAATCACAAACAGTAAAATAAGAAAACCAGGGATCACTTCTTTTCCTGTTTATTAACGTTCACACCAAGCTGTGTACTTTAGTTTCCATGGTTGCATAGTATCTGATGTCACAGGCCACACCATATAAAACCACAGAGGCCACGACAGGCAGGAAGAGAAGCCTGGCCTTGCTGTCTGAGTAATACAAACCGCCCAGGGTGCTGGCTGTGAGCCTGGTGTACTCCGGCCTGGTGAGACGAGCCTAGGGCCGGCTGCCTCGCTTCTTCTCCTGCCGCTGCCTGCCCCCTAGTGGTGAGCCATAGGAAAGCGTGGGAGTGTGCTGGGGTGTTGGGGGAGCTGGAATACTGCTCCCTGAGAGCCAGCCTCCCCTAGCCCTGTTCCTGGGCATTGCCCGTCAATTTCGTGGAGACCCGGGCTCTGCCTAGGGTGCTCTGTCCTCTCCCTGGGATGCACACCTCCATTACCTGCGTCAGTTTCCTGGGGTCTTGTTGACCTCTGCCTGCCCTGATCCCCAATTTGCAGGCAGCTTCCCTTGTGTAGACCCCACACGAGACATGCCTTTTCTAGAAAGGATCAATTATTCTTTGGGTCCTACAGACTGTAGAGAACCAACAGAGAACCACGTTATTGAATGCATTCCCAATATAGGAGCTTCTTGTGCCTCTTATATGTCCCTGCAGCCATTCATTAACCTACCAGATGCCCATTAACCTACCAGATGCCGCGCCCTGTGCCTGACCCTGGAGACATGGAAGAAACCGAGCCAAACGTTCCTGCCTGGAGAAGCTCACAGCCCGGAGAAGGGACAGCTTGTCTCAGCTGCCATGTAATGAGGCCCATGCTGCTAAGAAGACATCAACACTGCGTTGCAGAAAAAGGCGGTGGGGGAAGAGGCATTTGAATTTGGTGTGGGTTCTTGCCAGAGTAAGGTTAGCTCAACACTGCTTTGTGCAAATGACTCAGGGAAATAAAAGAGGCCGGCACAGGCCGTCCTGACACCACACACCTCTAGAATACCCTGGCTGTGCTGGGTGTTTTCATCACTGCTCGAGTCACAGCGATCTGTGTTCCGGTCTCTGTGGATGCTGCCAGAGGAGCCAGACAGCACCCGGAGCTCCCTTAGATGACGCACTGCGTGACCCTCCCCCGGCGGCGACCCTCTGCGCCTGCCCACGCTCTGCTCTGCTTCGCCCACTTCCAGCCTCCCTTAATTTCTCTGAAGCCCCTGGTTTCCACGGTGCTGATTCACAGATACGGAAGACCTAGAAAGAAGGAAAGGTGATTATCTCAAGTGACTCAGGAGTCCTCCTGGACTCTGATCTGTATATAGACTTGCACTTTAAATGTCAAGAGTAATGATACTGTCATCTGTGTTGGAAACACTGGAAGAAAATTAATGTTCTAAACTCCTAGATCAAAAATTAGTGTAGACAGGACAGATTGTCAGACCTAGTCTGACAGCTGAATGCCTCACCCGGAGGTAGGGTGACTGTGAAGAGCCCTGGAGGACAAGGTTCTGGGGTGTGGGCAGCGTCTTTCGAACCTCTCTCCTGAAAAAATAAATGTTTGCAGGGTGAATGGTCACCACCTGAAGTCCTGTCAGGCCCCCTGGGCCCTGGAAGAAACAGGGATTGGGAAATGAAACCAACTGGCAGGTCCTAGTCCTCTCTTTTTCAGATTCAGGAGCAAACAAGGGGAAATGACTACAAAACCACTGAGAGAGGTGACGAGTGAGGAATGGTGGGGATCCTAAGGGAGAGAGAGGTGCATGGATCACCACTCCATTGTAGCAGCGTCCGCCCTGGGAGGACCACACATCCCCCTCCAAGGGCAGGCAGAACCACCAGCAGGGGCAGACGCAGCACAGCAGCCCCGCGGAGGACAGAGGAGCCGTGGGTCAGGAGCAGATGACGCCTGGGAAAAGGGCTGTGGGGGCCATGCTGGGCTGGCAGCGACACAGGCACACCGAGCCCCTGAGAAAGGGGGCGTCCAGCTCAGCCCTTCACCCCTCCCCACGGGAGAGCTGGCGTGGGCCCCCAGGGAGGAGAACTGGCACGGCTGGATGGAGGGGAAGAGAGGGAAAGGCAGAGTCCAAGACCTCCCAGACCTGACCTGAAATCCTTGGTTTTCCCCGAGCCGTGATGGCCTGGGGGAGGGGGAGTTATATAGAAATATAAATGTTGCACACAGCAAATTTTGTCATTAGTCGAGAGAAACTCCAACATCCTATTTTATAACGTTGTACATTCAAATGATCTTCCTGTGTCCAGCTTTGGGTTCCATGAAATCATCACTCTCCCTGCATTTCCATGTTCCCTCCTGTTCCTTCACTAGCACCACCCTTCATTCATCCGTTCACTCAACAAATACTGACCAGGAGCTCTTTGCCAGGTCATACGAGGTGTCGAGGATATGATGGCGGCCAAAACAGGCATGGTCACTGCCTCCAAGGAACTTACACAACAGAAAAGAGATCTTGACCACATACCCACACGAACTGACATGACATTGCGGTGTGTGGGGCCTATGTATGTAATAAGGGGTTGGATGTAATGAGGGACGCCAGGGGAATCTCTGAGGAAATGATGTGTGAAAATGAAATCTGAAGGAACAATAGGATTGACTAGGCCAGGCAGGTCCGTGCATCTCTGTGGTGGGACGGCACCAGCGTCTTCAAGGCCGTGAAAGGCACAGGGGTGGCCGCAGCACAGACAGCGAGGGGGTCAGGATGCATGACAGGCTGGGCTCAAGAGAGATGAAGCACACGGAGCCACAGAAGGGTCAGGAGGGCAGTCACTGTGGTCCAGTGCGCACTTCAGAGAGATTGCTCTGGCCGCCGTGTGGAGAAGGGCTTGGACAAGGTCATGAGTGGTTGTCAGGAGCTCATGAGGAAGCTGTGGCAGGGGAGTTCAAGACTGGGAAAGCAACCAAGGGGAGAAAGGAGGAAGAAGCTCCTCCGGGAGCACAGGGGTCAGGATGTGTAGAGGGGAGGTAGGGCTATGAGGACCTCGCACCTGGGCCGCCCTCCAGCCGCCTCCCCACCATGAGTGCCTTGCTTCATGGGCTACATTACTCTCTGAGGGGCAAAAACGACTTTCCCCTCCTTCAGGTTTGTCCCTGAGGATGCTTCCATGGTTTCTTTCTAGCTTTCTCTGAAAATGAAGGGAAGGAATGCCCGTGACACTTGGAACAAATCATCTCAAAGGTCGTGCTTTGAAATGATAACAGCTCAGATTATAGGACTGTCAACTGCCACGTTTCCGTGACCTTGACTGAGGAGCCTATGGACTGGGACCAGACCAAGAGGACTTAACAACACCACAAGCTATGCTAGAGCTGTGACTGAGTGCTCAAAATTCATGCCCTGTCCAATTAATCGAAGTGTTCTACCACACGCTCAGGAGAAGCTATAGTAGGAGGACTGCACCCTCTGGGGTGAAACCAGCTGACACATTCCCTCTTCTTCCTAGGGTCCTTGCTGCAGTCACGGAACCCTTCCAGGAATGGTGTTTCATTGCTGTGCTGGGTTAGGCACCAAGGACTGGAAGATAAACAAAGGTTTCCTGCCCTCCCAGTGTTGCAGCCTAGCTGGTCTACCAGTCAGGACAGCTCAGTGTGACACACGCAGTGTGGGAGAGATGAAGCACCGTGAGACCCCACACAGGATAGGAGCTCTGCCTGGATGCGTCAAGAAGCTTTTCCAGAGGGCACATCTCAACCAGGCATCCAAGGGTGAGCAGGAATGTATCTGGAGAAGAGGAGACTGGTTGTTTTAGGCAAATTAAACAACTCATACAAAGACACAAAGACACGTAAGAGTAAGGTATGGACAAAAAGTGGTCCCGGGGTGATGGTGGGGCTATGGCAGGAGGTGAGACTGGAGTCAGTCTCTGGCGGGGTCACAGGAGGTGCTTAACTACTGCTTTAGATATCAGTATTAGCATTTCAATTGCTGCATAACAAATTGCCCCAAAATTCAGGCACTTAAAACAACAGACAGGCATTATCTCATAGTTTCTGTGGGTTAAAAATCTGGACATAGGTTAGTGGTCCTCTGGCTTGGGGCCTCACAGGCTGCGATCAGGGTGTTAGCCAGGGCTGCGGTCATCTCAACATTCAGCTGAGGGAGCACCACCTTCCTGGCTCACTCATGTGGCTGTTGGCTCTTGGCTGGAGACATCAGTTCTTGCTCCATGGGCCTCTCCACAGGGCAACTCACAACATGACAGCTGTCAGAGAGAGAGAAAGAGAAAAACAGAGTTAGTTCTTTTGTATCCAGGTCTAGGAAGTGACATCCCATCACTTTTGTCATATTCTATTTGTTTAAAAAGAGTCACCAGGTCCAGCTCCCGTGGGAGTTGGTATACACAGGGTGTGACTACTAGCAGGGGGTGATCATCGGGGTCTTTTTAGAGGCTGCCTACTACCTATACCAGAGCTACCCAAGGCCTAATCCCAGCCTCATCCCATTCTGCATAAATTATACAGAGAGATGTATAATTTCACTGCATATTAATTTGTTTTTGTTGATGGGTACACTCTGGTCCTAGGAGCCCTGAAGAACAATGTGCTTCATTTCACATCTCTCCCTGAGGATTTTATACAACCCACTTGGCGCTCACACTGTTATTATTAGATGGATTCGGCCAAAAGCTGCCTGTGTGGGTAGAAATAGGTGGGAAGGTAAGAAAGCAGAGAAAGGAAGTGATCAGGACCCCAAATTGAATAAAGGAAAGGTCACATGCCAACTGAAAATTAGAAATGAGTCTGAGTGGAACTAAGTAGCGTGGCTGACAGCTCACACGCGATGTGGCGATGCTGGCAGCAGACCCTGGTTTTCCCACATGCAGCTGAAAATAGCTTGCATTCATCCTGAGGGAGTGCTACTAAAATAAGTAACTACTGGGAGCTATACCTCACTGCTCATTCAAGCCGAAAGCAGTCTGCAATTATTTTGCTGAAATTAGATACAAATTCAGTTGCCACTTCCGGAATCCGTTCTCCTGTACTACATTACAAAAAAGAAACTCATGTTTGAACTCTGACACTTTAGATTTTGTTTCTTTTCTCAAAAACAAATCCGATATCTGATAGAATATACGCAGAGGCAGATTATTGATACAAATCTCTTATGAGACCTAATATTTTCAGGAGCCTAGTTTTCTGCTTGTCAGACCAAGGTTTAATTGCTATGGACACAGAAGGACAGGCCAGTAAAAGTGACTTGAGAGAGGAATGACTTGCCCACATTTGAAGTACACAGTACAGCACCATTTTTAAACCTGTTGGTGGGCTGGAGGACAGCAGACTGGCATAGGACTGGCCCCCGGGATATATGTGGCTAGCTTTGCTCCTGCTTTTTATTTTTTGGTGTTCTGAAAGTTCTCAGAGTCTGCACCCATTTGACATCAAAGCTCTGCTATGGTTTTAAAAGCAAAATAGCGTAAACAAACATTGATGAAAACAAACAATAATAATAATGTGGGGGGTCTCCCCTTAAACTCTGTTAAGATAATGGAGGTTCTTGGTGGTTTCTGCTGCAAAAGAGCCTCTGAAATGTTTTATCTCCTTAGTAAAACACCATCTTCTTTGACGGGCCATTGGAAGAAATGGATGGCTGGGGGCCACTCTGTGCTGGAGCCTAGGAGGCTATGGTGGCTTCTGGGATAGAATGCTTCTGCACAACTTTGAATTCCAGCTTTCCTTTGCAGAAGGGAATATTACTTCCTCTCATTATTGGAGAATGAGTCAAAGACGAAGCACATTCAAAACTCTTCCCCCTTCTCATCCACCGCACACATTCCCACCTTATATCCTTCCTCTGAACTGGGGAATCTCAGAAGTGGCAAATTAAAGAGCTTCCCGGTACCCTTTCCTCCTTGGTAAAGGCTTTCTTTTGTTTTTACTCTTTGTCTCTATAATTCTAAATAAAAGGAAAATTGCTAAAAGTTCATCTAAGCAAAACTGTTAAGATGGTGCATCTCTGGAGCCTCATTTTAATTTTAGGGGTTATTTCATGCCTTGTTTAACTTCTAAAATTATTTTCAAAGTCTCCTTTTCCAGACCTATTGGGGCTTGGAAAGAAAATTCAACGAAGTTAAATGAAATCAGAGCAAACTGAGTGATCTGAGGTGAACTGATGTCAGCAGATAGTCCCAAGCAGCTCTCTCCCGCATCACATCCGAGAGTGGTGAGCTTAGCATCGAATTCGTTCTGACAGAGGAAAGCACAGACACAGGTCCTGGCTGACCCTGGTCAGCTGAAAATTCAAAGCAACCACCCTTTCTGGACAACTTTCTGGCTTCCCAGCACTTACCATGGTCTGAAAATCCCTGTTGGAAGCAGTGGGGACTTTCTTTTAGGTCCTGTTGGGACAGTCATGCGACTAACAGTGACAACCTGAATGGCACCTTGGTAGAAGGACTCCTTTCTCCCCGGGGTCCTCCAGCGCGCTGCTTCAAACCTCCTAGAGGCCAGTCCACCTTCTGAGTAGGGAGAAAACTCAGATTGCTAACGTCCTACTTGGGCATTCAAAAGATGGCAAACAACGGGAGAAAGGGCTGAGGGGATCCACAGGGGCGAATTCAGAATGCCGGTATCTCATTTATTTTCATCATTGAGGGAACTTTTTGATTAGCTTCCTTTTTCCTTCCCTGATTTCAAAAAAATAAATAATTCTTAAGTTCTGGGGAGGCACTCTGCAGAAAGAGGAGTTAGACCACAGGATGAGTAGGGAAGAGGCTGCACGTGTTCCCTCCGCTCCTCTCCCCGGGCACACGCACACGCACACACACACGCTCACACACGCATACTCCGGGTTTCAACCGGTGTAAAAATAGCTGCCTAGGTTTTGTTACTCATCCCTGAGCGGCGACGCAGGGAGGCCCCCGCCTCCAGGCAGCCTGAACTACGGGATGACGCCTCCCAACTTCAATTCCCCGCGCCTAGTCGGACCCGAGTCCTCGGTGACCTTGTAAGCTTTTATTTCAATCAGCAGTCTCGGCTTTGAAAGGCAAACCCTCCGGGTGTTCGAGTGGGCGGGGCAGGGGGCCTCCGGGGGCGTCTCCACCCGTGCCGCCCGCCCGGCCCGTCCAGCGCGAAGGCGCCGAGGCTGGAGCGCCGCCTCCTTGCGGACCTGCTTTCCCGGGGCTTCGGGCGCCTCCCCGGGGGCCGCGGCCGGCGCCTGGCAAGCTCGCCCTGTCCCTGCCGGGGACCCCCGCCGCCGGCGGGGGGAGTCGCTGCAGCTCCCACGCGGCTGCTCCGACGGCCGGGACATGTGCCTGCGCGGAGGGCGTCCGCGTCGCGGGGGCTTGGCCTCGGGCGCCCAGTGGCCAGGGCCCCCGCGGGCGGTAGAGCTGCCTGGGCCAGGCTCTTGTCCCGTGTCCTGGCAGCGCGCCCGTGACATGCCCCACTGGAAGAGAGACGCAGAATAGTAACGGCACAGGCTCCTCAGAGGGCATCTGCTCCATGCGTCCATTTTACAGATGAGGAGATGGAGGTCCAAAGACGCTGTGGGAGATGCCTAAAGCTGCGTTTCTAGATTCTGGCACCTGGGGCCAGGTCCATCTCTTGTTGGCACGGTTTACACACTCCCTCAGTGAGCATGCATCAAGCTGGATACCATGTACTCAGGGTAGGAAGGCAGGAAAGGCAACCACAAATGCAACGGCAGTGTAACCGCGGCCTCTGGGACTTGGGTATAGAATGAGGCAAACCCGGGTTTGATGGCAGCACTGCACTACCAGCTGGACGGCCTTAGTGGAACAGTTAGTCTCTGAGTACTAGTTCCCTGCTGTGCCAAAAGGAGGTAAAAATAAGACCTACCTGCTAGGGGTTGTCTGGGCTTAAACGAGATAAGGGTAAAGGGCACATTGCTTAGCACAGTGCCTGCATGTGGAAGGCACTCAAATATTTGTGCAATGTTTTGAGAAGCAGGAAGTACTCGGCACATAGGCATTTGTGAGACAATCACAATACTCATTTCCAGACACAAGTCATGTGGAGCAGGAGGGAAGGTACTTTCCCGTGTGCAGCCTCTGGGGAGACTCACACAGGGTTACATGGCATGACACCACAGGGAAAGGAGGAAATGGCCTCTGTTTATCTTTCCTGCAGCTGTTCCCACCCCTGCACCCTCCCCCCACCCCCATTCTCACTGGACTCATGTAGGCAGCAGAGTTACAACAGGACCTCTTATCAGAACAAAATGTGCTCTGCAAGGTGGTGTAATGTATGTTTGAAGTCCTACTTTATCACAGGTGCCTCTCCTTTTCCTAGGTGAGACAGACACAAGAGGAAGCAATGGAGTTAAGTGGATAAAAATGAATGGTAGTTAAGTACCTAAGGTATCAGATCATAGATCATCAGAGTGGAAGATCATTCGGGACAAGTCCCTCATGTTAATGAAGAAGCAGTGAGACACTGTGAGAGGTAAAGTGGCATCAAGCTTCAGACCCAGGGTAGAGCCCTGATTTTCTGTGCCCACATAGTTCATCCATTCACACACTCTGCTTTGGTGTATGTGATACACGCTGCCAAGGGCAGGATTCTGTCTCAGTGAGCATGGAAAGGGGAAAGGAGCTTAGGAATCCAGGAGGGTCCCGGGTTCATGGATGGTGATACCATTTAAGGCAATAGCACATAAAGGAATAGAAAACGCTCTATGGAGATGGCATGTATTGAACATTTTTTTTATGTGCCTGTGGGACTTCCAGGGAAGACCTCCAAGAGGCAGTTAGGAGCATGGGTGCCAAGCGCTGGAGGGAGGCGTGGAGTTGCCCACTGGGGAACAATCAACACAGAGGTGGTCACTGAAACTAGGGCATGCTGAGAGAAAGCGGCCAGAATAAGATCACGAGATGGATGAGAACCGAAACTCTAACCAGCTTCTACAGCTCAAATAAGGAGCCTGAGGAGGGGACAGACAAGTGGAGATGGAAGGGGGCAGAAAGAATATGGCATCAAGCAGTACAAAGGAAGAGATCCTCTAGGGTGGGGAAGTGGTGAGGCGTGGGAAATGCTGCAGAGATGTCCAGCACACAAGTGCTGGAATGTGCCTGTTGAACTTGGCAATGAGGAAGTCATTGATGGCTTGGGTGACCCCAGTTTCAGTGGGAACATGAGAGCAAAAGCAAGCCTCCGAGGGTTAAAAGCAAATGGAGTCACGGGAGAGGAAGAGCAGGGGGAGTGGGTACAGCCCACTGCTTCCGGAGAGCTGGCAGGGAGGGCAAGTTACAGCCAGGGACGCCGGGGGAGTTTGTCATTGTCATTTACTAAAGGAAACTGAAACACGTTCACAGGGTAAGGAGAAGCAGGAAGGGTCGACAGGGAGGAATCGTGTGGGCGTCTCAGCACAACCTCCACACTATGAATGGGAAGAGAGGAGATTCTGACCCCAGATAATCTGAAGGATGGATTCCTCTTCCTTTGTTCTTTTCCTTCTATCCTGTGAAAGGAAGCAATGCACTTGAAAGGTTCAGGAATGGTCTTGTTCCAAACAAGTTTGCCTGTTTCCGGATCTAGCCATGCCGCAGTCTGACCATCGGATGCATTTCATCAGCCCCATGTGTGTGTGGAGCTATGCCCAATGCCACACAAATAATGTGAAATAGATGCTGCTATTGACATGTCAGTCAGGACTCCAGGGAACAAGTGACTGAAACCTGACTTCAACCAGCTAAACCAAGAATGGAATCCATTGGTTTACTCAGCTGGGTAGTTGACTGGCTTAAGGCATGACTTGGTTTTCAGGTGCTTAAAAGATGTTGTCAGGAATAATAGGGATTGTGTTTTGAAATTACCAATGTGCTTTTTCTCCTTTGCCTTTTAGAGCATATGAATTTAGTCTACTCAGGGCATTCACCTGCCTGGTGGGGAGATGAAGATTCTTTCCAGAAGGTATGCAAGGAGAAAGCAAAGGTAACACTCAGCTACTGACATTCAAAAACAGAGTTTGTAGCAAGACAATAGCCATTTAATTCAAGCTGTTAGCTTCAGAAAATATCATCTACATTCCATTGCCTTCCTCTTTAAAAGATCAAGAACTGGGTAGGTAGACTAGATCTTGGGGTTTTGTGCATGGGAGGTCTAGAGAGGAAGAAAGGGCGGGGGAGATGGGTGCGGATTGTGACAGGGCAGAAGCATCAGAAAAAGACAAAAAGCCTGGGGGAGCACTTGTGTTGGGAAAGTAATGATTAGCCCCACAGGCATGGGACGACATTATCCCCCACACAGTCTTCAAATTACGAGATTGAAAACCTGGCTGGCCTTGTGCTGGTCAGGCAGAGAGAGGCCCATTATGGACTTTCCAAGCTGTGCTTGTCGCCATATAGCCTAGACCCTACCCATACGTAGCAGTAAGTCCACGGCCAGCTTGCCAGGGGTGATCACTACAGCCAAGTGGCTCGCTGGTGTGCACTGCTGAGTGGACTCCTGGGACCAGGACTGATAGGAAGTCATGGCCAGAAGTCAAAAGCACCAAAAAGAGCAGAGAAGCTAAGCCAGCCGGGGGGCACCTTTAGGAGCGATGTCTCGGACTAGAGGACGGACCACGAATTCACCACCTGCAGATTTCCATATCAGAGGCTGGCAGAACACCCAGGACAGGTGAAGAGTGGACACTGCCCTAAGATGGGCGGGCACCAGGCAGCTAAGGACCAGAACAAGGCTAAGAGTTCTCTTCCCTCAACACCATGTGGACACAGAAGCCACACACTGCCTTCTACCTCCACCCTGTACACCCTACAGGAATGATGACCAGAACACTTAAAAAATCCCTAGAGGCTCAGGCACTGACCAGTTTGAACAGAGGTATCCTGCTGTGTCCAGTATTAACCCTTTTCTTGATGGGTTGTGGGGAGCTTGGGTAAAAGTCCCGGGGAAGGGGCACTACCAGGGGCTCAGGGAACTCAGGGCAGCACCTGTTTACCAACTACTGCAGGCAAATTTCAGTGTGTTATCAACCAGGGCAGTCATAGTGATGTGTACAGGTGAATGTCAGCCAGACACTGTCACCTTTATTGGCAGAGCAGGAGAAGAGGGAGGCCATCTGAGAAACTGAACATGGTTTCATAGGGGATGTTGAAATTATTGAATCGGACCAAGATTTAAACCAGTTTCTCCCTTTACTGACCAGTGGAAGGCCAGATTGATTATGGGAAAACTAGAGAAATTACTTTTTATTGATAACCTCCAAGTTGCAGTGTGAGTTGAATTTACCATCCATCAGCTTTCCTTCATGTTGGCTTCACTCTCATGCCTAACCTCATGACCTGAGAGTGGAGAGGGACGTGGCTCCCCAGGGGAAAATGGGATGCCGTAAGCAGAAAACGGGGCACGAGTTGATGGGCAAGCAAGCCCAACAGACGCATACCACTTTGCCTTCTGGACTTTTAACTTTCTAAAAACTCTCAGGGATGAGTGGAGCATCTGCATAATATGAAATGAATTGACACTTGAGCACTTATCCGTCAATCAATCATTTTAGATAACAAATGTTGAAAATCAGAAATTAAAGCAGAATTTTTCTCCTCCTTAATTTTCTCCACACTGATTAAATCAATTTTTAGTAATTTAATTTGAGGAATATAATCAACTGAATGTCCAGTCTGGTTTAAAGCATAATGCAATCCATAAATAGTTCCATTTAGAAAATGCTCAGTCTCTTCTCCTGTGGATGTGAAGACAACTGTCTGCTTTTTGCTCTGTGTATTATTTCCTCTTTTTAAAGTAAAATCACCCTCTCCTAAATCAAAGAGAAACTAGATAATTAGTTATTGCCTGTAAACAGCAACAATAAAAAAACCCTTTTCGTAAAAAATTAAAATTTGAATTATCCCTGGATAGTAAAGACAACATCAGTTTCTCTGCACAGACTTTTATTTCCAGTATCATAAACCACTCCACTCCACTCCATAATTCAGAAGAAAAAAAAGTCAGCCCAAAGTAAGAGATATTTAAAGGCTAGGGAAAGGAAACACAATCATCAATTTTACTCTAAAATTTATGCTGTGTCTTTTTCAAAATAGTATTATTCCTAAGGGATATCTTAATATTTACGATATATAAAAACTTAAATCTCAGAATTGAAGACCCTTTGGGGGAAAAAAATCATTAATCACAATAAGTAGAAATAAACTCATCATGCCCTGGCATTTGAATCACATAACTAATTCAGAAGGGTCTGGCTTTCTTTAAATGTGAAATCCAGTTATTCATCTATTTATTCATCAAATATTTATCACACCCATCATAGTGTCTCCGCACTATGCTGGGCACTGGGGATATAAAGGTGAGTAAGACAGGCTCGTGTCTGGGAAGGAAGGAGACCAGTGGGTAACAGATCTGCTGAGGTGTGCGGGCATGCTGAGGGCTTGCAAGATGGAACAGCTGATTTTTCAGTGGAGGAGGGGATAATGGCTCAGAGGCTAGCCAGCATAATAAGCTGCCTGAAGGCTTGGCATTTCTCACAGTGCCCAGAGCTGTGCTGGGAAAGCATCTGTAGACATTTTACTGTCCTGGCGAAGATGCAGGATCTTTGGGAACCCTCTTTGCAGCCCTGAGGCAGCTGGGCTCCGGGCTCCGTAGCAGCTGAGAAATGCGAACTCCTGGTCTTTCCAACGCGTTGAAATAGCACTCCGGCACTGCCTGCCAAGGCCATGGGAATCTCAGTTGCCCACCAGACAGACAATCATGGAGCTCCAGCCACGGCCAGATGCTGTTCAAAGCAAACCACACTCCGGGAGCTTAATTCCAGAGGCAGGGAGGAGGTCACACAGTACATCACAAAAGTGGTAAATGCTAGGGAGAAAAAGAAAGTAAGAATGGGCGGAGGGAACATGGGGTAGAGTTGTGTGGTATGAATAGGGTCTTTAAGAAATCCAGCCAGAGGACCCAATCCCCTGTTACCTGAGCACCTGAAAGCGGCGGCCAGTGGTGCATTGGGGAGCCTGCCAAGGGAAGTGGCAAGCTGCCTGACCCCAGAGCTCCCCGGAAATGGCCAGCCCAGGCCAGGCCAGGCTTGTGTGCATCCCTACCTCCCCAGGGAGTTTCTTTATCTGGTAAGTGGAACTGGTACAGCCAGAGTCTGGGCGCTCATGCTTGGGGAAGAAATGGGGTCATTTATTTTAGAGGTGAAGGGAAGGTTTGTTTAGATGTAAGCAGTTCCCCCGGCAGCATCTAGGAAAGAAAGACATCAGCTCCCCAGAGGGAGTTTTGGCATGGCCAGGGTGGAAGTTCAAGGTCTGGGCCAGAAGGGCTGGGCCGGGCTGGGTGGACACCCCCAAGGTCAGTCAGGAAGGAAGGCCAATGCCAGCTCATTGAATGGGCTGGGAGGGATGGTTGTGTTGGGTGGGAAGGTGGGACACAGACCCACCCTACTGGGGACAGAGTGAAGAGAGCCCAGAGTCTGGACCCCTAGGCCCAGGGCTGCTGTAGCGTAGGCAGGTGTAGGGCTTCGGGAAGTAAGCCAAGGGATTTGTGTTTTTCTCAGATCTGTTATACTGGCTAAGGCGGCTCTTTGCTTGTAGCCAGACCTGCCACGGTGCTTTTAACTATGAGCCAAGTAACACTGAAATAAATTGTACATCTATTGGGAGGGCAGCTAGGGATGAGAAAGAAGATGAAATGGCAAGGAATCCCCAATTTTTTATGCCTAAACCATAATTCCCAATAGAAACCAAGCAAAAAGAGACTTAAGCCCATGGAGAGAAGGTATGTATGCACAGTGAACAGTGACCAGCACATCGTGCTCTCCTACCGGGGCACCAGCGTCAGAACAACGTGTCGTGGTGCCACTTTCATCATGGGATTTGGAGCAGAAAGAACATGCGATGTGGGCCATGCTCTGGGTTCGGCCCTTCTCTCTGCCGCCTGCTGGCTGTGTGGCCTTAGGTAAGTCACTTGACCCTCTGAGCCTCCGTTTCTTCCTCTGTGCAGTGGGGAGGGAAGGCGGAGCCTGGGCCAAGGTGCAGTTACTCTGGAGAGCCAGTGGGGAAGCCCCCGGGGTGGGAGGCGCTGCCTGCCTGGAGGAGCCTGAGGAGCGGCGCCCAGTGAGCTCACCAGGCGGCCATGGCGAGGAGAGTGGTGGCTCCGAGTGACTACGGTGACCGCGGCTGCTCTGTCCTGGGGCCCACCCCATGTCGGATCCATGTCTGATTCCTGGGCAGAGCTAAGTACTCAATGCTCTGTGGGACACTGAGGTACGGGGTCACTGTGGTGGGACCCCCGGAAGCAATCACAGGAGGCGAGAAAGGCCTCTGCTCCACCGGGCAGCTTTGCCGGGCCGGCGGCAGAGCAGGGGCGGGGGCAGCGCCTGGGCACCCGCTGTCCATGAGTATGGTCCGTGGGTCGGCGAGAGTCTGGCGTGGCATGGGGCCAGCACGGATCCCGCCGCTGTGACGCAGCACACCCAGAAGAACTCCCTTCTGCGTGGCCCTGGGCCCCTCGGTGCGCTCGCTGTGCGTCGCTCAGGTGGCTCTCAAGACAGACAGACGCCCCCCTCCCCCTGGCTCCCCAGAAGAACAGGGGGGAAGGCGCTTGGCTGGGGCTAAGCTGTACGTGGGAGACGGCGGTGGGGACAACCTAACATTTGGATTATCCGTCTTGCTGTGGTTTCCTTTGCCGCAAAGGAGGTGAGGGAATCTTGGTTGGCACCTATCTTATGTTGATCAAACTAGGGGCTCCCAGGGGTTCCCAGGGGCCAGTGAGTGTGGGATTCCCTCGGAAACCAGCCAGGGGACCCCCAGGGCCCTTGCAGGACTGCTCAAGGCGCACCCTGGTGTGTTCAGGAGCTGAACAGCATTTCCAATGCAAAGATTTTAGTCAAAAAGTAACCTGACATACATCTCTGAGCACTTATGTGCCAGTAAGGTATACATGCTAAAAGGGATTTGGATTATCTTGTTTTCTCAGCACTCTACAGTTTACAAAGCACTTTGGTATCCATTTTATTCACCTTAGTCTTCACAAGAATCTAGCAAAGTAGGATCCCATTTACAGACGGGAAGATTGAACTTCAAAGAGGTGAGATAATATATCCAGACTAACCCACTAAGCAGGGGTACAGCGGGATTCAAGCCGAGTTTCTTTTTGTGGTGGGAAGCTGAGACCAAACAAATGAAAGACTGAGGGAGAAACCCCAGCAAATACTAAAACCTGAGGTTCTGACGAGCAGAACTGGAGAGACAGATCCCTGTGGCTGGACATCTGAAAGGGCTCAGCTGGGAGCTGGATCTAACCCAAGGGTGGGAGGTCGCAGAGGGCGTAGGAGAGGAGGCAGCCCCTGGGGGTGAGGATGGCTCCTGGGGGCCTTGCCTATACCCCTGGGGCTGCCCTGGCTTGTCACATTTCACAGAGAATGCAGCTCACTCTCCCCAAGTCTGTGAAAATCACAAGGGAGGCTCTGCTCCTATTCTCTGTCTGGGCCGTCCCGATCACCTCTCCTGACTTCGGTGGCTACTGGTCTCAGAGCCTGCACCCCGATCATTCCTAATTCTTCTTGGAGAATTACTTATGACATCCTATAAGTGTGCAAAGCCACAAACTGAAATGTGCAGTATTAGAACATTATTAGCCAGAAATGATGTTCATTTCAAACTGCAGGAAAAAAAATGGAAGAATCAGTGGAAAAAAGTGAGCATTTATGGGCCAGACTGTACTGGCACCTTTCACATTCATGACCTCTCTTGATATTCACTACAATGTGATGTGGGTAGTTGATATCAATTCCACTTTAGCCGATAAGGAAACAGATGTTCAGAGAGGTAAAGTAACTTGGCCAAAGTCACACAGCTAAATGGTGAGCCTAGGATCTGAATCTAGGTCTGACTTCAGCATATTTTCCAATATGCCACAAACTACAGTCTGTGGAATTCATGTGGAATTGCAAGAACCAATCAGTACAGTTTAATTGACAGTGAAAGTCTTGAGCCTCTTTTTTTATTATTTCAAGTTTACAGACCATGCAGTTTCCAAATTACCCCCTTCAGAGAGTTCTTAAATCGTTGAACTGCTCAGGAGCCACAGAATCCCTGACCTTTAGAACTCGACACCGACTGAGATGCCGCCAGAGGATCCAGCGTGGCGCTGAGTGATTCTGCATGGAAACGTCCCTTTTAGGCAGTAAGCAGGGCCCATCTTGCATGGGGTGGAGGATGAAGAGAAGATTCTCAGGTGAACTTGCCGGATTTCCTCAAGCTCTGTTTAACCCAAGTGTCAAAGTCTGACGCAGCCTGACCCCTTTACTTTCTTTGGCAACTCCGCCTTTGACAAAAGAACAAGAACTACGTCTGCCTCTTGACAGGAACAATGTGTGGAATGAAAGACCTCAGGTGCTTTGCTGGTTTTTGACAGGGCTTCAAAAGAAAGCACCTCCTCCCTGTTCCGTCCAGTCCCGGTCCGGGTAAGTCATCGCATTTTCAGTGAGGCAAGTATCTGGCAGGAGCTGCCGAACTGGGCAAGGGTGCCGCCCAGGGGAAATGACTGGACATTGTCAGGCGGCATGGCACAGCCTGCTGTTGCCTGGGACGCCCTCCTGAGCTGGCATCTATGCTGCAAAGCTGTGAGCAGCTGCACTGAAGGGGACGAGGACGCTGGCTTTGAGCAGAAAAACAGGTTCTAGCATCGCCCTCTAAGGATAGGAGCCCTCAGGGTGACCTGTGCCCCCACCTGAGACGCCCCACTGGGCTGCCCTCTCTCCTGCCCCTCCTCACCAGCCCGTACCTGGGGGACTGCAGCGACAGTGGGGTGTGAGGGGGACTGGGGGCTGCCTCCATATCGGGCTTTTTCTGAATTCCCTTAGTTAAACTAAACTTTCATATGCTGTAAACAACAGGCAGGCCCCATACCTGGGCCCTGTGGTCCCCTCCCCTAAATTCTGACTCAGGTGCTTAGGACAGGCTTTTATTTATTAAGGGCCTAAGTGATTCAATTGCAGGTAATCCTGGATCACTTTGAAAAACTTGGGCAGAAATAAGCCAGCAAGAGTAGGAGATCCATCTGGCATGAGCAGTAATTCATCTAGTTTCTTAAAATAATGTTATGGGCTAAATTCATATGTTGAAGTGCCCCAGTACCTCAGAACGTGATGCACTTGGAGATAGGGCCTTTAAAGAGGTAATTAAGTGAAGATAAGGTCACTGGGATGGGCGCTAATCTAATATACCGAATGTCCTTAGAAGAAGAGAAGGTCAGAACATAAGTGCACACCATGTGAGGACTCAGAGAAGATGGCCATCTGCCGGCCAAGGGGAGGCCTCAGAGGAAATCTGCTGACACCTTGACCTCAGACCTCTGGCCTTCAGAAGTATGAGAGCATAGACTGCTGTGGTGTCAGCCACCCAGCCTGTGGTGCTCTATTACGGCCGCCTTACCGAACTCACAAAGATAGGAATTTGATTTCACTGAACAATCCACAGAAGGCAGAGATTTCTGCACTCAAAGACCAGAACCTTATTCCCTAGCTTACCACCTGAGTGACTTTAGTCAATTAATATTACAGTTACTTTATTTAACATATATGTATGTAGCACTTACTATGTGTCAGTATTATAACCACTGTACAAATGTTGACTAATTTAATGCCCACTATAAACCTATATATATATATCCTGCAGGTCCATAAACCGTTACTCAGCCCCCTTGGAGTGTGCGGTGTTTGGCGTGCCAGTACCCAGGGATTTGAGAAAGGTGACATGGTGCAGGTACTGTGGCTGAGTGACATCTGCAGTATGGGCAACAATGGCCTGTAATCAAACATACCAGTATTTCTGCAGAGACATGTATATGTTGCATAAGTAAAAACTAAAACTAGCCTTGTATCAACTCAAGACAGATTTTTCCATCAAATAAGTTTATTCCAGGTCAAGCTTTGCTGTCAAATTAGTTATAAACACAGTTTTTGGTATTTGGAGCTTTAGGGTTTTTAAATTGTGGACCTGTATTGTCCGTGTCTAACAGATGAAGGAAGAAACTGAGGCACTGGGAGGTAACACAATTTACCCACATTTGTTAAGTGACAGGAGGCCGCCTGGCTCCAGGCCCCATGTCCTTCATGTCCACCCAGTTGTGCCCTTCAGCACTGCCCACCTCTCAGGGCCTGACCCATCCACCACCCACAGATCACACCAAGCTGGCAGCCAGATACAGTGAAGGTTCTGTTATGGGTTGAATTCATATGTTGAAGTCCTAACCCCAGTTCCTCAGAATATACCTCTGTATGGAAATTGCAGGCATAATTAAATTAAGATGAGGTCACTAAGGTAGGACCTAATTCAATATGACTGGTGTCCTTATTTAAAAGAAACGTGGATGCAGAGACAGAGCTGTACTCAGGGAGAACCCCGTGTGAGGAGGGAGGCAGAGGTCAGGCAGTGCTTCTGTGTGCGGGGAGTGCCCGAGACGCCAGCACAGCCCAGAGCGAGGCGTGGGCCAGATTTTCTTGCCCAGGCTTCAGAAGGAACCAACCCTGCTGATACCTTGATCTTGAATTTCTAGCCTCCAGGACTGTGAGACATTTCTGCTGCTCAAGCCTCCCCGTTTGCGGTACTTTGTTACACGGCCGTAGCAAACTAATACATACAAGTTCCTGACACTGCCACTGGAGTCCGAGTGGAGACCAATAGGTGCCAGCTTCCAGTCTTACTACCTCATAGCAGGGGCTGTAGAGTCGTCACTGAAAGAGAAAGCCAGTGAATTGCATGATTTCTAAGGCCTCTTCCAAGTTCTGGGTCTCATTTTCTATGTTTACGACATAAGGATAATTTCGCTCCACTTGTCATTTGCATCCATGGTCTGAGTCTTCTGCATTTCTTTGCTGTTTTAAAGAATGGCTAATATAAAGATGGTTTTAAAAAGCAAAACAAAAATAAAACAGAACATCTTTTCCTCTGTTGTGGATTATGTCCCTGTACGTTAAAACTGAAACCACGTGGGCCCGAATTTGCCTTCTGATGTTCCTGTTTGTGTCATGACCTCACTCAGCTGGGGGTTTCTCTGCCTCCCTTTCACTTGCTTTGGTCGGCCGGGTTTAACCCACAGTATGTGCTGGGGCTACAGGTTCTGCAGAAGACAGCAGAGATCCGAGTTAGAGGTTGTTTTCTCTGAGGTAAGAATATGGAACCGTATTTTGGCCTGGAAAAGTTGGGTTCTTAATGTGGAAAACTTTCACCTCACTGCCCTCTCACTAAGCAGATAAAAGCTACATTAAAAGAGTGTAAAAGGCTGATAAATGCTTTTTCTGTTCATAGAATAGGGCATGACAGACCCAGTACAGGGAAAGAGGTACAATGGCAAACAGTTTTCCTCAAGTTTTAGTGACAGGATGCCCGGGGCCATGCTGGCTTGGACCTCCAGGCCTCTGCCTTTAAGATTCTGCGTTATCAATTCAGAGAATAATTTTCTGCGGGTGAAGTGTGGCCCCCAACTGTCCATCTGTGGAAACAGGACCTCAGTGACTCTGAGAGTTCAAAGAATGGGCTTCAGGTTACCTTCCCACAGCCCTTGGCAGCTCTTTCCAAGGCTGCTCTCCAGCTCCCTGGCACCTCCTCGGCCCCTGTCCGTGAGGCTGCCCCCGGCCGCCATCATGGAAGCGCCTCCTCCCGGAGCCAGGGGGCCCCTCTCCACTCCCGCAGCCCAGGCTGCACCCAGAGCTGGGGCGGCTTCAGCGTCTGCCCGCGGAGTTCAGCTTAGCTTCTTGCTCTGGAGAAGTGTGTCTTCGCCTACCACAGACGCAGCCCCAGAGGAATTCTGTTGGGACATGAAAATGGTTGCAAGGTAGGAGGTGCCACTTTGGGGATCTCACGGGTGTTGATTCTATCCAGTGTCAACATGGGAGATTTAATTAAGCAAGATCAGGGAGTTGTCCAGGTGTAGAGACCACATCATATTCGCTGTTGAATCCTCAGTGCCTAACCCAGAGCGTGCGTGGCTCATTGTAGGCGCTCAACGCAATCACTTGTTGACTGAATGCATTCTGGTTTTCTTTCTTCATCAGAAAGGTGTCTGACGTGGGTTAAGTCCAAGAATCGTGGCCACAAACAAGGTTGGAGAATGCTTCTGTTTCATAATACTCATGCCCAGCGTAAAGGCCCTGAGGCCAGGAGGTAGAGGACAGAGGTCCAGGTCTGGCTCAGCCATTCCAAGAGACCCCAGGGTCTTTGGCCTCCCTGGGCCTCAGTGTTCCCCACCAAAACATGGAGGTCATTGTATATGCTCTGCCTGCCTCACTGGATGGCTATGAGACATGACAAGAGGAGGGATGTGAAAGTTCTCTGAAAATTTCAAAGACTGCACCAAGGTAATGTTTTTATCATCAGTTCTATTATTACAGATACTAGTAGAGTTGAGCTGCTCATAATTATTTTCAACTTCCTCAGTCTCTTTCTTTCAATTTTTTAGAATTGAAGTATCGTTGATACACAGTATTATATTGGTTACTCTTCAATAAATGGTGTTGGGAAAACTGGACAGCTACATGCAAAAGAATGAAACTGGATCCGTCTTACACCATCCACAAAAATAAACTGGAATTGGATTAAAGACCTAAATATAAGACTATAAAACTCCTGGAAGAAAACATAGGTAATAAACTCTTGACCACTGACATTACTAATTTTTTTCTAGATACGTCTCCCCAGGCAAGAGAAACAAAAGCAAAAATAAACAAGTGGGACTACATCAAACTAAAAAGCTTCTACGTAGCAAAGGAAACTGTCAACAGAAGGAAAAGGCAACTTACTGAATGGGAGAAGATACTCGCACATGTTGGTTGTGACAAGGGGTGAATATCCTCCATCTCCTTTCCTCTGCATGCTAGCATGCTCACAGACCAAAGCCAGGTCTACCTCTGACCCCACCTAAAGAAGTACCCACCTTGGGAGGCCAGCACTGCCGGTGTCGGCCTCCTTGGAGCTCAGTCATCTGCTCGATCCTTGGCCATTTCTGCACCGCAGGTGGCAAGTGGCAAGTTGAGGGACAGAAGACTAGCTGGCAGATGGTTACCCTGAGGCGTTTCCTGTGCCTGACGCCAAGAGCAGGAACAGGGGTGTCTCCTCCCCTGGGAAGGGACTCTGCTCCTTGCAGCGTCCTTGGGCCATCCAGAGAGCCTGGGCCCCGTTCCATCTACATCCGGCCCAGGGAAGCAGCGTGCAGAGAGCAGCCAGTCGGTGGCCAGCAGCGCCCTAGCAGGAACCCTGTTCCCCTGACCTCCCCGCACTCCCTGTGCCTTTCAGTGAACGGAGCCGGCCTGTGGTAGGGGCTGCTTTGCCTTCTCTTGTTTCCTGTTGCTAAGGTAACTGGATGAGCAGAAAGCAGAAACAGCCCCTGAGGTCTTGGTGCCCCACCCATGTGGCCAGACAGTCCCCAGCTTAGCCAGAGGGCCCCAGTCAGGCTGACCAATTTGAGCTGAGCCTGTGCTCTGAGGTCAAGGACCCCTTTGAGAAGAAACTCCCAAGCTCGATAGTCTCTGAACACTCTTCCTAGGCAGACCAGATCTGAAGCTGGGCTGGGCTGGGGAGCAGGGGATGAGGGAGGGAAATTAATTGAGAGGGCCGGCTGTCAGGGTGTGGCATGGCTGAAATTGTCAGAGGCCTGTGGTTCTAGCTGCTCATCATTGGTCATAGAATGAGAGGTTAGGGGGCATGGCCTCTAACCCTCCCCTCTGATACTGTGTCTCCACCCTTCCTGCTTAACCCAAGATGGGCCCTTCCAAGCTTTCAGACAAGGCAGGGCCTTTCTTCAGGAGCAAAGTGGCACCCTGGGGATCAGGACAAAACCACCTGAGAGCCGTGCAGCTCCCTATGAGCCCCAGAGGGGGACTGTCAGGGATTAGAAGAGTGCTGGGTCTGGGGCGTGCCCTTGTCCTGATAGAAATAATTATCCCACAAATGTCCCCTGCAAGCTTGCTTCCCGACTTCAAGGCCCGAGTCAACAATGGCCTTCTCCAAAAGCCTTTTCAAACCCACCTGGGCTGGAGATGACATTTTGCCCACTCTACTCTCCTGGTATTTTCATCTGCATCTCCCCCTGCACTGCACTTAGCACCTGTTTACCATGGACTCACCTTCTGATTGACTTTCATGACACAAATATTCGTATATGCTCTTTGAAGGAAAGAATTAGAACCACAGACACCCACAAAGAAGGAAATAAAAACCACTCTTAAATCTGCCACCTGGAGAAAATCACTGTTGGCATTTGGGGGTGTTAGCACTGTTTAGGTTAATGTCTTTTTTCTCTGCCTGCATTTAGCTCTTCAAAAAATAAGTCCACGTCTTACCTGCTATGTGTGCCCCTGCAGCCACCACAGTGCTTCCCATTCAACAGGGATGGGACTCCTGCCATGTTTTAAACAAGTGGGTGAATAAAATAAAAGAATAAATGAGTGAGTGGACAGAAGGTGGGAGGAAAAGTTCTTTCCAGAAGTTGCCCCAGCAAAGGAACAAAAAAGAGAAGAGGCAGCAGGCATCAGCCCTCAGAGGCCACCTGCAGCCCGCCTCCTCCTCCATCCACAGCCCCCTCCTGCTCCCATCAGGGCAGGAGCAGTTGCCAGGGAGGGAGCAGTGCACAGGGAAAGGGCCCGGCTTGGACAGCGATCATTAGTGGAGAGACAGAGACGTTCCCTGCCATGTGACTTGGAAATATCGGCCATGGCTTAAGGGAAAACAGGATTCGTGGAAACAGGCAAGTCAGGGTCACCACATGCGTGCAGTATTTTAGGCTCAGCAAGCAACCTGGCAGATTCAAAGCCTCTCATAAATGGGTTCCAAGAAATCTGCTTTTAGCAGCGCTGTTGACACAGGAGTATGTCCCCAAGACTTGCCCCTCACTGGGTTGAAGATTTTCATTGATTTATCTGGAGCAGAAACAGCAGGATTCCACATCACATCTTGGAAGGCAGCCGGGGCAAAGGCAGGGAATTAACAGATCATTATTATTATTCCAATACAACTCCCCATGGGTTCTGCAGTAAATCACAGACTCTCTTAACAGGAGTTCCCCGTGTTTAAGTGGAGCTAATGGGTTCTTTTCGTTTTTGTTTTTGGCCTTTTCATGGGGCATATCCTCATTCTTAACTGTGAAGACAACCTGGAAATCACAAATATTCGTTAATCAATCACAAGTGCAGAAGATGCCAGGCGCTGCACTACCGGAGATGCAAAATAAGTAGAACAACCCCTGTGTTTGGTCCATTCGAACATCAGGCGTCTACTGAGGCCCCTCTGTGTACCGAACACTGTGCAAGGCGCTGAGTTAAGAGCACATTACAGTCACTGTCCTGTTTTCAAGTGAAGAGGCGAGCCTCAGGGAGGTCACACAATTTACCCAATTGCCCACAGCCACGCAGTTTGTAGGAGTCTTGGGATCAGAATTAAGAGAATGAATCTGACAGTTTGTTATTTTCATTATCAACTGAGTGCCATTTAAGTAGGCTGAGCGATACTCAGCCAGCCTTCGTGTGAGCCTCTCTCTCACTAACGCAGAACACGCCAGTTCATGCCAGAGGAGTGGGAAACAGGCTTGTGCCCATTTTCTCTCCAGCCACTGAGCCTCTTACGTGCAAAACCAAACGTCAACCAGCCCTGCTCTGTACTTACTCACAGGGGTCTGCGGTGCCTGCCCTCCCCACAGTGCCCCAGGACGGCCCTGGGACAGGGGCTGATTATAGGCCTACAGCCAGCAGAGATGAGCAGGAGGAGAGGGCGTTTTGGTGCCCCCCACAGTGTTTTGCTTCTGATCCCAGCGTTTTTCTCCCTTAAACTCAAAGCAGCATTGGGGTGCTGAGGGAAAGGAGCCTGAGCTCAAATCCTGCAGATGGGTTCAAGCCCCAGCCCAGCCTCTCCCAACTTGTATGAGCTTGGACAAATCTCTTTGAGGCTTCATTTTCTCCCTCCCTGAGGCAACACCTACCCTGCAGAGAGGTTCAACTGGGTAATGTAAGTACAACGTTGTTGAATCAATAGTAGCCATTTATTATTGCCCAAGCTAAATTCCACCCAAGAAGTGGAGTCGTGATTATTTAAACTGTGAACTAACCAGTATTTATTAAAAGATCTATTAAGCAGGAAGATGTAGAGAAATCCTGCCCACCATCTACAGGAGTGAGGGACCTAGGCAGGGAGGAAATAACACCCATGCAGTGTACAACTCTCCAACAGCTCAAGATTGGAGATACAGGAGGTGAGGTAGGAAATTCTCCAGGGGGTCTGCAGCTTTGGCCATAAAGGCCATGCATGTGGGCACATGGAAGCCCCTAGTTGAACCCCAGCTGAGACCCACAAGGCCACATCACAGGTCCCCCTCACAAGCTTAGTTTTAATGCCCTGTTTCTTTCTCCTTCTTTCCTGGAGTTTGCCTTTTTGCTCATGCTGGCACCTTCCTTCTCCAGAGCTGCCAAGGACCCAGAGCATCCACAGGTTATCTGTCGCTGGCCTGGCCGGCTCCTCCCGGGCTCTGACCTCACCTCGGCGTCAGCCTTATCAGGTGTGGACAGCATCGTCTCCCTGCTCCGGGGGCTCTGAGCCCAGGAATCTCCCCACCCCCTGGGTCAAGGAAGGCCAGGCACCTCGGGTGGGACAGGGTGGTCACCTGCCAAATCAGGGATCTGCAAGCGCGGCCAGGAGGCCCAGAACCGGGGGACAGGGGATGTCCTCCTAAGTGTCGACAAGGACAGAGCAGTTGCTGAGCTTGCAGAGCAGGAGAGGCAGGAGGGTGTCTGGGAAAGAGCACATTTCCAGCTGGAGTCCTTGTGGGGACACTTGGAGCTTGCTTTCTCCCAGGGAGCAGGGAAACCCAGCTGAGCCCAGCCTTTTGAGAAGTGGGTCTTGAGATGACTGAAATAGGCAGTGAGGGAGCTGGCTGGGGACCAGGAAGGTGGGCTGGCCCTTCGCTCCGGGTACCTCATTCCATAGTCAACAAGGACATTTCATTTTGACTGCAGCTCTGGTTTGTTCAGTTTTAAGGGTTTCAGGGCTCCTTGGAGTTAACGGCCTGGGGATGAGGTGCGGGGCAGCGTGTTGAATTAGAATTCATCCCACACTGATTCCTTTGTCCTGCTGCTCTGGCCACTTGTTTGTTTGCAGCTGGCCTCTGGCCTTTCTTGGACTTGTAAGTGTCCGTCAGTGAATGGAAACTCATCGGAACTGTCCCCAGAATCACAGTTATGCAGTTCCCAGAAGCTTTGCACACCAGTGTTTTCACATTCTAGGGAAGGGAGGCAGGGGTGAGACCACCCGTCCCTGCTGGAGTCCCGGGTCTCCCCCGGCCTCCGTCACTCTGGGGTGGTAGGGGGCCAGGTGAGCTGGGCAAACCTGAGAGGGCTCAGCAAAAGGGACAAGTAAGGGCACTGTGGGGCTGTACAATTGGACAGCAGTGGCCCAAAGAAAACTGGGAGTCGAGGAACAGAAAGCACCTCCTTCCCCACAGGTTCCATTTCTGTGTGGCCCTTGAACCACAGCCAGGAATTCATCCTGCAGAAATGCGCAGTGTGTGGGTGGCATCAGGCAAGGTTGTTCACTGCAGCATTGCTGGAAAAGCAGAAGACTAAAAACACTCTAACTGCCATTAACAAAGGCCTGATTAAATGACGTAGGTTCTGTGCATACAAGGGCCCCCGATAAAGGATGGTCCCCATGTGCTGGTAGAGGATGATCTCCAAAATGGATGGTTATACCAAACAAATACAACTAGGGCAGGAACTATGTGCTATCATTTCTTTACAAAAGTTGGGGAGTGGGGACAGGAGAGGAATATATATTTATATGCTTGTTTATGCACAGACTGTCTTTGGAAGTATTCACAAGCTGATAATATTGTATTTCCCCAGGAAAGAGGACAGTGTGGAACTGGGAGGTATCAGTGGACTTGTGCTGTATACCAACCCAGCACAAACTTAGCAGCTTAAAACTACCACCATTCTATCCAGCTCGCATTCCCATGGCTGGGGTTTCCTCACATGGCAACAGGAGAGTCCCTAGAAGCCAGAGAGCAAGCCCGTGCACACTTTCCTGTGTGACGTTGGCCAGTGTCGCTTTGGCCAGAGCAACTCACATAACTGAGCCCAAATTCAAGGTTGAGAAAGACATTCCATGTTTTAGTAGGAGAAGCTACAAAATACAGTAGGCATTGGTTTTTATCTACCCCATGGTGGTGCAGAGGTGAGGAGGGAGGGAATGATTTTCTTTTTTTTAGCCTTTTGTATTTTTTGAATTCGAGTCATGTCAATAGTATCTATTCAAAAAGAACTAAAATTTTGAAATTAAAATGGATTCCCTGAGATTAATTTTGAAACAATCCAGTTATTGAAGGAAACATGGGGAGAATGGGGAGTGAAGGAGATACAGATGAAACAAGATTGGCTGTGAGTTGATAATTGCTGAAGTGGGTGATGAGACTCAAAATACCCTTCTACTTTGTGGAAATTAAAATGTCCTACAATAGCCCCTGTTTATTGCAGCACTAGTTACAATAGCCAAGAAATGGAAGCAACCTAAGTGTCCATCTGTAGATGAATGGATAAAGAAGATGTGGTACATATACACAATGGAATTTTATTCAGCCATAAAGAGAAAAGAAATCTTACCATTTGCAACAACATGGATGGAGCTAGAGGGTATTATGCTCAGTGAAATAAGCCAGGTGGGGAAAGACAAGTGGCAAATGATTTCACTCATCTGTGGAGTATAACAACAAGGCAAAGCTGAAGGAACAAAACAACATCAGACACACACACTGAGAAGGGACTAGCTGTTACCAAAGGGAAGAGGGTGGCGAGGGTGGGTGGGGAGGGAGGGAGAAGGGGATTAAGGGGCATTATGATTAGCACACATAATGTAGGGGGTCACGGGGAAGGCAGTACATGGAGAAGACAAGTAGTGACTCTATAGCACCTTACTACGCTGATGGACAGTGATTGCAATGGGCTGGCAGTGGGTGACTTGATAATATGGGTGAATGTTGAAACCACTGTGTTGTTTATGTGAAACTTTTATAAGATTGTGTATCAATGATACTTTAATGAAAAAAAATGTCCTGCAACAGAAATTAAAAAAAAAAACTACGAACACTCAAATTTATTCAGGCTTACTTACATGGCAAGGACATGCCTGCATCGTGCCCTTTTGCCTTCCCAGCCACCCTGGAGATGGGCACTGCTCTGGCACCCACGGCAGCCTTGCTGAGGATGCTGATGCCTGAGGGGCAGCCCCGGGACAGCTCCAGGCAGAGATGCTGGGACTCGAGGAAGCGTGGGAGAGCGGGAAAGAAAGAAGCCTCGGGAGTCTGTCTCGACAGTGTGGGCCGGGCTGACAGCTGATAAACCTCAAGGATGGGGGTGAGGGGTTGGTGGCAGGGGAGGTGCAAAATACTCAGCTCTTTCAGAAACACACACAGAGCTTTGAGGGTAGGGAGCAAGAAGGGAGCCTTTCCCAGGGTTCCACACAAAAATTATAGAACACAGGGGCCTATCTGAAGGAAAAGAATTCAATGAGAAAGAAAGGTACATTTTCTTGCCTCTTGTTTATCACTCGGGATGGCCATGTGGGTGCACAGCCATTTGCCCAGGGTGGCCTGGAGGTCCCCTGTGGCCCGGGCCTGAACTCTGAGGGACCCGCCTTGGACCAGCTCTGGGAATGCCGAGCACCCTTGCCGAGCTCTTCTGTGGGCAGCCTGGGACGTTCTCGCCACCTCTGCCCAGTCATTTGGAGTCCCTAGCGAACCGTAAGAATGTTCTCCATTCCAAACGTCTACTAAGAGCCTTACCAGAGGCTGTATCCTCTGAGGCCATGCTCGATCCCCGTCATGTGTGTGCCTGTGATTGATTATATGTGTCCCTGCACACTAGTCCTGTAGCTGCTATGAGACAGGGAGGAGAGAGAGATGACCGTGGCACTTCCTAGGTGTCCATCAGTGTCCCCTAACCCCACTCCAGGTCCGGTTAGGTGACTCTCCTCATCATGCCCTATGCCTATCTTTATAGCTGAATGTCCACCTTGTTCCCTGATTGTTCATCGCTAGTTAGAGACTTAGTATGAAAGAATTACTGTCACACTTTTAGGTGTGGCAGTGGTATTGTGATGTTTTATCTTTGAAGTATAATGTATACACCGAAACAAATCCTATGTGCTTAGTTGATGAATTTTTTAAAAGGGAAAACCCCCCATATGGGCAGCTTGCACATCAAGAAACAGACCATTGCAAGCATTATAGTATATTGTTTTCAAAAGAACCATTGTTTTTTAGTATCACCTTGGTAATTATCTACAGAAGAAATGATAAGATGTCATGGGTTTGC
Organism: Smutsia gigantea; assembly: GCA_032199065.1. Taxonomy (NCBI): domain Eukaryota; kingdom Metazoa; phylum Chordata; class Mammalia; order Pholidota; family Manidae; genus Smutsia; species Smutsia gigantea. The sequence continues at coordinate 63,004 of JAVSCE010008968.1, forward strand.
TTCAAAATAATATTGTGTTGAGGGAAGGCTGGTCACAATTTGACAGTTATTGAAGCTGAGTGTGTTTACATAAGGCTTTATGTATTCTCTCTCTCACACACTCTCTTTATCTCTCATATTTAAAATTTCCATGATAAAAATTCTAAACCGTCAATATAGAGCAGTGTCCTGAAGTCAAAGCTAAGCAATGGAGTGAAAGATGTCTCTCTGGTGTATTACTTTGTAATTAATATAAGAGTCTAAAGAATTAAGTATGTAAGTTATTTATTTTTTTAATGAGTCTTCATGTTTCCTCTGTGCAACTGAGAGCTCCCTACAGTGCTGGATTTATTCTTATCTGTATCTCTGCCCCTGACCCAGTGCCTGGCCACAGCAGGTGAGCATGTGTTTGTTGAGTGAATGAATGCTTGGATGTTGTATCCTGTCTGACACAAGGCCTGACACAACACCAAGAGGGCGTAGGTACCCCAACTCCTTCTTGACTTGAATGGAAATCTGTACTTCTTCTTTTCTCCTTTGAAGCTGCTTCCAAATGATAAAATGTTCAAATCTAAGATAACAGAATTGAGAGGGATGTAGAGACCACTTTGTACAAAATTGTTATGTTATAGATGAGGAAACTGAGGTCCAGAGAAGTGAATGACTTTTTCAAGGTCCCACAGCAGATAGGAAAAGAGCCCAAGCTGAAACTCAGGCTCCTGGACCCCATTCTGGTCTCTTTTTGTTATATCATCCAGCAATGATTTCAGCACATATTTGCAACCCTATTTTCTAGGTAAAGAAAGAGAACTTCAAAGAAGTGATTGTAATTTTTCCACGGTCTGGGGTCATTGTAACTCCGTAGCTCTCTCAAGCACAGTGTTTTCCACATTGGGCTATGTCCCTTACTTCAGAAAATTTAAAATTCAAAAACCTTAATTTTCAAACAAACAAAAGGGTGATTATTCTCATTAGAAAGGGCTTTGGTATTCATTTTTTTCAAATAGGTGAACTGTCTCAAATGTCTGAAATATGAGCCCATTTTTAACAATTCCATCTATATCCAGCTTGTTAGGAATGAAGAATCAAATCAGCTACAGTCCAAGCCTCGGCCCCACCATCCTGTCAACTGTCACCCGGTGCTTTCAACATGCCCAAGCCAAGAAGTAAACCAGTCCGTCAAGAGTGGGAATAAATGAGAGAAAACAAAAGCAAAAAAAAAAAAAAAAAAAACAAAAAACAAAAACTTAAGCTTTTGTAACATTGTATCTTTTCAGAAACATGCTGATTTTAAAGGTTTTTAAATTCAAATGTTACGATACCTGTGCCTTTGAGTGTAATTTCGCTGGCACTTAAAGCAGCATAGCTCTAGTGGTCTTTTGCGTCATTCGTGTTCTGGGCTTTTCCAAGGAAAAGTTTTCTGCACTGTGTCCAGTGTGTCTTTCAAGAATCTTGTTTCCATCCCCCTCCTTGGCCAGGGTGGCTGGATTTCTCTGCTGTTAAGAGGATTACTGAGAAATTCTCCTTTATATAACCCAGAAGACTCTGTGACTAACAGGAAAGAGCAAACAAGAGATGTCAAGGAGAGAGGTTACAAGCAAGGGGTGACCTCACTTCAGGGAGGCTCTCTATCTAAGGAGAGGTCAGAGAATGTTCTTAACAGACGCTGATAAAGCCGGGGCCCGAGAAGCCGAGCATTGGACACCATTTCCGTAGGCAAGCAGGGGGCTTAGCTTACATCCATCCCTCAAGGGTTCGGCTTTAAGCCCAAAACCTTTGGGTGAGTCAGGGCCAGAGCCCTGTGAAGAAAGGAGGCAACTTATATCTAATCAGGCCTGCCTCAAAATAGCTCTGTTTTCCTGCAGGGAGAGACTGTCATCTGCTCTGCTCAGCACAGCAGCCCAGGGTGCCTGAGCCCAACCCAGTCAGAAAGTCAATGAATGTGCCTTATTCATCGCTTGCACAAAGTTAGATCTCACTGGGTGAAGCAGTGCATAATTTAACAACCTTCAAGATGGCTTGCAAAGAATCAGATGCTCCAGTCAGGAAGAACCTTACAATTGACCTGGATCAAACCATCTTTCTACCAATGGATAAACTGAGACCCAGGGAGAGGAAGTGATTTGCCCAAGAACGCACAGAGTGTCCGTGGTGTGCTGGGACCCTGGGCTAGAGCAGATGCTCCCTTTCTCTTGGCAGCGCTGCTGTCCTCATCTGAAAAGTGAACGAAACATCGTGCCCCGGGTCAATTTTCCTTCTGTTAAGGAAATCACCTCCAATGCTCTAAGAGTTTGCAAATTTGCACTTTCACAGGCAGCTCTTGTTAAACCCTTTTACTGTGAGTCAAACTTCCCTTCTATCTTCATAATCCAGACAGCTTTACTTTTGAGGTTCACTATACAGGCTGTTGTTGTTTATATCCTCCGCTGCTGGAAGAGAATGTTACAAGTGGGTAACTGAAATACTCAGAGATTTGCTTAGACTGGAGTCAGACAAAACTGACCACTAGGCTGATAGCTGCTCACCCCTGCCAAGGGTTGTGACTCGTGATTCAGGATTTGCCCTCCTGGTGGCCATCTATGAGATGGAACAGTGTGGACATTCCTGCTGCCACGCTTCCTACACGGCCATTTGCATACTGTGTCTCCTTTGTGTGTCCTCTACACAGCATGGACTCTGTCAAGAGCTTTACGAGGCACATGAGGTCCGAACGGATGGGAGCAAGCCTGGGACTTGCAAAGGCTGCTGGAACCCGGGCAAAGTTATGGGGATAGAGAACATGGACAAAGGACTGAAAAGTGCTGTGTGGAGAATGCCTGACTCTATCTAGCTTCAAACTGTTTTGTTTCAGGTTATTACGATCCAGGACTTTGTGACAGAAACTGAAGAGAAATAAAGCACTAAGAGGCAAAACTGAATTTCAACCCCCTTCTGCTCCCCCATGATTTTTATCTCTGAAAGGTTCCCATTTATATACTCTTGCATGAGTCACTTGGGCTAAAGTTATCACAGCTCTTAGGTGGAAACTGGTCCCTAGGTGTCCCTCCTATGTAGGCTGTTTCTCTTCTAGATATACTCCCCATAAACCCAGGGCTTTGTAATTCCCGCAGGGCCTGCTGCCCGAGTGCTGGGCACACAGCAGATGCTTAATGAATATTTAACAACTAAGTCCTGCTAGGTCAGCATCACGATTTCAGGCTCACTTTGTGCTAAAGTCGCCTCATGCCGCGAAGGCCTTCACTTTATTCATGAGAAGGCAAACGATAAAAGAAAAGTGAGCACCCTAAGTTTAAACACAGTCAGTGACAGAGCCAGGTCTCAATCCCAGGTCTTTTGAAATTAAATCCAGCTTATCCATCATCGGGTAGAAACAGAACATATTATGCTAAAGACATTAAGGTAAAATCGGCAAAAAGTGGCCAGGCAGAGAGAGACAAATACAGTATGATTTCAGTTATTTGTGGAGTATAAAGACAAAGCAAAGCAGAAGGAACAAAATAGCAGTAGACTCATAGACACTGAGAAGGAACTAGTGGTTACCAAGGGGGAGGGGTTGGGGTGGGTGGGGAGGGTGAGGGGGACAAAGGGGCACAAAAATTCTCAATCACAGTGTAAGTTGGTCACTGGGATGGTAGCACAGCATGGGGACTATAGCCAGTGGTTCTGAAACATCTTCCTGTGTTGATAGAGAGTAACCGCACTAGTGGGGGTGAGGATTCAATCATGCTGGTAACTGTAGAACCCTGCGGCTGTATGTTTGAAACCAATATAAGATGGCATTCAACGATACTTGAGTGAGAACTTAAAAAGCTCAATGACAACCATATTTATGTTAAGATGTGAATTTCAAAAGTAATAGAAGGTAATATGCTATCACCACAAATACTGTTTATTAGCCTTGAATGAACTCTTCCACTTTGAATTCTCTCACATTCTAGGAAACAGATCCATATAACCTCATGTCCCATTGTCTCAATACAGTACAAATGGTCTGTGCGGAAAGCTCCGGGAGAGCAGCTGGTCGCCCTGTCATACACCCTGTCTCTTAGCCCTCAGCATGTGCGAGGCCCTTGATAAAAGTGTTCAATGGACAAATGAAGGCTCAAAAAATAACTATTACATTGATTTAAATAATCTTTGATCCTCAAAGGCTGTCTTTTCACTTAAGTCCTTCATGGATTTTAGAGTGTAACATCAATGTAAAAAGACATACTTTTAAAATCTCCAACTGTTAGAAATTCTTAAAATGGTTGTATGCAACTGATTAGAAATCTGTTTTCATAAAGCTGCTTGAAACCTGCTTCATTCCAACACTCCTTTATATCTGTCATATATAATTAATAATTAACTGCATTTTAAAATGATGCCCATGTTGAAATAATATTGTATTCCACGTTAATGGACATTTTCGGGGATAACGTTTAAATCCAATATTTTATTTCAGAAGAAATAAAACTGTGTTTACATAAAGGAAAGACAAAACAAAACAAAATCAGTGAAAAGTGAAGTAATATTAGTCAGGTCACTGCTCAAGGGGTCTTACAATTTTCCTGTCAGTTTTTCTAAAAAGATATTTTAAGGATATATCCTTAGCTTATTACATGAGTTACATAAACATTCTCATACATTTGTGTAATTATAAAAGTATAACTTTTCTTCTAGCAGTTCAAGCATAATCAATTGTTTTATCAGAATAACAATAGGTTCCTTTTTAGCTGAAGAACTAAAAGCAAGATGCAAATTAATTCCTGGTAATGAGATAAATCTCTGTCTCTGAGTAAAGGCCTTATTGTTCTGATTAACACCAACACACGTGGAGCTTGAACTTCTTGGTAACATGCATATTCATGTTTAAAGATTAACCTACCAAAGGAACGTTAGCAGGCATTCACTGGGTGTCTACTGGGTGCACAGCCTGGTCCTGACTAGCCTTCTAGTTTTGCCATTAACTAGCTATGCAATCTTAGGTACGCTCTGAAGGACCCAACATTTTTGAATACCAACCAACCATGAGCCAGAAAACTTGGAATATGCTTTACAGTTATTTCATTTAACCCTCATGACAATGTTGTGATCTACAAATGAGGACTTTGTGGAGGAAAGAGATCATTACTCAAAATCGCACAGCTAACATATGGCAAAGCTGGGATTTGACCCAGATATTATGACTCAAAAGCCCATACTTTTCCTCCTATACCAGAGCTTCTCAATCCTAGGTCATAGTAGTATCATGTAGGGAGCTTTTATATAATACTAATGCCTGGGTCTCACCTCAGACCAGTGACATCAGAATATCTGGGGGTAGAACCTAGATTTTTGAAAAGTCTCCCTTTTCAAAATATCCATATAGGTGATTAAATATGCAGCCAGGGTTAAGAACCACTATACTAGTGCCTCAGTTTCTTCAGCTGTAAAATGAGGAGTTTAGACAGGCACCTCTAGGATCCTTTCCACATGTATATTCACCAAAACTATGATGACAATTAGGTGGAGCCAGTTGCTGCTTGAGAAGCCCCAGTTTGCCTTTGGAGTAAGCAGGTGTCACCCACACTGCCAGATACTTCCCCAACTTTCTATTTAAGTATAGGCTTAAGCTGGTTAAACATCCAGGGATAAGACCCTAAAGCACACAATTATTTCATATATTCATGAAGTTTTTTATATATATTTCAGAACAAAGCCCTAAAGCTCTAGAAAAATTCCCCATGCATCCTTCTCTTTGCCAGTTATCAGTCATAGTTATTTGATGAAATCCCCATTGCTCTAAATTTTTTTAATGCTACATCATCACATGAAAAAGTCTTTGAAATGTTCATTATCTTTGATGCAGAATTCCTCTCTCAGAAATCCATTCTAAAGAGGTAAGCAGAGAGCAGAAAAAACTTTATGAAGAAAGATGTTCATTGCAGTATTATTTATTTGGTGGAAAATTGGACACCACTCATATGTCTAACAGTAGAAGAATGATTTAGTAAAATATGGTCTGGCCTACTAACTGGAGGAATGGCCATTACAAATGACGTTTACAGGCTTTTAAATGATGTGGGAAAATACTAACACACGTTGTAATGGTGAGTGAAAAAATGTAGGGTATAAAATTACATAATCTATGAGTTAGAGTTGAGTAATCTCAACTATGTACTTATTTTTATACATAGAAAAAAAGGAGAAAAGTACTATTATGCAACGGTTAAAATACCTGAAATTATTTTCACTATCAACCCAATTCTAAATGTTTGAAGAACAGAATATAAAAGTGGTTCTGGATCCGGCCCTGTTCCGAGACGTCTTCTGTGTGGCCCTCGGCCTCCACCTGTGTAGATGTGGGACTCTTAAGGAGCAGAGTAGAAACATGACAGCACAGGCCAAGGGATTCTTTTAGGTGTGGGAAGCAGAGATAAATTTAAGGTTAGAGTCAATATATGGGAAGAGAATCTAGGAAAACCTAAAGTCCAAAATGAATTCTACTTCTATCTAGGAAAGCATCAAGAAAGAAATGGGATTTCCAAGTGAGTTCATTCATGTCGATCAAGGTTGCCATTTTCACATTGGTCGTTTCCCCGGAGCCTCGGAGCCCTCTCAGGGCTGGTATCGGTCCCACGGCACGGAAGAGGAAAACGAACCCCGGGAAGGCGGAGGGACATCCTTGGCGCGGTGGTGGCGGCCCAGACCCCAAGCCCCCCGAGGCCCGCGGCCGCGCTGGGTGCGCTCGGGGGTATCAGACCGCCGGGCGCGGGGTGCGGAGCCGCGGCCGACATTCCGTCCCGGTACCGGGCTTGGGGCGCGGCTCCCCGACCCACCCCGGCGCCGAAGACCCCAGACGGCTGCGGGCCCCGCGTGCCCGTGCCCCGGTCCCACCGGCTGTCCCTTGTGCTCTTGCAAGCAGCCCGTGTTTGCTCGGCACTCGGGGCGCGTCGGAAGCTTGCGGGGGGCTGGCCCCAGGCCGGGGGCGTGAGAGACGCCCCCCACACGAGGGCGGCCCTTGAGTCCCTTGGGGGTGCCCGTGGCTTCGGCTGAACCCCAGCCCCCCCCCACACACACACACACTCTGAAGGTTCCTAAAGCTGCCTTTAGGCCAGATTTTATTACAGAGGGTGTCCTGGGCCACAATCCAGTGACTAGCTACTGAAGTTTGACCACCTGAAATCCCTCTTAACCCTTAAGAAGCTAATATATTTAATGATAGTGGTAATACATTCAGGAAAACTATGGTGACCCTTTTGTTCTCAACTTTTGTCTCACCCTGCTTCTTTTAAATTCAAAACAGGTCCCCATTTTGCAATTGTTAACTTCAGAAACCAAAAGAAAGCTATTCTAGCTTTTGTTTGAAATAGAACGTAATCTACAATTGAGGTTTTGTTTTTTAGATTTGAAAATCTATTTGGAATTTGCACAGAGGCCTTTCACCTCAACACTTTTTGTCCAAATAAATGCACAAAATTGTACTCCTCTTTCCTTCCACAGACTGCATTTCAGATTATCTTGCATATACATCAAATTGTTCACCCTTAAACATACTCTTTATGAAAGAGCTATAACAAGGTGCTCTCAACTAATGTTTGTCTTTGCATTTAAAAGGGGGTAAGATGTTTCCAAAAATCAGCCGTGGTAATATGTAAGGTATTTGCAATTCTCTAACCTTTTTCTTCTCTGGAATCACAGCATTCCCTTCCTGGATTACTCTGGTACTCAACAGAACATTCAACATTATGCCCCCAAGCTTTTATCCAGTGTTATTTTAAGAAATGGTCAGGTGAAGACCAACTTCAAATTCTCTGTAAAACTGGCATAGACATTATGTTACTTAATAAAGAAACCTTTGCAAATAATTTCCACTTGGACTTCAGTACTAGGCTAAAGTTTGGCTATGCTTTCTTTCATGGAGTAATGACAGCCATGGAATGCATTGTTGCATTCCTTTTGCCTTCGCTGCTGAGTCTCAGAGCTTTATTTTCTGCTCAGTTTCAAGGATCCTTCCTAGCCTAGATTTTCTGGATTAATTCCCATTCCATACCCTTTTTTCTCACAGCCACCACCAGATTTTTCCTTCTCTGGTTTACTTACCCCATCTTTGTGGAAGGAACCTCTATCTTCTTTTATACTTCCTCTCAAAACTTAACAGAGGTAAGAGGATATAAAAATTAGTTATTCCAGATTGCCTCAAAATGTTCTTTCAATCTGTTTTAACCAGTGTATGCGGTCGTTTTTAGTTTTGGCATTTGTCCAGGTGACATTTACTTGCAAGATTCCCAAAGGCCTATCCAGAAATGTGTACGATTCCTGCAAGCTAGGCTCTGCCCCTCTCTCTCCCCTTGGGAAAGCATATCTAGTCAAATGTGTTACTGCTCTGAGTGAGTCACTCACAAGCTTCAGTACTTTTTTTACTAGTAACAACTGACTTGCAGCACACCTTGTAGCTGCGGGTGCCCCAGAGCTGCTCTGGGATATGCTGGGACACCACAGCTTGGGAATTTTCCCTCAAATTGGAGCACAGAGTTCCTCAATTTCCAGTGCCATGATTGTTCAACAAAGCCTGACACCTGTGCTTCCTTTCACAGAGAACGAAAACTTTCTCATTTCCCCAGAATTTATTCGTTCAGTCAAAGGTGTCTGCCAACTGTGAAAGGCTTAATTGCAAAGTCACACAAGATGTAACTGGGACAAACTCCTTGGGTTCTGAGGACCCTCAGAGGAAAGGCCGGTGAAGCAGAAGCGTGATGAACATTTCTTAAACCTCAGCTAAGTGTCAGGCACTATACGGAATGCTTGGCAAATCTTTAGCCTTCTCAGCAGGCCTCTGAGGTAGGCACATTTATTCCCATCTTCCAGATGAGAAAAGAGAATCAGAAGGGCTAAAGGACTTGCTCAAGTTGCATCACTATTAAGGGGTAAATCCTGGATTCCAACCCAGTTTGATAGCTGATGGGGCTCATGCCATGTTTGTTACGAATACTGCTCACAGAGACCAAAACTGTTAAAATGCTCCCACAGATGGAAGACACGGGGCCCTATAGTACAGGCTTCATGCAGGGACTCTGAGACCACCATGTCAGGTTCAAATCCCAACTGCTAGGTGCATGACCCTGGACTGATTATGTAACTTCACCCGGTGTGTCATACGTCTGTAAAATGGGAATAGTAGCCTGCAAAGCCCCAGCCTAGGCAGGGAGGTACTGTACTGAGGGTGCTTGTTATGCTATACTCTTACCCATACTATTGCCACCCCAGAGGCAGCTACCACAGGGATACTTTATCTCTGAGCAATGCCACAGCCATGGGTCTAGGGGACCTGTAGCCTGTACCCTAGTGGCACTGGGGGCTTGACCCCTGCACGGTCCTGTAGCTAGCAATTGCTTCAGAAAAATCTGGTTGTCTGATACTAACCTTATAGCTTATTTGACTCCTACCCCTATGATATCACAAGGTTTCCTTTAAAAGCATTTTTTGTGCAAACGCAAATAGCTTTCATAAAAACCTAAGAGCAGAGTTGTTGAGGAGTAATCAACTCTCACCTACCTCTGCCTATTAGCAGCTATTACCTTCCAGCAACCAATGGTCATGCCTGGCCAAACTGGCCTAGGACAGCTCAGAATGGAACCTCCCTGGAAAAAGCAAAAGATGAGACTCTGTCTGGAGCTGCCTGGGACGGGTGAGTGGAGAGGAAGGCCTAAAGGAGGGTGGCACGCACTTGCAGTGCTAGGCAAAACAAAGAGGTGCCACCAGCATGGGTCAAGGGAGACTGTGGAAGGCATAACCATGACAGAGAACCCCCTCCGCAGGAGGAGGGAGTGAGGTGCTCGTGACAGAAAACTTGCCTCTTTACAGGGTGTGCCGTTGGTGGAGGAGCCGAGGGAGGGTTGTTAAGAGGCAGCCGATGGTTGGGACACTTTGCTGGAGAACTGAGTGGTTGGAGACATCCCAGTGCTCCTGGAGTAAAGAGCTATCATTTGGCCATCTCATACTCTGAGTCACCTGCCTCTGACCTCCCCACCTTGAAGGAACCAGAGCCAGCAAAGCAAAGGGAAGACCCAGGTAGGGAACTAGTCAAGAAGCTCATCACCTTTGACCCCAGCGCACTCTCTGCACTTCTGCAAGCCTCAGGGACGTCTTCAGGCCCAAGTTAGGGTGAGAAAGAGCTTGGTATTCCACGGGAGATTAGAGCTTGGCTGTGAGACCAGACCAAACTATCCATACCTAAAAATGAGGTGTTATAAATACCTGAAACTGACCAGAAAAGCTCTAGGATATGCCCTGCATTTCACCTAGGAAAGTAGGCTAATGCAGTAGAAGGGGCTGAAGAGGGTGAGGATGAGTGAAAAACTCAGTTGTTTATTTTCTCATATCCACCTGAGTCCAGCTTGATCAAGTCTCTACAGCTTCCATTATTGAATGAAAGGGACTTGGTGTTGTTACTGTAATTTTCCAGATTATTTATTTTTGTATCTAAGTGGTAATCAAGGGGTGGCAAATTCGTTTTCAAGCATAGTCTTCAACTACATAGCAGTGGGATGGAGAGGTAAAGAGGCACGCATAACTTTCTATCACTGCTGTAACAAATTACCACAAACTTAGTGGCTTCAAATGACACAAATTTGTTCTTACACTTTTGGAGGCTGGAAGTCCGAATGGGTTTCCCTGGGCTGAAATCAAGGTGTGGGCAGGTCTGTGTGCCTCCCGCACGCTCTGAGGAGGAATCTGTGTCCTTTTACCAGCTTCTAGAGGCTGCCTGCATCCCCTGGAGGGAAGCCCTTCCTCATCGTCAAAGCCAGCAGCACAGCATCTTCCAGTTTCTGACTCTGCTTCTCCTGCCCCCCTGTCTCACTTGTAAGGACCCTTGTGACTGCACTGGGCTCACCCAGATAATCCAGAATAATCTTCCCACCTTAAGATGCTTAATCCTATCTGCAGAGCCCTTCTGTGTGAAGTGCGTTCCGAGGTCCCAGGGACTGGTGGGTGGGCATCTCGAGGAGGGGCAGCATTCTGCCTCCCACAGGACAGGCCCAGGTACACCAGCAGGGCCCTCGCTGCAGCTCAGAGAATCCCTCACCCTTGCCTACCGGTTGGCCAAGCATAATAGGGCCTCCAGGGAAGAGGCCTTGTGTAATCTTGGGAAAAGCATATGATCCGTCCATACTTTGGTTTCTTCATCTATGAAATCACAGAATTAGCTGTTCTCTGAAGTACCTTCCAAATCTAAACCCTCCTTTTCTTTTCTTATTTTATTTCATTTTTATTTTGGTATCATTAACCTATAGTTACATGTGCAACATTATGGTTACTAAACTACCCCCTTCATCAGGTCCCCCCCACCAACCCCATTACAGTCACTGTCCATCAGCGTAGTGAGATGCTATAGAATCACTACTTGTCTTCTCTGAGTTGTACAGCCCTCCCCGTGCCCCCCCAACATTACATCTGCTAATCGTAATGCCCCTTTTTCCCTCTTATCCCTCCCTTCCCGCCCATTTTCCCCAGTCCCTTTCCCTTTGGTAACTATTAGTCCGTTCTTGGGTTCTGTGAGTCTGCTGCTGTTTTGTTCCTTCAGTTTTTTTCTTTGTTCTTATACTCCACATATGAGTGAAATCATTTGATACTTGCCTTTTTCGGCTTGGCTTATTTCACTGAGCATAATACCCTCTAGCTCCATCCATGTTGTTGCAAATGGTAGGATTTGTTTTCTTCTTATGGCTGAATAATATTCCATTGTGTATATGTACCACATCTTCTTTATCCATTCATCTACTGATGGACACTTAGGTTGCTTCCATTTCTTGGCTATTGTAAACAGTGCTGTGGTAAACATAGGGGTGCCTATGTCTTTTTCAAACTGGGCTGCTGCATTCTTAGGGTAAATTCCTAGGAGTGGGATTCCTGGGTCAAATGGTATTTCTATTTTGAGTTTTTTGAGGAACGTCCATACTGCTTTCCACAGTGGTTGAACTAATTTGCATTCCCACCGGCAGTGTAGGAAGGTTCCCTTTTCTCCATATCCTTGCCAACATTTGTTGTTGTTTGTGTTTTGGATGTTGGCCATCCTCACTGGTGTGAGGTGATATGTCATTGTGGTCTTAATCTGCATTTCTCTGATGATTAGCGATGTGGAGCATCTTTTCATGTGCCTCTTGGCCATCTGAATTTCTTCTTTGGAGAAGTGTCTATTCATGTCCTCTGCCCATTTCTTAATTGGATTATTTGTTTTTTGTTTGTTAAGGTGCGTGAGTTCTTTATATATTTTGGATGTCAACCCCTTATCGGATATGTCATTTATGAATATATTCTCCCATACTGTAAGATGTCTTTTTGTTCTACAGATGGTGTCCTTTGCTGTACAGAAGCTTTTCAGCTTGATATAGTCCCACTTTTTCATTTTTGCTTTTGTTTCCCTTGCCTGGGGAGATATGTTCATGAAGAAGTCGCTCATGTTTACGTCCAAGAGATTTTTGCCTATGTTTTTTTCTAAGAGTTTTATGGTTTCATGACTTACATTCAGGTCTTTGATCCATTTTGAGTTTACTTTTGTGTGTGGGGTTAGACAGTAGTCCTGTTTCATTCTCTTACATGTAGCTGTCCAGTTTTGCCGACACCAGCTGCTGAAGAGGCTGTCATCTCCCCATTGTATATCCAAGGCTCCTTTATCATATATTTATTGACCATATATGTTTGGGTTAATGTTTGGATTTTCTATTCTTAAACCCGCCTTTTCTTTTCGGCAAAATAAGCATTTGAAGAAATCTGTCTGCTTAACTCAAGAAACCAGCTGACGTCGTTCCAGCGCACCGCCCTGACCTGGGCCTGCACCGTGGGAGCCCCCGAGGAAGGCAAGAAGCCCTCTGTTTTCCCAAGGGCAGAGGGAGGGTAGGAAGATCCAGGTGGGAGGCGCAGCTGCAAGGCCTCTCTGAGCAAGGAATGCTTGTCCTGACACTTTCTGTGGAGTCGCCACTGGGTCCCTGGGCCACCGTGCCCGTCTAGAAATGGCTAGTGCCTCAGAACTGCGGGAGTGGAGCAGGGGAGCCCAGTGGGAGGAATCACAGCCCTCCTCGGCCTGCTTCTCTTAGGTTGGCATACAGACTCCCTGGGATCCCCTTGGAACCTCAGGCTTTTAGAACAGCAGGTCTCAGACCACCGGGATGGAAACATCCTCAGAAACCGCGTCACAGATACCCTTCCCAGCACCCTCGCCCTGCTGTGGGATTCTGAGCCAGCTTAGGTGTCTTGTTTTTCTAGCTACACTGATGAATTGTTTCGGTGGCCCCCCTCCCTCTCTGGTCTGGCTTTGAAGTTAAGGTTCACTTTGCACCCTCAGCTCCATGGGCCTCCAAGAGTCACCACAGCTCCTCAGGACTCCCCTAGGTGACCCTTATCTTCCACTTTCAAGGTAGTGTCATGCAACTGCAAGAGCTCTGGGCCACAAATCAGGAAAGGAGGGACTTCCCGTTCCTGTCCTCTGAGCAGCTGTGGGGCATGAGGCAAGTCACACTGTCCCTTTGGGACACACTAGGGTTTGATTCTATTTCCTCCAAAGTCCCTTCTAGGGCTGATACAAGGAGCTCAGAGTAGATCATCCTCCAAGTCCTCTTTAGTTCTGGAAGTCAGTCATCCTCCATCACAGAGAGCTGAATACGGCTCGTCTGGCCCAGCCTGGGGAAAGCCATTGGCACCCCCCAAACACAAGCTTTGAGGTTATTAGCCTTTCCTGTGGCTCGTCACCGCCACACGTGTCCTCCTCCCAGGAAGGCACTGGATCCAGAGCCCCAGGAAGGCCCAGGCATTCTGTTGCGGGCTCCCTTCCTCTCCTGGGCAGGCTTCTCTGTCTCTCTCCTTCCTAACCTAGACTAAACTGTCACCCCTCCTCACCAGTCCCCTGGGGTGGGAGTGAAGGTGGCAGAATCCAGAAACTGAACTGTGACTCTATTCTCCATTATGTGACAGGCCTGTCGTCCCCGTTCAGGCGGGCACGCCTCAGCACACCAGCACTGGGGTCACTGTGAGTGGGGAGAGATTCCTGTCCATTTGGTGACCTCCAAAGGATGGACACTGCGCGTGGGTAGGTGTGACTCCATCCCTGGAGCTCTGAAGCACCCCCCTCTACTTCTCCAGGGCTCTGTGTAGTGCCCTGCCTCAGGCCCAGCCACACTTTGGCAAGAACATATTCCCAGAACCTTCTGGCTCCTTTGAACCACAGAGTTGCCCCCTGAAAGAGAACAAACCACTCCGGGGGTGCCTTTTGGCACATTCATTTCAAAGTCAGTTGGTGGGTTTTCCCCCGAAAAAGAATCCTTTTTTGCTCATCCAGCAAGGAAAATCTGCCTTTTATTCAGCACGTGGGTTTTTGCACCACCCTCCCCTCTACCGAAGGAAACTGAACGCAAAGTGCCCTAAACTAGCTTCCCATGCAATCCAGGCCCTGGCTCGGACGTGGCCCCCTGGGGAGGGTCCTCCTTCCTCCTGGGTGTGTTTTCAGCCGTAGGAGGAGAGAGAGGGCAGTCGCTCCTGCCTGGCCAGGCCCCTGCACTCCCCCGGGCAACATGCTGGGTGTTCGCCTGGGCGGTAGCCTCTTCCAACGAGGGCATCTCATGCCTTGTATCCCGTTTGGTTCTGTTTCTGGCCTTTCCTTCTTGGGTTCCTTGCCCAGGCACTCGCGCCCGCACAGCCCTGACTTCTTCCAGGACCAGTCGCCCAGTGGGAGCCTCGTGCGTGCCGTTGGCGTTGTTGCCCAGTTCCCCGGGAGTGGATGAACTCTCGCCCTTGGGGAGGCTCATGCTGCCGGGGGTGGGGGCGAGCGGGAGCAGGGGCACGCTTGGCTGGGGGAGGCTGGGGGGAGGCTGGGCGAGGCTGGGGGGAGACTCATGCTGCCGGGGTGGGGGCAAGCGGGAGCAGGGGCATGCTTGGCTGGGAGGCTGGAGGAGGCTGGGGAGGCTGGGAGGCTGGGGGGCTGGGAGGCTGGGCCGAGGCTGGGGCGAGGCTGGGGAGGCTGGGCCGGGGCTGGGGGAGGGCCTAGGCCTGGCCTGGAGGGTCTCTTCTGCCTGCACGCGGAAGGGGCGCTGCTGCTCCCGGCAGGGGCGCGGGGCGGTCGTCAGGTTGTGAGGTGGCTTCGGCCGTGTGCGCCCGGAGTGTCCACGCCGGCCAAGGCTCCCCAGGAGCAGGCTCGTAGGAGGCGCCAGGAAATCCCGCCCGGCCTGCCGCGGCCACAGTGACCGCGCGACCCTGCGCCCCCCAGGTGCGACCTCTCCTGGCTGCCCTGAGTGGGACGGTGGCTCCCGCCCCGCCGCCTGCTTCCCGGGGCTGACGTGCGCAGCGAGCGCGACGCCCTCCGAGACCCCGCGGCGGGGAGCGGAAGCCCTTTGGGAGTCGGCGGCGGGAGGCGCCGCTCCTTTTCCCCGCCTCCCCCGAGTTCCCCGGAGCCTCTGCTGAGCTTGTGCTGCCCCCTAGTGGCCAAACTGCTCCGCATAGGACGTTTCTTTTCCATTAAATTTAAGGTCTGTACAAAGCCTAAGAGAAATTAATAATGGAGAATATGTCATAATGAACCCATACTGGCTTACACCCACTTTCACGCCAATGCATTCATAAAACATAATTTTAAATATTATTTTACTGGAGGAAGTGGCCCACGGAAGCGAAAGTAGGTACGGCGGCTCTGGACCCCAGATGGGAGGCATGTCCCGCTCGCCCTTCCCCAATCTTGCCACTCAGCTTCTGGCGGCTCCTCTGGACCTCTTCCCACTGCCTGAAAGAGCTACTTAGCAAGGCTTCACCCAAAAGGCCCATATTCCCCCCAAGAGGATGGAGGAGGAACAGGTGAGAAATCAAGGCACTTGGCTACTCTTCTTAAGCCTTTAAAACCTTTAAAAAACCCCAGCGGTTACCAAATGCCCTGATAAATAGCTATCTTTCTCTTCGCTGATATTGAGACAGCACTGGGTGGCCTGGAGAGAGGTTGGAGTGCCTGCATGGGAAAAACAACAAGTGACCCGTCGCTGCTGGGTTCCCCCTTTATGAGAAGCCTCCTCCCACGTGTTCTCGCACACTTCTTACCATAGCCCTGAGGTAACAACGGCCCTCATTTTCAGATGAAGAATTTGGGGTCCAAGAGGTCATTCTTGGGGGTGAGAGGACAACAGCAGCTTGAACCTGGGGATTCCGCCGTCAGTCCCCTCACCTGGTCACTGCGTTGAGCATGTGGTGTTGAACTACCCTGGCCCTGCAGGATGAGAACAGTCTGCGTGGTGGGGAGGAAAATGTTGCAGAAGAAGTAACAAGCCTTCTCCCTCATACCTGGGGAAGACCTACGCCAGGTGACAGCCACTCTCTGGTCATGGTGAACGACTGGCTGGAATCACGCGCTTTGGCTGGTGAACCACTTTCCTTTTCCCATCTCATCCGACAGATTCCGCCAGAGCACTCAACATTCCAGATAATTCTTCACCCCCTTACAGGCCTTTTCCCAGGCCTCTGAGGGGCTTCCTTTTAGATTCAGCTTCCTAGCATTGGGACGAGGATATAAAGTCCCTGGATTCCTGGAGGTCTCCCTTTGCATCCTCCTCTTGCCCCATACCCTCTCTCCTGCTAAGCAGGCAGGATGATGGGCATCTAGAAACCTGTCACAGAACCGAAAAGAATCTTGTCGACCTGGTGCCAAGTGTCATCTTGCTTTGTGGATAAGGCTTGGTGGGGCTGAGAGTGGAGCGGCTGGTGGACAGCTGTGTCACAGAGGCCTGGGGATCCAGGAAGGCAACTGACAACCCACCACAGGCACTGCTGGTGGCAGGACCAGAAGTGAGAAAGGCTTCTGATACCCACAGGCAAACAAGTGACATGCAGGCTTACTCTTTTAGCTGAATGGGGCATGAACATCTCAGCAAGTGTGAAGATAGCCTTCGTCCAGATCTTCTGTGTCTGGGATAGGACCAAGTGAGGTCATCCTTAGGTTCTGACATTTCATAAACATCTCTTGTGTGCTAACCGGTGGCGGTTTTGTGCATATCATCTCATTTCACCATTAGGAAAACCCTGGGAGGGAGGGGTTATTTGCCTTGTTTTACTTATTGGTAAAATAAGGTTAGAGAGGCCGAGAGATTTGGCTAAGATAACAAAGCTAATTAGGAAAGTATTGATTCAGGGCATAACATAAACTCCAGAAAGTACTGTACCCTTGAGATTGTAGTTTGCCTGACTCAGTACACTTAGGCTGAAGGAAGTCCCTCCCAGGCATGTTGGGTAAGTACATATGATCTTCCCATGGACTGGATTTGTACATGGCATGATCAGCTTGCTTAATTATGCAGGTGTGCCTACACCCAGCGTTGGCCTTTGTCCTAGTTTCCTGTCCCCCATCCTCCACTTTATGTGAAGCTACGTCATGACTGTGTTGGTCCCTGTGCCTCATTTCTGTCTGCCACCTATGTCTGGGCAGCTGTGGGACTTCTAACCAAGACAAGAACAGAGAGATACGAACTTTGGAACCAGGTGGGCTTGGGTTTAAATTCCACTTCTGCCATATTTTTAGGAAAAATCACCCAGATTCTAAGCTACCCAGATGGGGACAAGAAGGTTAGAGTCAGAATTACGGGGTCTCAGCCTACTTCTGCAGAGAGGAGGCAAGTGCCAGAGCCAGCCCTCTTGCGAACAGTCCTCCCTGCCCAGAGATGGGGAACAGGGCCTCTCTCAGTACTGGCCACCCTCAGCTCACAGACACAATTTCAGACGCCTGAATAAGACTCAGGTGGCTCCTGTTCTCTAAATTCTCTCCCACACACTGGTTAAAAATTCACTTTTAAGGCTGGGAGCTGCTTATAACAATCCCCGGGAGGGTAGGGCATTTTACAACCCTAAAGAGGGGCAGCTCAGAATTCGGGGAGGGCATTTGCATGGAGCCCACCAGAATCCTGTCTTTACACATGATCTGTGGCTTCTGTTATCTCATTTTTAACGTTGTCAGCTAGTAATATGTAATAATAGCCACACTTCTGTAGGGCTGCTCTCGGCACTTTTGGTAACGTTAACCCCCTTAATGCTCACGATAGCCTGGTTCCTGTTTTCCCAGGGAGGCGGGCATGCAGATCAGATCACTGAGCAGCCGTGCTGGACTTTGCACGCAAGCAGGCAGGCCGCAGTGGCCCGGCCCTGGACCTCCACACCTGATTCTCTGGGTGATAATGAGGCCTTCCTCTTCAGTAGGGGGCAAGATTAAGAGAGATCATGCCCCCAAAGCTTCTGGCACAAAGCAAGGACTCAGGTGACGCTCATTCCTTCCCTGGCCTTTTAGATTTGCAAGGAGCAAGCCACAGCCTGCTTCTCAGCAAAGGTCTGCCTTGCACATGGATGTGCTCCGTCAGCATCTGAGGGATGAATGAAAGGGCAGATTCTGATAAGGTGGCTGGCCGCAGGGAGGGGAGGGAAGCACTAGAAATAGGCCAAGGTCAGAGCGCTAATGCGGCGTGGCCAGTGCCATGGCTTCCCAGGGGCCTGCCCTGCATGCTCAGGTGCTGCTAGGCTGCCTGGGGGTTTGATTCTATGACATGGACTTCTGCCGGTCCCCTTGTATCCTGGTGTCAGCCACAGAGTTCACCTGAAGGTCTGGGGGCTCCTGTGAAGACTGTGCTAAACTGGTCGGGGCCATCCTCAGGTGGGGGCGTGTGTCTGTGTGCATGCATGTGTGTGTGTGCCCTTGCATGTCTGTGTGTGTGCACGGACATGACTAGGAGCCACTGGGGAAGAGAAGCATTCTTCCCACCACTTCCTCTAGTGCAGCGAAAGATCTGAAGCCACTCGTGGAGGGTGGTGGGAGGCAGAGGGGGGCTGGCGTGAGGAAACAGGACTGGTCTGTCCCAGACCTAAGACAGCCCAGGCCCACACCCAAGCAGTAGCTGCCCCACCCTTGCTCCGGCCTGAGTCATCCACTGGCAAATGGAGTGTTTCTTAGAACCCAGAAAGAGGTCTCTGTAGGGTCAGACAGAGCCCAGCTCTCCGATGGGGTGTCTCCAAGCCATCCCAGCACAATTCAGGGCAAACCCAGCTTCCCCAGCACAGGATGTCTGGGCAGAGGCTGCTGAGAGGCATTCATTTCTGTTGATCGAGATGGCATGCGCCAAGGCCAGGTGTTCCGGGGCCAAAACAAGCAAACCTTGAACGGGCAACATGCCAGCGTGTTGGTTTCACCATGTTCTCTCTGAATGTCCCTGAGCTCAGCTGATAGATCATAATGGGATGGTTTCAGGTTCTGCTCTCGACTCCCACTTACCTATTTCTGTTTCCAGGCATAGCCTGCACAGGGAATGCAAAGCAAAACAAGATCTTTTTTTTCTCCACAAAGTAGAGCCACTGAATCCCAATTGCTTAGGTGTTTTGGGAGTGGTGGTTTAAAAATCCTACCCGCTGCTCCAGTTTGCTCTGCTCTTTAGGAGTACAGCCAGAACCTCAGACTCCAGGAGAGATTAATCCACTGTCCTTTTTCTGTTTCCTTCCACATGACCAGCTGAACCAGGCTTTTCTTGTTCAAGATTTGAAAGGATAGTCAAGTTCCTGCTTCAGTCACTGGAATTTCAGAAGGGTTCTTGAAATAACAAAATGGTTCCTTTGCACTGTCGACATTTTCAACACAAATGAGTTTTTATGAAGTGCCCACTCTGAGGCTGCTTGGCAATTCTGAGCACAGATGAGAGGGAAGGTTCTTTCTTTATTCTTCTGCAAGGGGATCTTCATCAGTAAACTGTGTTTAACTTGTGAAAGCCTTCCTTTTCCTGGAGGAAAAAAAAGGTCATTTTGTTTTTGCAACTGAGAGAGTAAAGCTTTTGCTAATGCACAGTATTTCTTCAATTATCCTTTGGGTCTCCAGATACTGCTTGTTTTCTGAAATCCTCAAATTACCTTATTTCTTTGCATTAAAAATATTTCATCAGTCGAACATTAGCTGAACTCATGATTTGTGGCAACTTGCGAATTCCAGAGATGTTTTCCTTTTTTATAACCCGTTCTCTTCTCATCTGCTCCACCAAGAACACTGCATTCAGATACCGTTTTGCCGGAGTAAACCGGCGAGCCCGTCCTGCACCACCCACGGTCTTGCACTGGCCCCCTTGTGGTGAGGAGAGCCCAGGCTCGCTCTCACCCAGCCAGCGCAGGCTCGGGGGCTGGTCTTAGGGAGCAGGTGGCTAGCAACAGCTTGTGAAGTCCCGAATGGCCCCAGGGTCCTTGGACACTGAATGCCATGTTGTGTACTCTCCAGGTGGAAAGGCTCTGGGCCATGCATGGATGTAGTTTTTGCCTTTTGTATGAGACAGAGTGAGCCAGACGGCCTCAACAAAGAAAGCCATTCCCTGGGAAAAGGATGTTTGGAAAGGTGCATGAGCTGTTTCAGGCCTTTGCAGAAATTTTTGGTCAGAAGTTTGGTGGGGGCTGGATTTTCATCATCTTGCTATTCTCAGAGCTTGACCCACTGCTTGACACTGCTAAATATTCCATAAATACTTGTGAACTGACCAGTTAGTCTCTGTCATCAACAGTCATCTGCTGAGTGCTTACTATTTTTGGATCCTTGGCTAAGACTAGGGCGACAAAAAGGCATAAAGACAGTCCCAGCTCTGACTGGAGTCTAGCTGGAGAATTAGGCCGGGCACAGGAGGTGATGCCGGCCCACGTAGACGATGTGTTTTCATCAAGGAATAACACAGGCAGTAGAAGCAGTGGTGCCTGGGGAAAAGGAGAGAGCCAGTAAGGGCACATCAGGGCCAGTTTTCTGACTGGTGCGACCTGGGCTGTGCCTTTAAGGAAGTGATGAGAGTAAAATCTGCTAAGTACTTCCTACCCTGTGCCAAATACTCTTCATGTACATCGCTAATTCTCACAACATTCATGCCAGGGAAGTCTGCTCATCGTCTACTCACAGATGAGGAAACTCCGCCTTACAGGAGTGAATCACAGCCTGGGGCCGGGGAACCAGTTCTCACACAGGTCAGTCTAACACCAGGACCGGCACCCCCTCCTACCACACGGTGCCAAGGGGGGAATGTCAGAACCCTGTTAGGTACCACAGGGCTTAATGAAGCAGCTTCTGAAGCAGCTGCTACTGCCTCTAGGAAGCAAGGACCAAGCCGGGGACGGCTGGTGGCCTCGGGTGCTCTGAGCGCAACACTGAGCAGGGTGGCGGTGGAGCCTTGGGCTGCCGGGATCAGCCCCAGGGCCTGGCCAGCCCGTAGCCGCAGACAGCGGGCAGGGCTGAGATGTGGGCCTCAGCGTGACTCTGCTGGACCGGTTCTCAGGGGCACACAGTAGATGGAGACCAATATCCACTACTGAGTTCCCCAAGGCCTCTGGTGACTTCAGATCCCATCATGTGGACGCTTTATAAGGAAACCAGTGATTCCAGGCTGGGAAAGAGTCAATTAAACTGGGACGCCAGCAAAGCCATGCAGGTTGAGACACAGTATAGTGGTTAAGCATGGGGACTCTGGAACAAACTGGGTTTGAATCCCGGCTGAACCACCTACTAGCTGGGTGAAATCACCTCCTCATGGGCAGTTGCCCCTCCACTGTAGAGTTTTTGAAAGATGTTAAACGAGGTTATATATAGGACACAGAATGGTACCTGGAACATAATGCTTACATAAATAGGGGTTGCTGTCCTCATTCTGAATTTAGCCAAGACATGTTTTCTTATAATTGTTTTCAAGAATTCAAGTCTGGACTCAGGGCCTAAATGAGGCTTAAGTGGACATGTCTAAAGATACTAGGGAAACAGCCAAGTCCTTCTTGTGTTCAGAACAAGGCTTTCTGGTCAGCTGATGAGAGATTTAGCAAGAGGTCTTACACAACCAAACAACAGTGGCCTCTAGTGGCATAAATACCTATTACTAACTCGAACTGCAAATGAAAAGGCTCCCTTAAGGGGAGAACAGATCGTCAGGGCAGGGCAAATGACCCTGCGTGGCGAAGGTTGTCCTGAGGTGAAATGAACTGGCAGCTGTGAGAAGACCTACACACTGGCTATGTAGTTATCTTGACCTTTCAAAGTCATTTCGTCCCTCTAAAGCCAGCGCTGATGAGAAAGCCCAAGGGCTTCTAATTACACATATCTAGAGACTGTACAAATGGTGTGAATCTTTTGGAAAGTCACACATGTGAAGAAATGTCTTAAAAGTTTTTTTTTTGCAAAGGAAATAACTAGCTTTAAAAAGAAATTAGCTTTAAAAAGGTTCCTACTGTTCACATCTGAGATAATTTAAGCCACAAAATAAATGATAGTAATGGATTATAACCCACCAAATGAGTCCATAGTGGTGTATATAAACAGATGAATAAATGAAGGGAAAACTCTTCCTTACAGTGGAATTTCAACTAATAAAGGTGGAAGGAATGCTGGAATTAGAATATCATTTTCAATAAATGTTTCAAGCAAAATTCAGTGGATGCTAAGATTAGTAGGCAGAATTATGAAAAAAATATTTGTATGATCTTAAGTTATCTCCCCAATAAAATACTTGTTAATTACAATGGTAAAATAGTCACATTTAAGTGGAGAACACTGGTAGATATCACCTTAATCAGTGGTCAAAGTTAACACCATCACTAATGGGACAAACTGACATAATGCCCTGAGAAGGACACAACCTCATCTCTGTGGTATTCCTACTAAAAACCCCAAACCCAAATCTACTCACAAGCAAACACTGGAGAAACCCCAAGTAAGGGACATCCTGCAAAAGCACTGATTTATACTGGAAGGAGGGAAAGGACCCTGCAGTGATGGATTGGAATTAGAGGTGTCATATGAAAGGATGACACCACAGTAGCAATGAGCATATTTAAAGCCAGAATTTGGTCACACACTGAAAGGAACCTGTAGTTCTTAGAGGAATGGCTTGTTTCAGGGTTGAGGCAGAGAAAGTACAAGGTGAACCTGGATTATATTGTTGTATTAGAAAGTAGCATAATACCCCCAGATTAATGGGGACATAGCAGAAGGTCACAAGATTAAGTTTACAGGAGCTCCCACTGGTCTAATTTGGATAATTTTAGCATCATAATGAATGATGATAGGAACGAATTATAGCACATTGAATTTTTAAAAATCTGAGTCCATAGATACTTAAAATAATAAGAAGTGAAGAGAAAGCTCTTCTTTACAGAATGTCAACCAATAAATGTTTAAGCAAGCTAGAAATAGAAAAATCACCATTTCCAATTACTATAGTACAAACAAACAAGAAACAAAACAAAACTTGCTTCAGGCAAGACCATTAACAGAAGCTAAAGCCACTGGTGAAAATTATCAAGAATAGGGAATTCATTTGGTCTTCATGTGCCACCCCACAGACTACAGATTAAAGGTGGGGAAATGTGGTGGGTATTGCCTTAGTCAAACAATCAAACTCAACATCACTGATGATGGGACAGTGGACATGTGCCCTCACAGTGATATACCGAGAACACACCACCATGAATGGGATAAGCCTACCAAAACTGTTTCATATGAATTAAATCATGGGGAATTTTCTAGATTAATGCAGCCTAAGAGGTATTAAACCACATACAATATATAATCTTTGACTGGGTCCTGGGTCAAACGACCAATCCACAGTTACAAGCTGTATACAACAATTTGGAAAACTGTAGCATAAACTGTGTATTACATAACTGTGGCTATGTAAGCAAATGTTCTTGATCTTTGGTGATACATACTAAAGTATTTAGTGGTAATGTAAGTGGTTCAAAAAACATATGTGTCTACATACATATACACGGAGATGTGATGCAAGTGTAGCAAAATATTAACTATTAGTGAATCTTAGGTAGTGAATATAAAGGCATTGGTTGTACTGCTTATAATTTTTCTTAGAGGTTTGGAGTTTATCGAAACTACAGTATTAGGAAAAATAAATTTCCCCAAAGCAAAAAATGGCAAGGTCATGAAAGACAGACTAAGGAGCTGTTTCAGATAAAAGGAGACAAAAAGCAATGTGATTCTAAATTGGAGCCTGGACCAGAAAAGGGCATTAGGAAGAAAACTGGAAATATTCATATAGGCCAATAGATTATAATTTGGGTCAATATGTTAATTTCCTGACTTTGATAATATTGTGGATATGTAAGAAAAATGTCTTGTTTTTATGTATTATACACTGAAATACTTACAGGTAAAGGGACACCATGACTACAACTTACTCTCAAATGTACCAGAAAATCCATTACATACACAGACATATGTAGAGGGAAAGTGATAAAACAAGTGTGGTAAAATGTTAACATTTGGGGAATGTAGGTGAAGTATATACAGGAATTCTTTGTACTATTTTTGCAATTATATGTTCTGTCTGAAATTATTTCAAAATGAAAAAGTAAAAAAAAAAGTATGGTTTCTTTCAACATTATTTTTCTTATGTCACTGTAGCAGGTTGAATAGTGTTTCCCTACCCCCAAATTCATGTCCACTTAGAATGCAACCTTGATTGGACCTAAAGTCTTTGCAGATATAATCAGTTAAGATGAGGTCATACTGGATTAGGGTCAGTCCCAAATACAGTAACTGGTGTCCTCATAGAAGAAAGAGGACATACACACAGAGAGGATAGGCTACTGTGAAGACAGAGGTAGGGAGTGCAGTGACGCAGCTACAAGCTATAAGGAATGCCAAGGATAGGTGGGAGCCACAGAGGCTAGGAAGAATCAAGAAAATACTCTTTCCTAGAACCTTCAAAGGGAGCATGCCCTTGAGAACACCTTGATTTCAGACTTCTAGCCTCCAGAAGTGTGGGAGAATAAATTTGTTTTAAGCCACCAAGTCTGTGGTAATTTGTTAACAGCAACACTAGGAAATTAATATAGTTACACACCTGCTTATAACAATGGGTCTCTGTTCTGCAAGAAACCTTAGTGTGGCATCCACAAGCCTCTGATGATGCTATTCATGAGAATACCGTTTACTGAACATTCAGTACAAGTCGAACACTGCACTAAGTGCATTCATTATACACATCATTTCCTTTAATCCTCATAACATCTGAATATAGCAATTTCAATGACAAACTCTTCAGATGGGAAATGGAAGTTTGGAGTTGTTAAGTAGTATGTGCAAGATTAGAAAGCTACTAAGGGCAGAGGAACTAAACTGACCCCAGGCAGCCTGCTCTAAGTTCACTAGTCCCCCCACGTGAGTACCTCTGGCCAGGGCAAACAGGCTTAATGTCTCCCAGCACATATTCCAAAGTGCCCGGAATGTACAGCCCGAACCCTGCCTCAATATTTACACTGCCTCTTCCTTCTTGGCTTTTTAAATCATTCCTGTCTTAGGCCAGCCCACGTTCTCTATCCTCTGTGAAAACTCCAGGACCCTCTAGGCCACAGCAGCCCCCTCCTCCTTTCAACCCAGCACACATTGTACAGCTTACTTGGCACCAAAATATACTCAGGATTATTTTTTGGCTTTTAAAAAATTGTTTGCCTCCAAGTGGATAACAAGTACCCTGCAAGCAGGTATTAATTATATGTAGGTATTTGCCACGTATCTAGACATGGAGACTTTGCCTACCATCATTTCCCTAGGTAGAGATCTTTCGTGATAGCCCTTACCAGGTTATATGCAATTACAGCAGACACCTGACACTTGCAATTTGACTCTGTCAAAAGTTCATTTTCTGACTCCTCATTTCAGTTGCGTAAAACGTTGTCTGCTAGGGGCTGAGAGCCTGGCTAATTTCAACATAGCGTTGTTATACATTGTCAGTCTACGTTTAACATTGCAATAATTGTTAAACGAATTAAGCTTGGTTAGTTTGAAAAGGTCCAAGAAAATAATACTTTTTGAGCAGAAAATTAGTAATTTAGGGTGGAATATTGAACCTCATGGTGGCTTAGAGTTAAAATGTGCCTTGTACTCTGTACAAACATCTGGTACATCACGTGCTCTGTATAAGAACAGGAAGAATCCATTTGTGGAATTTTTCTACAACTACTCAGGCAATATAAGAGCTGCTCCAAAATTCTGCTTTGAAAAGAGTATTAGAAGATAATACAAACCGCATCATACTGTGGTGACTAGCGGAGAGATGCTGGGGACAGGAAACAGTTTGATTTTCAGCTGGCTCAGGAGCCTATACAATGCTGCATTCATAGATATGGGAGGTTCATATAGGCCTTCAATCATCCTGAGATGGCAGGGGTCTATTACAAGAGCCAGGGGATAACATCAGTGAGCAAAAGAATTCAAGAAAAATACCACTGGGCCAGCACACTGATAAATGCAAATCGATACCTGGCTTGTGTTGCGATTGAGAACTATACTACAGTGGAGTGTGCACACCTCGACCAGAGGGCTCGTTGGTGCCAATTGCTGCCTTGAGGGATTGTAGATTTCATGTATTCTGATTTCTAAAGAGAAGCTGGAAGTTTAGGTTTTTATGTGACTATATCCAATTAAAAAATGTTAGCAGTTAGTTCATTTAAAACAAACATTGCAAAACCAAATACACATGCAAGCTAGGATTTGGCCCACAGGCCTACCAGTTTGCTACCCCTAGGCTGCTGTTTACAGAACTATTTCCCCACTTTCGAATGAGCTCCAGGACCTAGAACTTTGTAAGAGGAATATATACATTCACTAGAAGGGCAGTTGGATGAAGAGCAGATGCTCAAACTTGAAAGAACTCAAAAGTGTCACTTGGAAAATTAGCATGATGTGAATGAAATTCATTCAATCCTCAGTACTTACTGCATACCCTATTATGGGCCGGACACTATTGTAGGGTTAGGTGAGGGCATACAATAATGAATAAGCCACTTCCTGCAGTTCTCTGAAAACTTGTATTCTGGATAAGACAGTCAATGATAAAGTAAAATTAATCTGATAGTGGTAAGCATTGTGAAAAAATGAGTGCTAAGGAATAGAACATATGGGGAGCATCTAGAGTGGCTTTAGATGGAGTGTAAAAAGAAGTCCCCTCTGAAGAGTTGACTTCCTAGTGGGGACCTGAATAAGAAAGCATGTTAAGATCTGGGAGAAGGGCACTCCAAGCAGGGAGCGCAGGAAGTGCAAAGCCTCAGGGATAGATGTATTTGTGAAGAGAGAGAGGATGGTTGACAGAACAGGCTGGCAAGCATCAGATCACACACAGCCAGTGTCAGAGGTTTGTATTCTATGCAGTGAAATGGGAAACCACTGGAAACTTTGTTAACACGTGATGAACGTTTTAAATAGATCATTAGCTGTGATTTGAAGGATTGTGGTCAAGGTATACAAATAGAAATGCTACTACCCATACTATTGACATGAAAGCTGGTATGGGGGGAAGGAATTTGAGGACATATAAAACAGGCAGGGCAGGAATTCCCTCTGTACTTAGAATTGGGTTGGATTTATATGAGCGGAGGTGGCAAAAGCAGAAGGGTTGAGAGGACACCTGGAATCAAAGAGCCCAATGTTTTCATGGTTTAATTATTAAAATCTTGCACCATCCACAAGCAGATCTCATCTCAGTGAGGTAGCATTCTGAAATAGCTTGTATTTTGAATTGTGTTCATAGGAAACACAGAATTCAAACTTTTCTCAGGCATTTTTTAATATGAACTGTTTGGATTACAGGGATGGAAATACCCTTCTATCTGCCTAACACATACTTTACAAAATACTGTGAGATAAGGGCCAGTCTGCAGACAAGAGGTTAAATGACTTGCCAAATCACCTAAGTAAGAAGAATGAGTGGAATGCCGAGCTGACATGGAAGTACATGTTCCTTCCATTCCAGAAACGGACAAAGTTCAAATGGTTACAAATGAAGTTAAACTGTGCCTTCCAGACACACAAACAGCCACTCTAGGGGGTATGGGGGGATCAAGGCCCACTCGGTGAAAGCTGCTTCCTTTCCAATTTTCCCAGTGGGAGAAGTGAGTTTTCCTTATCAAACCCCTGTACAGTGTCAATCTCTCAAGCTACTGAGTATGTCTATACTTTTAACGATTCTTGGAAAAATCTGCTCTTTAAAAAAGCCGTTAACCTTCATTAATTATCTGTTACAGCCCATGGTGAGTTAAGAAATGCCTCTTAAGACAAAGAATATTTACTATAAAATTATCTTGTTTTTGAAAACTTTCATGAAAGCCAACTTTAAAATTTTAAATAAGGCTTTTAATGCAGATTGTAGGCTTAATCATGGGGTTAAAAAACCGATGTTAACAGTGACAAAAGCTATAAAGCAAAACTTTTAATTTCAGTAAAGATGTAGTCATTTTTATGACTACATATTTTTTCCATTATTTTAAAATGGAAAGGTGATCCAGAATTTCACTGGCGTTCCTTTAGGGTTAAGAGGACAAGTGTAAAGGACGAATGTTAACATTCTATAAAAGGAAATTCCATGAAAGGACTGTGTGTCAAAAACAGGGATCATTAGCACGAATACTTAACAATAACTTTCCTACATTAAGATTTATGGCTCTAATGGAAACCAAATATAATGACACAAGTGGGGAGCATGCATACAAGGCTGTTGACATTCAAGCACTAATGGATTGAGAATTGGGGACTCAGTCAATTATCTGATGAATGAGGCAACGATCTAGTACTAGTTCTAGAATAACACACAGCCTGGGCCCCCAGACTTCTGAATTTCAGACCCGTAAAAAGATTATCAAACTTGTATCTGATCAAACCTTGGGCTCTACAAGTTCACAGGGAACAGAAAAACACATTCAGTGAACAAAAGGTTACAAAGAGCCAAGAATGTCGCAAATGTCTCAGGACAAATGACCCAATTTCTTTAAATTACAAGGAAAAAAACAAACCTGGAAATGTGTGATTAAAACCAAAGCAACGACGGACCTTTTTTGAACAAACCAATTACAAAATCATTAGAAACAGTAAGGGAAATCTGGATACTGATGTAGTAGGGCCGTACTGTTAACTGTATAGTCAAAGTACTGTGGCTGTTTGTCTTTACCTTTTGGACTGAAATACTTGGTGATGAAACTATTTGAATGGGATTTTCTTCCAAATAAAGGTGGAAGGTGGAGTGAATTGGTGAAGTATAAACAAGGTTGACTGACCATGAATTGATCATTTTCTGAGCTGACAGGTACTCTACTACTTCTATTTGAAATTCCCGTAAGAAAAGTTTGAAGACTGCTTTTTCCGTAACAGAATCATGTTTTTAAAGGCAGGTAGAGCAAAGTTTTTCAGTCTGACAAACACCTAGAACACTTAGTAACAAAAGTTAGGCCACATAGGAAAAGATACTAAAGCCATCTCTAACATATAAGCCTCACTTCTAATACAGGTCTGTCTTCCATTTTCATAAGTCACCCTCAATTATTCCCAAAGATGAAGGCAAATCATTTTCAAGATTAAATAGGGCCTCTGCTGACATCTGCAGTTGCCTTTCTTCATCGCTTGTCTTGTCTTGGACAAACTGTTTACCACTTAGGCAGTTGAAGCTTCAGAAACTCTTACAGCTCAGCAACATGCACTATAATATCACGTAGAACATTCATAATTGCTTTCCCTCTTTCAGAAGCTCATTCATGCCAGGCCATATTAGTTGTTTAGATTTAGAAAAAGAACTGATTTAAGTAGCATACCCGTCATTTTTATATCCAAGAGTCTTGTCTCCGTCATCCCTTCCAGCCCCACTGCCCGCCACTGGTGAGCATGTTTGCGAATCTTCTTTGGAATCATCTTCAGAAGCTGTTAACTATTTTTTAAAGCATCCTTAGTGGCCGTAAATCTTCATCTCTCTGTGGGTTTATTTGGTTTTTTGAAACAGCAACAGATCATTTGGAGCCAAGTCTAGTAGATAAGGTAAATAATCAAGATGGGTAAAAAAATGCAAAGCTTTATGTAACTATAAAGTAATGAAATATTTTACTATGGCCTTTTAAGATCTCTAAATTTACTTCCAAAATATTGGGAGAAAATAACTTCAAGTGAGTAATTAAGAAAAATACTCATTTGGACATATGATTTCTGGCTTTTTCAACAAAACTTCATTTTCTGTGGTCAGATTTTACTTTACCAGCCAGGTCCAGCAGAGGAGGGTGGGGGGCAGGCCTCACCTTATTAGTTAACTCTCCTAGTCTAGATAAAAATCATCACTAAATACCTAAGGAGAATCTTTAATAAAGCTCAATAACTGGGTCTAATTTACTATCACGTTAAATGTTTTGGTTTGTTCAAGAGCACAGCTCACTTTAGAAATAGTACTTAGACTTAAAATAACCTTATGGTACCACTTATGTGCAAATAGGTTCCAACTTGGAGACTGGTTTTGCGCTACAATAGAACATTTCATGTTACCCTGTTGAGCCAGTCCCTTTTTTTTTTCCGTATGTAGGGTGAAACTGTTACTAGTTCCCTATGCAGATTAGAACTGCATTTTAATAGTCTCAAACTATAGCTAATGGAGGAAAGAACAGGTTTATGAGAAAATCAATACAGCCATTTTACTATTAAAATTTTGCTTTTTAATAATTTATTTAAATAAGATATTTGAAGCAGTTTAGAAAAACAAGATTTGTATTTTATTTCCTTGTAAAAATCTTTACACATGCAGACAAACCAGTGTTAAGAAAGTATTCACCATCATTTAAACAAATAACCACTTAAATAGAACAGTGTCTGCAATTTGATCTGTATAAAAATAAGGTACATTTTTACAGAATTCACACTCCAGTTCTTATAGCAATAAACAATACACAACTATAATAAGCACAATTGAACCTGACCATGGTTTTCAATTAGATACTGCTAGGGCATTTTAATGTGCAAAAAAAAAAAAAAGTTAACATAGTTCTTTCCAAAAAGAAATGTCCCCAGTGTTCTAGAGACCTAGAGGGTTTTAAGAAATCAAATCCTAATCAGTTTGCTTTCAATGTTTTGACGATGAGTCCATACACCACACTGCAGACAGGCAGAACAAGAGCTGATGCAGGCTTAAAGGAAGAAAGTCAGCGCCTGTGCCTGCCATGTCCTGAGCGACTGCCGCCGTGGTGCTTGCCTTTATGGGACCTCTCAAAGGAGCGAGATCTTTCACGCCTGTCCCTATGATGTCCCCGTTCATGCCTATGTTTCTTGGCAGCATCTGAGTGATCTCGAGACTTGCTCTGAGATCGAGAACGAGATTTTTTCCTTTTATGACCATGTCTATTTGAGCTTTTTAGATCATCTCTGGTATGCTTGGCCTTAAGGTGAGGAGAACCATGATTATGATGTCTTCTTGGGCTTTCACTGTGACTGCGGGACCTGCTTCTTGATCTTGAGCTGTATGTTCCAGATCGACTCCGCCTATTATTATAACTTAGATAAAAAATTTGAGGTTTAGATCCAGTCTCTACCAAGAACACATTATTTTTTTGGTGTTGCTAATAACAGGTTCAAAACAGAACTACTGACCTGCATCAACAGGTTAGACTGAAAACTTTTATTAAATTTCCCCACCCCTACACCTCTCTTCCAGCCTATGATATACTAGACAAATATTAAACAAATGTATTATATGTCTATGCTAAGAAGGGGAGCAATTAGTAATTTTTACAAAGTGTCCTAGACAGCTAAGCTTATTTCCCAAATGCTCAAAAACTCCACCAAGAGCCCCAAGTAACTAATTACAAAGCTACCTAGGGAAGAAGATTCTTTGGCTATGGCTGACTTGATTGTTGGTTATTAATAAATGGTTAATATTTGTATTTTCTAATTCAAACTGGAGAGAAAGTATGTTTTCACATTACAAGAAAGATGTTGTATCCCTCCACAGCACTCTGTGGCCAGCCCCTATGCTTGTCCAAAAAACAAACAAACAGGCAAAACCAGAACAGAATGCTATTAAGCTACAACACAAGACAAACAAAAATGCCACACACATGCAGTGCATATTTCCAAACTCATTTTCTCATAATTTGCCTCCTGTTAAATGCCTAAATCTAGCCTAACTTTGAAAAAATTTATGTTCAATTTGTAGAAAAAGCAATGACCTTTAAGTACTCCGAATAAGAATGCTTTCCCTAAGAGAATATTTACTTACTGTCTTCTCGGAGTATGTGATCTAGAACGTGATCGTGTTCTTGACCTTGAGCGACTTGCACTTCTGCTGTTTCTACTTCTCTTGCTGTCTTTTCTTACACTTCAAAAGAAACAATATTTTAGTTACACACTTTGTGTGTTAGAAATTAAATACATCAAAAGACTCCTTAGGCCAATTTTCTAACAAGTATACTCACCCATTATAAGGGCTTTTGGAAGCCTGTTGTCTATCCTCAGGTTCTTTTTTGACTGTCTTCACATTAACAGAGATTGGTGACTTCTCTTCAGCTTTTACTTCTCTTGGGGATGCTTTTTTAAAAACATAATAAAGACATGCTAACTATTGGATTTAACAGAGGATCAAAAGTTGTTTTCAAAGTACCATGCTTTCAAGTATTAGTCTTTGGTTGAAGTAATGAAACAAGTTTCTTAACATCACTGTTGCCAAGCTATTGTTAAATGCTAAAGCTTTCTAATAAACCATACACCTTCAGTGCCCACATCATTTCAATTCTGATCTTACATGGTTTAGAAGCTGGAGAAAATCCACCAAGAGTTGAAAGGGCTGGTGTTCCATCAGGATTCAACCCCTTGGCTTTTAATTTGGCTTCTTGTAAGGCTACTTTTCTCTTCTCTACTTCTTTTTCCAACAATTCATAGTTTGGCTGTGGTGGAAAATGGAGTTAATACTTCTCTTTTACAATACCTTAGATTCTTAGCACTAAGAAAGTACTGGTACACGTACACACACACACACACAAGTACACAGTTACCTTTTTTCTGGTATAAAGCCTAAGTGTTTCTATGCAGATTTCCTGGATCTCCTCTTCGGTAGTACCAAAAAGAAGAAACCAGTGGGGACGAGTTGGCAATGGAATCTAAACCATAAAAACAGAACGTTTTAAATTATCAGTTTTTATTAGGATTAATAATTCTAATTCTTGGGATTAACCTATCCTATAGGACAAAACACGTTCTAATACCTACCTGAAGTGCTCTAGCTGCAAGGTAGATGCAAGCACATGCTATAGTCTCCGGTTGAAATCGAACAAATACATTGGTTCGAAGACTGTCATTCATATAATTCCTGAAAAACATTTCAACCATAAGCTTTGTGCATAAACAAACCAGTTCTTCTGAAACTTACATAAAATTGGAGACTCAATCTATTTTATTCTTTTTTCTTCTCATATTTATATCCACATTCTGATATTCTAGCATATCAAAAATTTTAACTCAAAAATCAGTAAGAGGTAAGAATTTAACATGAGAACCACCCTTCAATGTTCTTCAACTTCTTTTGGTGTATGAATTAGGACCTTTAAAATAATTCCAATTACTCCAAATAGAACTTCTAAGTTTTAAATATACTTCCATAAAAAGCAATGTTTTTAAAAGTCAATTCTGAGAGGACTGATTTCAGAAATGACACACCACTCCAACAATACTTCAAGCCATTAATTACTGACCATCTCTCCTTTATCCACAATGAAAAGCAGTGTCAACAAGTTCTTCCAAAGACTCAAAAAATACTGTGACAGGGGTAAAAAGGCATTTTTATTTTTAGTATGCAATCACTAAGATTAAGAAATCTAATCTACTTCAGAAAATCTAGGTAGGGAAGTAAACAGCAATAAATATATACAACAGCCTTGTTTACATACCTTTTTGTGTATGACTAGTATCAATAAAGACGATGAACTACTTACTTCAGTTAATAAATTGCTGGTCTATTAGTGAACCCTCCCCACAACATTCCTAAAGTACTGAAGAAATTGTTTAAAAGGTTAAATTGAAATTAAAGACTACTTCTTAAAATTCCTTACCCCACAAAAGCTGCTAAAATCTGTTCTATGGAACATATATTAAAAATGACATGCATTTTATAAAAGCAATGAGACTTCCCAGTACTAGTAATATTCACGGAGTCCAAAAGAAGCATGGCAGTCATATGTCAAGAATATAAAATTTATGTCCCTTCAGTCCTGCACATCAACAGTCTTGAGAAAGTAATTGTGGTTGGACCACACTCCTTTTACCTTTAAATAAGCCAGTACTCCAAATCACACGCCTGCATGTCAAAAGGCCAAGTTCTAAAGTGCTTCTGTTAATATCAGCATCTTTTAAAAATGAAGTATGTCTTAGTTCTGTATCATTGCCTGCAACAGCCCAGCAGCTATAAATGCATCCAATATGGGAATGGTGCCCATTTTAAACTGCAAGTTATAGTTTCCTTGGTAGAATTCATGCTATACATACTAAAAATAGAAATCTATCAAACTCCTAACAATGAAAAAAAAATCATTTAATTCATAATGGCTGGACAACAAATCTATCAAAAATGAACTATTCATTTTGATAGTTACAAGGTATACATTAAATACATAGGCATGTTGAATAGTTACTTCTAGAAGCAAATATACAAATCCTTTTGACACCCCGACAGAACTAGAAGATGCTGCCAGATGGATATGGACCACTTCAGTGAATCTCGGATGAGAGCTTGCACTGGATTGGCTGGAGAGCAGGGCAGCCAATCAGGCCATCCTGAGGTCATGGGCTGAAGTGCAGAGGGCAGAGTTCTATGACTTACCATCATGGACTACCCTTTAATTAAAGAGTAGAAAAAAGAACAAAGTTAAATTGAGTCCTCCATTAAAAGCATTAAGTCAAGCCAAGAAAACAGGAAGCAGAAATAAGCATTATTTACCTTTTGATTAAAAAACAAAAAAACAAAAGCACCAAACCAAACTCATCTCATTATTTTGGAAAGGGAAAATGAAACTTACTTTATTTCTGCTTCTGTTTTCCTGGCTAGGAAAGAAATGTAAAAAAGCAACTTACCAGGCAGTTTGAACCAGGGTTTGATTACGTTCACATTCTAAGACTTGTAAATACATAACAATGATCTGAAGGACAAGGGAAAAAAACTGAATTTAGCATACCAGTGGTTCTTTCAGAGTACAGAGTTCAATGAATATAAATGAAAATGTTAGGTCCAAGTTGTAGTTCTTTTATAAACTACAAATAGGGCCAACCTAAAATGGACCTGACAGTCAATGTGGGTTATCATGCTATAGAATTTTGTAAAAATTACGTTTAAAAGTTATGTTCCAAGATCACACAGGAAAATAATGGGAATTAATTCAATTAAAAACAATGCCTTAACTTTTCACCAACACTTTACTATGAGACAAGTACGGCACTAGATTAATTTTCTAAGGTACAATTCTCATGTTAAGGAACTCTAAAAACAATGTTTTTTAGTTATAAAATGGGTATCATACTTATTAGAAACACTCAGAGTGGATAGGACAGTAAGCTATCAAACATTAATGTATCTATAACGAAGCTTATCAAACTAAAGTGTGAAAAGTGAAATATATAAAATGCTTTACCTCAGTTCAGGTCAGATCTTTCACAACCTCTATTATCAAATCATTCCTGTTTCACAATTTTATAGAGATGTGCAAGGACCAGAGGTATCTGCCAGGTCACAAAACTAATGGCAGAGACAAGCTTGTACCACAGCTAGTTCTGCCCCTGGGGCACCCATTCTCGCAACCACTGTGCTATTACTTATGACCTCATACAAGCCAAGAGATGCCAGAAAACCAATCAATGTCCAAAAAACAATAATAATGAGCAGCTACCACTCTGAGGATTTCACCTGGTCACAGACACTGTGGCCAGGTACTTCTGCAGGTATAATTTATTCCTTGGAATGAGGTTACTTCAAAACCTCCCATTTTCTAGGTAGCGAAAATAGGTTAATTACAGGGACAAAAAGAACCTAACCATGCTCACACAATAAAGGTTAAGATTTGAACCTATGGCTTTCTTACTCCCATTTTACTGATAAAGTTCAATATCCAACAGGATGCTTTTTAAACCAAGGTTAACTCTCAAATATAAACATGATATGAATTAATGTAAAGTAAAAATTTAAAAGAAACCCTAATACTTACGAATGTAATATCTGTACTCTAAAACTCACCTTATGGGGATGCTTGACATGAACACAAAATCCCAACTCCTTTAGCACCCTTCTCTCTGCCTTGATAACTTGATTTTTGGTGTTAATGTAGTTCTGATCAAGAATCAGGGGGCTTGGAGTCCTATAGTTTGTAAGAAATAAAATCAAAACTGTTTTGCACATCCAAAAAATTTTATTTGTGGCATCTCCGTTTTCCCTTCCAACCAACTATTGGCAACAGAAACCAGCTTTTTAAACTCCTGCAAACAAGTTAAAGCATTAATCTTGTGCTGTCCAAGTTATGCTAATTAAATATATACTTTCTAGACTAAATTCTTATAGAAACTAACTCAACACTGCAGTGAAAAAAATTCAGTGTAATGCTCTTAGGGATCATTCTTGATTTTTTCATGTAAATTACATTTTAGGTATACATGTTAATTAAGCAATCACTTGATTTATAATCACAAATCCCATTCAGTCTCCAGACCCTTTCCAATGACAAAACAAAGGCACTTTTACTGTAAAGATAAGATCATAGTGATATTTTTACTCATTTTTATGAAGTATCAACTCTTGGCTAGTTCATGGCCAAAATAAATATTAGGGGAAAAATGGTGGGTTGTTAATCCAGGTTCCCCGAAACAGGCAATTAATCTAAACAAACTGCTCCAAGAAATCTACCTCTGTTAAAGAAAATAATCTGAAAAACTAAAAATTCAGCTCAATTACCAAAGAAATGTTTTTAAAATCAGATTAAAAAGTCAAAGTGATCAATAAAAACCAAGCCTAAATTTGGCCAATTGTACTTACTAGGCAATTTTCTTAAGTATGCAATGCATAAGAGAAAGGAAGATCATAACCAGGGACCAGAACACTCAAGGTCTCTGTGCCAGACTAAATTATGACAGCTTCAAAAGTTATGATGCAGAAGGCCATATACGTATCAATGGTTCAATACTTGGGATGTAGTATGCTCCATTAAATAATTACCTTACAAAATTCAAAACTGGTTTTTTACTGCGAAGTTTGTTTTTAGTCAGGACTTAAGGCTTTCATTTAAAAGCCTAGAAACAGTTTCAATTGTCCTTTATTTGATACATTTTTAGATCTAACCAACAAAAAGTTCATTTTTATCAAGACTAACGTTATACAGTATGTTATGTGGGGAGAACATTTAAGTATTTTCTCCCATACTCAAATTCATTTTTGGTCAAAAAATTCAAGAGTTTTTGCTCTGGGCAAAACACAAGCATGTATTTTTGAAAGCGAGTCATTCTGAATATTATCCCAACTCACAACTAATTTTACCATGCACACCAAATCCACAAAAATGTGTTGTAAAACCAAAAAACCTATAAACACATCCACTTGAACATTAGGAAACAAACTGAAATGAGCTACATTAACCACCCAAGCAGAATATATCAGAGTAAAAATCACCTGTTTATTTTCCTTACTTTCACCCACAAAGTTACAGAACTGGAATGCTTACTAGGCTATTTCAAATTATTCTACACTGTATGATTTCTATCAAATAACATGAAACAAAAGTTGGCAAAGCAGACAAGACGGAAAACAGGTGTTACTTTTAAAAGCTGAAAATGGCCTTTGCTCTCAATTGTCATCACACAGAAAGGTTTGAGGAATAAGGCCAATTGCGAAGATGATTGATTTCTAACATAAAAATATTAACGGTGAACTCATTTTATCGGAACAATAGTCTACAACTTAATCACGTCTTCAGGAAAAAATCAAACACAGCTCAAATGAAAGCAATCAAGGAATACATGAAAACGTCCACAAAGATCTTAAGTTTATATTTTGTATTTTATCATAACAGGAAATTTGGAAAGTCAAATCCACCTCAGACTAATTGGTACTAGTTTTTTGATGGTCCTTCTTCACCAGGCATCAGGACAGAATACCTCCGATATGACAGCTGCACACCACTTCCTTACCCTCTGCGATTCAGAGTAAACGGGACCACTACAATCCTTACACAATTTTATCAAAGCAGTTTTCTCATTTTTCCCCATTTATGCTGAGCAAACTCATCTCTACTTCTTAACTAATCTTGCTTTGAAAGTTGCCTTTAAATTCTATTACAATTCATTTTTCTTTCAGTTAACCAACTAAACACTTGTTTGAATTATGGATTATCTGATCCCAAATCAGGCTGAATCTTTCATTAATTCTACTCAAATGAACTGTTATTTTCTATCTTGTCTTGCCACAATCTTTACTTTCCCTTTTACTGTTTCAAAATCTCAGAAAACCAAACCCATTATTTACTCTAATTGTTACATACTATACATTCTTCCTTAGGCCCACTGTTACCTGAAGTTTTCCAAGTTAACTTTGTGGGTGTGTAATCTGATACTTTCATTTTGTTCAAATCCAGGAAGACTGAATGAACATGTAATTTACAACTACCTTATAAAATTATTTTGTTATCAGAAACAGAAAACTGTATCCCTTTAAGTCAGCATAAGAAAAGGTTCAAGGAAACTGTCTCAGCAAGTAGTGGTCTCTTATAGCAGCAGTATCAGTTAGTACTGCTTTCCTTGGCTGTAACAAGCAGGTTAAATTGAATTAAGGCTTGCTAGAATTTCTTCCTCCCCAGTTAGGTAAACTTTCCTTTACAAATGGATGTTTGGAGAGGTGCATTTTTGTATCTCTTAAAAAGAAACCTTTGTATATTTAAAGAAAAAAATGATTTTCATTAATTAAACCTAACTCCACCTTCCCACGCTTTTAAATTTCTCAGATTTTTCAGATTAAGTTGTATGAAGTTTTCAAATTTTAGTCTTAATAGGAAATCGTGGGCTTTGGGCACCAGAAATTTATCTGGTCTATTAGAATAGCTGTTCTTCCTTTAGCATGATTAACTTAGTTGAAATACAACTTAACAACAACAAAAAAAAAGAAACTGGATTAAAAGAGCCAAACATGGTCAGTCTCATGCTTGTTGTACACAGAACGAGACTTGGAACTAGCTCTTCAAAAGATGATACTAAAACGAGATGAGAAGTTTTACAAGGAAGCAGGCTGCTGCTCAATACTCAATACACTGAAATTTATGCCTACTTCAAAAAATATTTAGTGGTGATTAAACAAACTGAAGGTCACCCCCTTTAGAGCCAGCAAAATAAACTGCAGAGGGAGGCTGGACTAAATGACAAAATCATCTAAGATCCTTCCGACTCCTGTGTACGATCTATATATATGTGACAATACACCAGATTCTCCAATGAGTGGCTGCACCAGTCTCTGAAGATTTAATTATCCTCTTTTAGACAAGACTTACAGCATGAATGTGGGCTCCTTAACACTTATGGAAAACCTTTAATTTGCTGGGAATATGCTGCATCTCAGAAATTGTAACCAGAAACAAATGAAATGAAAAGGCCATCTTCCCTTTAAATTCAGCCATGTTCTGATATTAAAGGTATTAATTAAACTACCAAAAAAAACTGAAGGGGGAAAAAAAAATCAAATAAACCAGGATGGGGCTTGGGCATTGGTACCTTCTAAAAGCTCATCTGGTGATTCTAATGTGTAGCCAGAACTGAAAAAGTGACCTAAATAAGGACTACAAAAATGATGCCTCCTCTGTACTACACAAGGATCACACTACAATTTAAAGCTATGCATAAGCTAAGTTAAAACAAATAGCATCATTAAGATAAACTGATATACTGTGTTACCTAACTTATGTGTAATACTGGTAGTACTTTCTAATGACAATCTATGTAAAAAACAGTAAGTAATAGCTCTAATAACTTGGACAGCAAAGAAAAAAGCTTGTAAC
Organism: Smutsia gigantea; assembly: GCA_032199065.1. Lineage (NCBI taxonomy): Eukaryota > Metazoa > Chordata > Mammalia > Pholidota > Manidae > Smutsia > Smutsia gigantea. The sequence continues at coordinate 102,772 of JAVSCE010008968.1, forward strand.
AAGAAACAGGAGTTTTTCTAAATGGTTCACCAGTGGCCAACCTGTTAGTCCCCGATTCCAGTGACCTATTCTCAGAGCACTGGCTTCTCCTTGGGGATTTTCGATACTTCACTCACTGTTGCCATGACGACAGCTTCATCTCTATGTACCACTCCACATCACCCAGGCTTTGGTAAATGTAGCTGGTCGCTGTATAGTCGGTTGCAAGGGAAAAAAGAGTTGAAGTTAATAACATATACAAGTTACATGTCTGAGTAAACTTGTAATATGCATAGAAACACTTTTACATCCTGCTTTAAAAAAAAAAAAGGCTTCCATGCAATTAACAACTCTTTTTAAATTGCATGCTATAACCAGACTTCTAAGATTGGGACAAAATCAATTTCTCTGTGATAATGACCAAAAAAAAAAAACCACAGTTACATCAGACACAAGTCAGTCAGGTGAGGTGTTTTAAATTCCAAGGTTAATATAGTTGAGACCTAATCTGATATCAAAGAGTAAGAAGAATACTCTAAATCTCACAGAAAAATTTCAAAGTAGATAATCGTGATAACACAATAGTTGGCTCAATGGTTCAAAGAATACTAACAAAGTATTTCCTTTAAACAAATTCCTTTAACAAAAAATTAAGAGCCTTTTGATTAGGGTCATTTTGATTTAAACATCCTGAAGAATTTAGGTTATCTAAATACAGATTTTAGCTCAAGCCATACTAAATACCAACTTGAAATCTTCCCAATTTCCAGTGATTCCTCACCAAAAAGCCAGATATTATTTTTAAGTGAAATAAAAAATCAGTCTATCCCTGGATATGGTTAGGATGAATGAAAGAAGATGTCAGAAAAAAGAATGTAAGAAAACTGAAAAATGCTGTGAAACCTATCTAGGTAGCAATGTTTCAAACTTTTTAATTAGACCAATCGTTGCAAGGTTACCTTACTATTTGCTTGTCTCTGAATAGTTCCATTACTGCCACCTTACAGATTCAGCCAATGAAGACCACTCAGGTAGGACACTTATTTGGCACCAACATCCAACCCCCAAAACTTGAAATCCTTTTGTATCTAACCTCCTTTCAAAACCAGTACAAGTTTGTCTAACATCACAATTTCTGAAAAAGTGAACACAAGAGCTAATCTACACCAAAGACATCCTTCTGCAGTATGTAACAAAAATCATCTGTAGAACAGGAAGCCCTGCAACTAAACCTCTTTGCTACTGCCTCACATGAACACAAAGGTCCGCATTAAGTGTTACCATGTAGCCACAACACCTGCAAAACGACACTATTTTGGCCCATTTTCTTACAAGATCAAATAAATGGGCCTTATCTAAATGCAACCCCATTATTTTTCTAACCCACTCACTGAGACTGCATCTGACCTTTAAAACAAAATACCTGTTTAATCCCTTTGACTTCAAACTTCAACCTTTAGCATCCTGCAGTCCTTTCAGATCCGGTATTATGCGATATATCGTAGTTCAATGTTGAGAAGTATTCTAACAAAAGCCAACCTCAATTGATAAAGAATTAACTGGGACTTCGAGTAGAAAAACAATCTACACAAAACTTTGCCACAATAATAACTTGAGCTGCAGTGTTTCAACTTCCAGACTTCAGTCTTTCAGAGCGGGGAGGGGAAAAATAACTTACAGAATACACTCACACTTGAGCCAAATGCATTCCCTTTCTTGTTTAATCTTAAACCACAGGACTGGCTTCACAGCACTGTTAAGGATGTCCACAAATGTAACTGCCTCTACAAACTTTAGATGGCTGGTTAATTGTGTTTTTTTCCAAATTAGTTTAAGTATCAGTGTGCTCCTATGTGAATTTTAACACCTAAATTAGAGTCAGTTTTCCTTTGCATCAGGTTTTAACTTGAGAGGAAAGAATGTTTTGATGATTGGTGCACAGTACAGTAGTAGCAAGAGAGGCTGTTTTCAATAGTGCCAATCTTACCTTTTTCCTCTTAACTGGCGAAGGTGGTGAAATACATTAATCACATCTCTTATTCTTCTTGGTGCTTCTTCAATTTTTGATGCAAGATTAATACAAGCCATGGCAACAATCTGAAAAGAACCCATGGTGCGTTAAACACAGTTGGTAGTTTATGGCAATAGCAGGTTAGAAAAAACGCCCTTCTCAAAATCTAACTGCTCTGATGAAGAAATCCAAGGACATCACTGGGACAACCTTTGGTGAAAGAAAATCACAACTGGCGCTTCTAGGCCACAGGCTTACCAGCTACACTAATATTTTGCTTTCTTTTTGCTGCTTAAATCCTGTTAATTTTGAATCCAGAGTCAAGCTCAAGTGTCACATCAGTTTTCAATTTGGTTTAAAACTGACTCTTGAGAAGAGGGCACCTGGGCTCGAGGGTTATTTTCTAGTTTCTGTACCAGTCTGAAAGTCCCTACTTCCCGCTGGGTGAGACTAGGTACAAAGACCTCAACCAGCCACTCCCTTTTTTTGGAAAAGCTGGCTGATGACACTACCCCTTCCTTCCCGTTTCCGGATGAAGAAATGCCCTTTCGCCCGCCCCCGCTATGCTCACCTCGAAACTGTGTTTGACGAAAGACTTGGAGTAGAAAAAACGGTGAAACAACACCTGCCCCGTTGCCATCGCCACCTGCAGACGAGAGAGGAGAACGGAAGCGCAGGGGTCAGGCGGGCCCGCACCAGGCGCCGCCGCCATTTTGTGCGGCCGCCCGCTCCCCTCCCCCGCCCGCCGCGCACAGCTCGCTGCCGGGCCCTCTCCTCGCCTCCGCGCCCTTCCGCCCTCGGCACGCAGGGCCCCGCCCGGAGAGCCCGAGAGGGTCACCCCACGGCGCCGGGATGCGGTGGAAGGCCCGGCTCGGCGCGGGGCCGGCACTGACCTGCGGCAGCCGGAGGAGAATGCCGGCGGCCTGGATGAGCTCACAGCCCAGGATGCGCAAGTCCGTCTCGCTGGGCAAGTCGAGCCCGTCCTGCATGGACGGGGTGGGCGACAGCCGCTCCTCCGGAATCAGCGAGTGGTCGATGGTGAGCGAAACTTCCGAGTAGAGGCGGTCGCCGATCAGGATCCCTCCCGTCGCCGTCGTCGTCCCGGAACTGGAGCCGCCCGCGCTCGCGGCAGCCGCCGAGGCGGCGGCAGCAACGCTAGCTGTCGGGGGAGGCCCGGACGCCATCGTCTCGGCGAGCCGCACGCACGCCCAACGCAGCCGGAACCCGGAGCGAGACTAACCGGCGTCCTCGGCGCGACGGATATTCCCGTGACCGCCGGGGTCTGGGCCGCTTCACGCAGCGTGCGCCTCCGCCCTGACGTCACCACGCCCTTTGGCGCGCGCCAGCTAGTCCCTTCAGGCCTGGCCGCCGCCGCCCCGGGGACCCTCGGGTGACCTGGGTGACCTCTCGCCGGGGCCCCTGAGGGGTCGCGGAGGCCGTGTCTTTAGTGGAAACAAGCCCAGGCGGCCGCGTTTGTAATATTTCTAGCCACAAGAATAGTAAGCGAGCTTTACAAGGTACCCTATCTCCAAGTTAGTGGGCAAAATTTGCCACAATTCCTGCGCTATTTGGGTCACTTGTCGAGAACGTGCGTCCCTTCGTTGCCATCTCTCCCTCTTAACTTCTCACGTTTGCGTGGCGCAGGTTCAGGGTGTACAAAGGCAAGCGCGTAGGGCCGGCGGGTGGAAATGGTAACTGACGTCGTGTACGGGCGCACTTGTGATTTAAAGTGACCCGCAAGGAATCCGGAGAGGGCTGCTTTACAGAACTTTGAGAAAACAGGAATGTGAACTACATCGGCTCCCCCAAAAAGCTTTCCAATGAGCGTGTGGTTCACCGGAGTATCGAAGGAGGGCAAAGGCTTCTTAATGCCTGGGAGGCTGGCTGCTTTCTCAAACTCAGACAAGAGCCAGTGACAGCGCCACGGCCAGCTTTCAGTAATCGGGAAAAATCCCTCGTTTCCAAAAATAGGGCCAGAATTTTACAGAGGTAAGTGGATGAGGCCCGGGAGCCTGTCGTCATACGTGGTCATCCCAGTTAGGTAGAATGGGAGAGAAGAATCCCATTTAGGTTTTTTCCCTCAGTGATACTAACTAGCAATTCCCAGAATTTCCTCAAATTTGAGGTGAAACAATGATAATGACGCAAATTACTGGAGTCTGGAGTTGGAGGGTTTACCCTAACCATCTTTTTTATCCCACACTTGACCCCCTGAGAGTTGTCCCCAGATGAGAAGTCCCATTACCTTCTTATTACATAGCTCAGTTTTAAGGCTTAATTTGTTTAATTATGAGAACTGTGCTGAAACGTGCACCTGTAGAGCAGAGGGAATTTGAATACATTTCAGTATTTGTCAATGCTGTTACTAAAGCAAAACATATTTGAAAACCTCATTAAAAAAAGAAGCATTGTCAACCTTAGTAAAATCTTACATCAGTAGTTCTGAATCCTGGCTGTACATTGGAATCCTCTGAGGAGCTTTTAAAACATCCTGTTGCCTGGGTCTTACCTGCAGAAACTGATATAATTGATTTGGGGTGGCCCAGATTGGTTCCAGTGATTGCAATGTTCAGCCCCAGTTGAGAAATATTTACCCAAGAAGGTGTAATTCTGGTACTGGTTAAAGCACTTAACCTCTCTGCGTGTCACCTGTCTACTTTTCTGACTAGGCTCCTTCCAGGGCAACTTCCTTTGCCAATAATCAGGAGGGTCTTAAAATACTATAACAACCTAAAATCTTTAAAAACTAATTGATGACATGCTATTTCTCTGGTTCTGATAATCTGTGATTATGTAAGGTAGGGAAAACTGGGTGAATGGTGCACAGGAGCTCTATGATTTTTGCAACTTCTTGTGAGTCTTCAATTAATAAAATTAATTTGTAATATGCTTCAATGAAATCACCTATGTTTATAATGACTTGAGAGTAATACAATTTAACTTATTTTTAGGGCTATTAATGCAAATTTTTTTCTCTCTTTAGAGAGTTCCATCATGCCTCTCCAAAAAGCTGACTTGGTGATGTCTTCATATACATCATAATGTATTTTTATTCTCTTAGTCCATGATTAATCCAAAAAAGTTCACAAGCATAGAAAGAAGTTCTGTGAGGAGCAGGGGTTACTTGCTCTACTCTTCATATCTTTTCCCAGTGGACCTCCCCGCCCCCCACCTTCTGTACCTGGTAATCATTTCCAGTAGATCGGAACCACCAGACTCTTCCACAACTTTGTGCCTATTTACCACTCCCATCTGACTGAACCTCAGATTATATCCAAGAGGTAATAACTGTTTTCACTGTTCCTCCCTTCAGATTCAACAAATGTGGTGGAGGAGGTGAGCCAACTATTTATTTGCTTAGTATTAATTCATCACACTGATATTTTTGAATTTCTTTTTTTTTAATCCATGACTAATTCAAAGGATGGAAAGTAGTGGGTCTAGTGGCCCTGCTCCACAAGATTGTCTAAGGACAAGGTTAAAAAAAAATGACTATTCTTTTCAGAGTCAAATTCCAGAAAAAGCATGGTTTAGAAAAATTTAATTAAAGTGCTTCTAAGTCATTTTGAAGAAAGTTGTTTTTCTACATACCTACTTCCAAAAACATCAGCATTAAAGTGTGGAAAGACTAAGACCTAGTCAGAGTTATAAAGGATCCAGAATCTGTAAGGACAAAGCATATGTTTCAATTATATAAAAAGGATTAATAAAAATGAGTCCAGGCAAGTGAGACTGTGCCATTAAGAAGGTAAATGACTGAGTTCTTTGTTGCTTGAAGAAAAAATGTGGAGTTCTAAGTCTGTAATATATTTTGTCTATTCTTCCTCAACCAAAAGGTCCTGCTAGTAAATCCTGAGTTCACCCCGTCTAAAAGGAAATCAGTTAGAACTAGAGTAATGTTATATTTTTAGTATTTCAAACCAGCAGTCTTCAGATGATAACCAAAGAGACAAATGGAATTGTCAGTGGCATTTATGGGGCTACTAAAGAGTCATATTCCTGATGATTTCAACAGTTTTCATTCTGTTGGTCTTTACGGTCTCCCTGAGGGGCATGTTTTTTCATTATTATTTAAACTTTAAGGTTCTTTAATCCTGAAATCACAATTGGTATGATTTCATTAATTTCAGCAATCAATTATTCATCAGCAGACCACCAGATTTTAATAATGCAAAACTATAATTTAGGCTAAGGGCAAATGAAGTGTAAGTTCCCACCTAAAGGAGCTACACTCTTAATGAAGGAAATGGTACAAAGACAAAGGTTAAAGTTACGTGACTGTTTTTCATTTAGTCCCCATGGCAGTGATATGACACACATACTGGTCTGGTCGCTCTCATCATTAGAAATGGTCATTCCAAAAATGGTTTGCATGTAATTAACACTTAGGCATGTAATGCTAGGTAAATCTCATAATAGCACTGGCCTGGGCATTCTTCTGCTGGCTCTGCTGAGAACTAGTTCTGATACTTTAAGCAACCACAGTTTTCTCATTCCTTCAAGTGAGGGAGTCTGACTTGCGCCACTTGCAGGTGTAAAATTCTTTGACTCTGATCATCCAGACGTCTTGAACCTCAGACTCATTTTTGGTTCTTCTTTATTCTGTTTTGTCACCAAGTCCTGTTGTTCCTTCCTTTAAGGGAGGAAATTATTATTGAATCTGCCTGTTCTACTGTATCTGCTGTTACCTCATGCCTACACTATTACAGTATCTTTTTAAATGGTCTTCCTGCCTCTACTTCTCTCCCATCCCTCATTCATGCTGAGAAATCTCTAAATTATTCTTGAAATATCAGTTTCCTTACCCCATTTCTTCAAAAACTTTGGAGATAAAGGGTAGAGATTGAACACCTTTTGGCAGTTGAAGCTTTCCACAGTCTCAATTTACTGTATCATTTATTTCCTTACTGAATTACCTCCTCACCTTATTCCCTTCTGTTTGTCTGAACCAAAGATCAGCTGGACCTGTCTCCTCACTAACGTATTATTTACACTTTCCCTATTTCTCAGGCCTGCAACATTTTTACTACCCCTCTCTGCTAATCAAATTCTACCAATTTTTTTTTAGATCCAGATGGTCTAGCTCTTGTTAGAAGCCTTCCCCACTTGATTTAGCTGTCATTAATTTTCCTCTTCTTTGGATTCCCTCATAGAATTTATGACCTGTGGTATACATTTTGACACTGTTCCATACTCTTATGCATTGTTGCTTGATCACTTAATGGTGTGTGTCTTGACTCCTTAAAAAATAGGACTATTTTTGCATTTATTTGGCATTCTTCACAAAACCTGTAGATATTATATATATGGAGTAGATACCTTATCAGAATTTGTGGACTGAATTGCATGTTTTTCTCCTAGTGCCTTCTATAGGCACCCTGGTTTTGCCTTTTCCTTTCCATCTAAGAGCCAATTCCATTCTCAAGTGTGTCTGTCCTATCACCACAGCCCTCTATCCCCAATAGAGAGCTACAGGTCTCCACTTACCCTGTTCTCTTTGTGGCACTTTGTAGCAGATCAGCCATGTTTCCTTTTCTGCCCGTTTTTCTGTCTTGTCAGTGGGCTACTTAGGTAGTTCACAGCTCTGTTCTATGTAGGCATGGGCTGCAGAGACCTGGTGAAATTATAACCCGAGCTGTGGGGACAACAGGAGCTCACAGAATGCATAGGATACAGTAGTTTGGTGTCTGATTGGACATAAGTTCTGAGACAGTTTTTGCAAGAGTACCAAGAAATTGGTCATGTGACTAAGTTAAGAACAGTGCCAGTTTGATAAACTGAAATGTAAAGCCAACAGGCTTGCTTTTAGAGCTAGATTAAAGTTAATATCTAGTCCAGTCTCTTCCCTCTCACCCAAGGAAACAGTTCCAAAGAAGAGGCTGCAAATAGGAGCTACTCAATTTAAGTTATTTGCTGACTGCAAATAATCCAATCAAGCCAGTCCTTCCTTGGATGGGATCGTTCTTGATGGTATTCAGTGTCAGAAATCGCCCAGCTAGTCTTGGTTTTAGTCAGAAATTCAAGAGTAAGAAGAGCTTGTTGGCATGCCCTCCAAACAGACCACATTAAGGGAATGTGCCCCTGCTCTCATCTGGAGTTTAGCCTAGTGAACTAATTTAGGACTGCTGACCTACAGAGAATAAGATAATAAATTTATATTGCTTTAAACCACTAAATTTATTGTAATTTTAATAGTTACAGAAAACCAATGCAGTGAGATTAGTCATTTACTGATATTAAGAAATACTTCTCAAACTTTAAGATGCATACAAATCACCTGGGTGGAGCCTGAGTTCTGGTTCTTAAAAAAACTCCCAGGTGATGCTGAAACTGCTAATCCAAGGGCTATACTAAGCATCAAGGCTTTAAGGCACATTAGATGATTTGTATCTTTAAGCTCAGTATGGGGGAAATAGAGCTCAGCAGTTAAGTGTAATGGAGGCTCTGGCGATAACCTACAGAGGAATAAAAAATCCTGTCACTTAATAGCTATGCAACTTTAGGCAAATTACTTAATTTTCTTAAATTATGTAGGTAGTTAAGCTCAGTTTTCTCGCCAATAAAATGTAAATTATACCTACCACAAAATACTGTCGTCAAGTGAGATGGTTATACATTAATTCATCTTCCAGTGGTTGGAAATGCAAATTATTTCCCTGATGGTGGAGAAAATGGAAGTTCCTATGGCCAGGACTCTCACCTGACCCTGGTTGGCTTGCTCACTACACACGTGTGGGCAATACATTATTATTGACTCTATATAAAGAGCTCCACCCAGTGCTCTAGGCTGCATAGCTGCAGGAAAGAGGCTGGGGTGGTAGCAGTGTGAAGGACAGACTGAGACAGCTGCGGGGGAAGAGACTGGCTTGCTGCATACAGACTTGCTCTGAGGTGGATGGGATTATTGTGCTTGACCTGCCACCATGGGAATAAAGTTGGGTATAAACCCTTTCACCCCGAGAATGTTCCACTGTGAACTTGCCCAGGGCTGAAACCCATTGACGAGACACCAATAATGCCTGTTGTTCTGGCTGCAGAGACTTTAGGTTTGCTAGCTATGAAGTTTGTTCTCATTCATTTTTAAGCTCTTATTTATTGACAACTAAATATCAGGCTTTATACCAAGCATCAGGGTAATGAATAAAACAGATTCTGCCTTTAAGAGTTTGTAGATGATACACAGATAGGCAAATGTGATCATTTTGGCTAATGCTTTTGAAAAAAAAGCTGGATCACTGAGATATTAAGTGAACAAAAGGAAGTTTCAGCATAATGTGTATAGTGTGATCCTTTTTATATGAAATTAACTGCATATATATGATGAATTACTAATGAAATTCTGAAAGACACTGAAAATGCAGGTCTAACTTATTAGGTTCAACAGACATGAAGTAACTCTGTTAAGTTGCTCTAATAGCATCTAGACATTTACTCTTAATTTCTGTACTTAGCTCACTGAGGACCAGTAACAGTTGAGAGTTTGGTACCAGTCCATGGGCCACTCTTTGAGTGGTATTACTCTCTGAATTTTCAAAAAATCGTGAATATATATTACTTGTATAATTGCAATTAAATTGTTTTGAAAAAAAACTTCCAATTTATTTGATTATGGAAATAGGTTATAAGGATGGGGTCATTTTATAGACAAGCAAAGAAAGTGGCAAAAAAGAGGTGATCTGGGTTTTAAAGGCTATATAGGCATTTGTCAGAAGGTTAAGTGTGGAGGAGCATTTTAGGCAGAGGGAAAACGTGAGCCAGGGGAGGGAGGGATGAGATTGCTGGGTGTGTTCAGAAATGCATCTGTTGTTTCAGCCTGCCCTGCATCCAGTCTCCCTTCTACCATTTTTCCCTTGGGGACCCACAACTTCTTTATTCTCAGTGTAGGTGGTTTGGGTGGTATAAGGAAAACCCACATCCTGGTGCTCATCCGGGCAGAAAATACTTCCTGGAACCTTCAGTTTCTTTTTCTGCGCACCTAGCCCTCTTCTCAGAAACCAGCCGACTCTCCAGAACCAGTCAACTCCCGCTTAGCTCCCGATATAAGCAGACCACACATTCCCCTCACGGCTGTTCTCATCTTGTTGAGACAGCCATTTTTGTCTCTGCAGGCAATAAACTAATTAGCGAGCCCAGCGCCTACGATTCATCTCTGTTCCTGCCGCCAGGGGTCTTGGGGGTGAACCCTTCAGGTGGGGCTGACCTCTGCCCCAGCTCACCAACTAATCAGCACTTCCCATCCCACAGTCAAGTCCAGGACTTCGGTGTAACCCTGGCTGGGCAGAGGAGAGAAGTGCTTGTTCCTGCTGGCTTTGCCAAGAGGAGGGTGTAAGCCCAGAGCTCCAAACTGCTGTCTTAATACTGGAGGAGAGAACAAGCTTGAGAATGGAGCCTGCAGAGAAAGGGCACAGACTAGAGATAGAAACTCAATCCAAGGACTTCATTTATGCCTGTGTATGTAGCCATACCTTATATTCTATCCCTGGGATTTTCAGTTACATGAACAAATAACTTCTGTTAATGTTAAACCCATATTAACTGAAAGACCTAACGAATATTACGATGTGTTAGAATATATGTGTGTGTATACTAGGGACAAAAGAGGCTGCAGAGGTGGGCAGGGGCTGGAATGTGAAGGGCTGGGGGAACAGGCTCTTGTTTTTGGAGTCTTACAGGCACTCTGGACATTGTAAAGCAGTGTTAAAAAGGAGACACTTGTACTAAGCCCACGTCATCAATCCAAAACTAATACCTAACCTAACTGCAGTTTCAACCTTCTCCAGGAATGTAAACTTAACTGGTCATATAGAATTTCCTGGTCAGCATTAGTGAGGTAATCCACCTAATAGATCCCACTTGTGCCCCAAACAAAGGTTACCTTACCCCAAATAATCCTTTCTTTCATTTATGACTTCCTTGTCCCACCCCCTCTCTGCCTTTAAAAACCTTTCCTTTTCTGTAGTACTTTAGAGTTCATTTCTGTTTGTGAGATGGGATGCTGCCCAACTATGAGTCATTCAGTAAAGCCAATTAGATCTTTAAAATGCACTCAGTCGAATTTTTGTTATTTAACAGCAGTGATTACCTCAACAAGAAAACCAGGAACTATAAATCAGAACTCTAATATTAACAATATTTACTTTTTCAATCTTTTCTAGCAACATTTTCTAATAACATTTTTGTTGTTCTTTGTTTCTTTCTCTCTGTTTAGGGCTAGGCTATTAAAAATACAAAAGACCTATAAGTCCCTGAAAATGACATTAAAAAAAATAATTCCATTTTGCTTTTAAGGATTGGGAGTTACAATTTTATTTTGAGCAGTGGAGTAGTTGACCCCATTTAGTAGTGTTATTTCCAATAAGCATTCAACACAGACTTTCACTGAAGAAACTCAGTAATAATAAGAATCAGCTTTTTTGAACCTCCAATACATTTAATTTTCTCAGTAAGAACAGGAAGCAACTCTGGGAATATGAGGAATCCATTAGCCATTTGAACATTACAAAACAAAAACAAGCCTCATCTCAGGCTCCCTGCGTATAGTTGTCTCTTCAATCTAGAACAGTATCCTAGGGTTTTGTCTTTTATGATGTTTCTCATAAATCCAAGCCAACTCAATTTGGATTTTGCCTGGTTGTGATTAGATTACGAGTAGATTGAAGTTAACCTTTTTTCCAGGGATACTCCATAGATGATGATGTATCCTTCTCCAAGCTTCACAGCTAGGGCCACACGATATCCAGTTGTCCAATTTTGGGTTAGTTTTGATCATATGGTTAAAAGTGGTATCCACCAGACTTAAGCACTGTGAAGGTACCTTTATACCTTTGTAATAGGTAACCTATATCTTTGTTGTAAGTAACCTGTGATTCTTTGACAATAAGCATTCTTAATAACAGATCTTACATACATTGTTTCAAAGAAGAAAAAAACGGCCCAATATGAAACTTTCAGCAAACTAATGAGAACACCGTGTTATGCCAGGTGTTAAAACCAAAGTGGTGGACTTATCAGCAGAGTACATCAGATGTTAAAAGGGCAAAATGCCACAGGAGACTTTGAGGACGAATGACAAAGATCACATTAAGTGAGGAAAGGGAAGTTCAGAGAGATGAAACTGCTTTCCCAAGGTTTTAGATTGAGTGACATAAGTGAGATTAGAGTTCTGGTTTTTCTGATGCCTTCAGCATCTGAAGGATCTATTGTAATGCTAGTTCTCCAGGACAAGTGTACCATTTGTTATTACACTGAAGATAAGTCATGATACTTTACTATGCAACTAAGAAAACAAGCTTTTTCCACACCTACCATGAAGTGCTTTAGAGGAAATTTTGTTTGGATTGATTCAAATTATGTACATTGTGACATTAAACTCACTGGAGACCTAGTCTAGTTTTGACACAGGGCATTGTTTCCTCATGGGGACTGTCACACACAGGCACACACATTACAGAACCGGATATTGCTCATCCGCCACACCTTAAAACTACCCTGCACAAGACTTGTCTATTTACAAGTCAGTAAACAATTCAAACATATGTAAATCCTACGGCCAATTGCTTTATAGTGTACAGTGTTTCATAGTATCACTAGACTCTCAAATCCAGTTACTCCTTGAAGTGGGAAGCAGGCATCAGAGGGAGGTGTCAGCTGGATTACTGTTTTGCTTTTAGATTTAAGAGTTACTTAGTGTCTACCTAATTTTCAGAATAGAGAAATAAGGGAATGGTTTTACAGTCATTCACCGCCTTCCATTCAGTCCTAGCACGTGTATCTCAACTTCAAACAAAAGTTGAATCTGGAGGTGCGTTTTAGGCATTGTTTGGGTCATGATTTCTTACCATGATTATCAACCTTAGGATTTCTTATGAAATCCCAACCTGGTCTCTTTCCTGGACTGAGGGGTTCAGGGTGAAAAAGGCGGCTGCAGGGATGACACAAGCTGGAAAAACGCCAGTCTACTTCCTCAGAAGTTTCACGAACTGATTTTTGTTTTGTTTTTAAGCTAAAGCCACGCTATCATTTGACCTTTGTTCCCCTTCTCAATAAGGAGCCTCATAACATTCTGCCTGCTTTGGGATAAGTGAACTTAAACGAGGCATTATAGCATTTACACCCTTTAGGAGAGGACTCGGGTGATAACTCCCTCCGCCAGCTGTTAGAGCGCCATCTCAGATCTAGAGGACAGGAGTGCTTCCCGAGGGTTCTACCGCAGGAGGACGGCCCGAAGGGGGCCGGTCGGTTGGGAGTGCCGTTTCCTTTCAACGAACTCACACCGTCACACCTGAGTGTATCCAGACGCCCGTCCAGGTCCGATTGTCCCCACCGAGCCCGATAGTGCTCAGCGCTGGAACAATCGCTATCAGCTCCGCCACTGAATACGGGCAAGACCTGGCTGGGCTGCCCAGGGATCGGGAGGGCGAAAAGACTTCACAACGGTCGAGAGGACGGAGGGCGCCCACTTCGTCATTTCTAGGAAACCTCGAACGTGAAAGGCCGCGCGGGCCGACGGGAAGAGCTATTCATCGGACCGAGGGACCGCACGGCTAGGGCCACCTCGCGCATGCGCGCCGCGCCCTGCCTTCCCGTGGCTGCGGCCGAGCGGCTCCCTCCGCCAACTGCCGGATCTAACTTGGCGGCCTTCTCAGTCCCCGGCCTTCCCCCCCCAGCGCGGCGCTGACCTGGGTTGTACCCTCCCTTCGCCCCCGCGGCGCCAGCCTCTTGTGACGCCACCCGCCGGCTCCTCCCACTTGGTCTGGAGCTGATGCGGGGGCAGGGCAGGATCGGGAAGGCGGAAAGATTTCACAACGGTTGCCTGCTCCACCCCTGGCTGTTCACTCTGTTGTAAAGAAAACCTGTTTTGTAATTTCCCAAAACTTCAAATTAAGTCTTTAAACTGTGCCCATTTCCTAATAAGGGTGGAAAAGACTTCTCACCCCAATTCATCTCTTTCCAAGCTGGGAGTTGTGTTAAAAGAAAACTGAAAAATGTGTCTTTCTTGGGTTTATTTGGAAGCTTTTGCTTGTCGTTTTTATGTGTTTTCATGTGTAAAATTGGAAGAGTGACATCTATAAAGCGACAACTTTGTACATGGAGGCTGGGAAAAGCAGTGGTACCTAGTTTGGTGAAGTTAAAGTGATTTTAATTTAGTTTCCCTTTGGTTATCCAGGATTGGCATCTGGAAAGGCTACGTATAAAACGCTGTTAAAGAGCTTTGCGGAGTGGTTCATTGTTATGTGCTCTTTGAAGCCAAATGAAAATGTATCTTAGAAATGAAATAAGAATTTAAATTTATAAGGGGTAAAGGCTTGTCTACATATTACAGATAATGAAATAGACCCAAAGACTTCTGTGACTTGCCCGAGAGGGATGGACTTTGGGCCAGCTTGCCTGCAGCCGTCTTAGAACCCGCTGGGCCTGGGGCTTTTGTGCCTCTTTTCTTGCGTTCTTCCATCACTTACCTTTTCCCCCTCTCCATGATTTTGGTTCCCTTCCAGAGTTCTTGTCTTCTACCCACCTTTTGCTTTTTCAGTTTCTTTAACTTCCTCTGTTTTCTTGATACTTGAGCAAGCCTTTCTTCTCGTTGGAATGCCTCTCCTTTAAATGGCCATGAAAAGAAATAGAAGAATTTAAAACTTTTACCTTCTTTTATTAAGGGTTTTTTTTGGGGTGGGGTGGGGTGTTAAGTTAGTATATGGAAAGATAGATATTAAGTTCCTCTGCTTCCCTTCTACTTTCTTCATAGCTGCTCTGTGAAAGTAGGAGTCTGTGTGTGTGTGTGTGTGTGTGTGTGTGTAAGAATAGTGAAGAAAAGAGGGAGAGGTAGAAGAGAGGAGGGAGCGTGTGTTGGACTGTTCATATTCAGAAGCAGGAGCAAACATATATAAACCGGTGCTCTAAATGATGGAAAACTCAATTCAAACAACCTGTAGGTCCTATAAAACCCAAGAAAACATCATTTCCAATCAATTTCTGCACATGTCTCTGTGGTGCATTTCCTCATATAATTTGAATCTTTCATGGGATAAACCTGTAGCTTTGGCTGCCCCAGAAGCAGTAGTAACAGGTGTTCTATCTGTGAAATAATAAAATAACAGTGTTTCCAGACTACCTGGCCACCCTATAGGCTTCTCAACATGGTGGTGTTACGGGTTGAGTTCGTTCTCTGTCCTTGTCCCCGCCACAGCAAAGAACTGAAAGGCAGAGACACAATAGCAAAGCACAGTGAAAGTTTTACTTGAATACACTCCAAGGGAGGAGTGGGTCAGAGTCAAGGTAGACAAAGGCCTCCACCGGTGAAGCAGGAGGCCTATATATTGCATTCTGGCTGGGAGGCGCCTTTCTGACTGACAAGGTGGGTTATTTAATTGACGGGTCCACCTCCATAGCCATCCCTCTCAGTGCACATGTCCTTTCCCATGATGAGGCGTGTGTTGGGCAGTGCTTAGTTTTGTTGGATTGCGCCCACACCGGGATCAGGTTGGGACCAGTTTGATTTCGTCCTGATGGGCAAAGAAATGATTTCCTTGTAAAGCCTTTGTTGTCTTCATGTGGGACCCCCCACCTGGGCAGTTTGGACAGCTTTTCCTTGAACATTTTCTTCCCCTTCCCCCGGCTTCTCATGTCTATCTCTCTAACAGTGGCACCCTGTTGCCAGTTCTGCCACTGCATGTTGTTACCCTGGTGCTCTTCCTGGGGAACCGAAAGCACGGAGTCACTCCCTAAAGTTATAGACCTCCAAGGAGGCAGAGCTTCTGGGGCTATTTCCAATTCTCTGGACTCTGAGTGAATATGTCTAGTAATAAGGAATTACCATCTAATTTAAAATGAGTCATAGAATTCACTAAAATATACTAATACCAACTGATTGAAGTATGCTTTCTTATTACCAACTTATCTCCATGGTGTTTGTCTTATTCTGCTTTATCAACAGTAACTTGCTGAAACTGATTGGAAACATATTTTTGTATTTTGCTAAGGCATTTGAAGATGCTACTGAAGTTACTGAAGTTTGGTTTATGTTTCAGTTCCCTATGTTGAAAGAAAACGCATTGCTCTGTATTCCATAATTTTAAAATAATCGGAACTTTGAAGGCATATGCTGAATGAAACAAGTCAGAGAAAGACAAGTCCTGTATGATCTCACTTATATGTGGAATCTTAAAAAGCCACTCATAGAAACAATGGTGATTGCCAGGGGCTCCGGTGATGGGGGAATTGAAGAGATAGTGGCAAAGGGTACAAAGTTACAGTTATAGGGGGGTTAAGTTCTGGGATCCAATGTACAGCGTGGTGACTATAATTAACAATACTGTGTTGATATACTTGGAAGTTGCTTAGAGAATAGATCTTTTTTCCCAGCTTTATTGAGACATAATTGACAAATAATATTGTATGAGTTTAAGGTGTACAATGAACTGATTTGATACATATATATAATGTGAAATGATTACTACCATACCATTAGCTAACATCTCCATCCTATCACATAATTACCATTTCTTTTTTGTGTTGAGAACATTTAAGATCTACTCCAGCATGATCTCATCTTAACTTAAATATATCTGCAAAAACCTTACTTCCAAATAAGGTCACATTCTGAGGCTCTGGGTAGATGTGAATTTTTGGGAGACGCTATTCAACACTGCAGACAGGGTCAGGGTTACTGATCCTTTGCCTTAGGATCCACCATAGCTCAGCACGGCATCCCTCATTTTAGCAGCTAGCATGGACTGGCCACTGCCAGGTGAGCTGCTTACTACATCAGCTCTGGGACCCACTGGGCGGGCTGCTCTGCATTCTTCTAAGAAGTTTCACCCACTCACCTGCTCCAGCTTCTGAATACCTATGTGATGACTCCAAATCTCTCTCTCCAGCCTCACATCTCTCCTGAGGTCCGAACTCCTTTTTCTAATGGCTCCTGGACAGCCCACCTTGTTGGCCCAGAGCATCTCTACTTGTATCTTACTGAAACTTTTATGTCTTCTGGTCTTCTTTCTCTGTCCACCTTATTGGCACGATCATCCATCCTGGTCCCCTCCCACCCCCCACCCAGCAAATCCATGAGAGTCATTCTCAGCTGCAGTCCCTGCCTCTCCCCCAGCGTCTCCTCTGCCTCATTCTGTATCACTGTCCTCTGCACGGTTTACAGGACTTTATCAGCAGATACCAGCCTAAATATGGAGATGTACTTATAGAATATTATGTTGATTGTGAAATGCTTAGAAAATAAGAGTTGTTGTGACTTTGTTACAGATTTAGAGATTAAGTGTATTTTGGCTCAGAAAGCACAATGAATTATAGGTAACTCTAGTTGTCAGCATGACGTGGACATTATGTTTTGATGTTTGGTATTGCTAAACTTGATCACCCTAAGCAAATTCCTTCTAGTCTCTCTCTCATCTGTAAATACTTCCTTCATCTTCTCCATCTAACAGAAGCTCTGCTCTCCAAGGGGACTGCTCCCTGCCACCCTCCACTGCATAGCTGTTCACAGGTCTGCCCCCGCCTCTGGGGTGGATGTCCTTCTTTCTCCTCCTCGTTACTTCCAGACTATCTCTCCCCTTCATCCCTACCCCAGCTCCCAGTTTTCAGTCTTTTCAGACTCTACCTTATTGTACTTGCCAACAGTGAAGCTATTTATGCAGCCCTGGGCCCTTCCCCCTCATTTTTAGAAGACTTTTATCTTCAACTCACTGCCACCCTCTGAAGCAACTCCTGATTTCAATATCCAAGTAGATGATCTTCCAATAGCCAGGCCTCATGATTTCTTGACTTCTCCTCTTCCAGTTCTCAAGTCGTCTTCCCTGAACAGCTGCTAAGCTCCCATGGGCCTGCCAAAACTTTGTCATACCACATCCTCACTATAATCTCAATCCCACTCCACCACTTCCAAATCTTCACAGCTAGCTCCTGGCAGCTCTTTTCATCCTATGTCACATTCTCACTTTTCTTCTTACCTGCATTCAATTCTATGATGAGTTGTTATAATCATTGCCTTGCATGACTCTCAGCTCCCACCCTAAATGCACTCAGCAAGGCACAGCTACAAGCACATAGCCATGCCAATCAGGTTTACTGCAAAGGCATGATCTGAAGGTTCCTGGAACATTCACCCCTTCCTAGGTAACCCTTCTGGATAACAGGCACACTTTCCTAGATCACTAGTTTTCACATCTCCCCTTCTTTATTCTGACCTCCAGAACCTCTCCCATCCTTACTCTTTCAGTTTTCCTAACACAGAAGCAATGTGAATAAAATTTCCACAGCTCCTACCACCCCAACCACCCACCTTCCACATCTCAATACTTTGCCTTCCCTCCTGTGTTGGTGGGTGGGTAGACTGTCCATGCTCCTGCTAAGGGTGGCTGCTTCACTTGGGCCCAAGATCAATTACCAATCAAAGGATTATTTTCATCAGTACACAATTTGTGCTTTGTCTAATTAAAAAACAGAACTTTCATTTGGTTTCACATCTCCTTCAGCTACTGCTGCATTTTTCTGCTTTCTCCCACAGCAGATGCTCTCTTTCTGTTCTTTCATGGACCCACACAAAGTGGTCTCCATGCAATGCCACTAGACCTGCTCTTGTCAGGTCACAGCGACTCTACATACTGGCTGACTTTCACACCTTGCCTTTTTGGACCTATCAGTAGCTGTGACACTGTGGTCTCCTTTTAATACCTAAGTCATCTCATTTCATCCCTCTGCTCAAAAAATTCAGAATAAAAGTCCAAATCTGTACCATGTCCTAAAAACCTCTCTGAACTGACCTCTCAAGAACTCTGGAAGCTTCTGTTCTGAAGCCACACTAGCTTCCAGCGGTTCTTCCAACAGAGCTGGGTGGGCTTCCCCTTAGGGCATTTCTGTAGAGAGTTTGCTCTGCCTGGAAGGCTCTCCACCATTTTTATCTGCTTCTTGCTTTCCTCCCTCCTTCCACACCCACCACTAGAATGTCACCCTTCAAAGGTAGAGAGACTGACTGTTCTCTTCATTTACTGTAATCTCACTCCTAAAGATGTGCCAGACATGTAGGGGTCCTCATTCAGTGTTTGCTGAATGACTGGGTGAGTGTCATGCTGTGTTCTGACCCTGTGCCTTCCAACATGTTATGTTGTCTTGACCTGGAATACATTTCCTCCTGCCTGGAAAATATTCATTTCTTTAGACTCACCTTTTTTTTGGTGAAAAGTCTTTTTCCCTAGGCAGTCTCTCTTCTCTATCACCCATATTGGTGATTTTAAATATACTTAACATAATACCTTTATCATACTTAAGAAATTGAATGTTGACACAATAGTATTCTTTAATATATAGTCCCTATTCAAATTTCCCCAGATGTCTCAGTAAAGTCGTTATGGCATTAAAACATTTTAAATCTTGGATTATACATTATCTTGTTTTTAAAATTTGCTTAGTTTTTAATGTATCTATCACTAACTCATGCTCATAATTCCAAGAGAAAAGTAAAATCCCCTGTCAGCAAGGCCAAATATTGCAAAAGTCTATTAGTTCTATTTTTTTCTTTCTCTTGGAGTTGCGCCTCCCATAGGTCTCCCTCTACAGCACTTCCTTCACCACCGTCTAAGAATGCCTTGCCCCTCTCTCCTAGGCTGGGTTCCATGTATCCTGGATCTCATGTCTTCCCCTGTACTGATTTATAGCCTTGTCTTGGTAGAAAACATCCTCCAGTAGCTTCCTGTGGCAGGGTGCATCAAAGATAAGTTTTTGAGAACCTTACATGTCTAGAAAGACCTGTGTTCTATCCTCAAACTATTGAGAATTTGGTTGGGTATAGAATGCTAGGTGTAAAAATAATTGACCCTTAATATTCAGAAGGCATTGTTCTTTTGGCTTTTGTTTTCCACTGTGGTTTAGACATCCAGTATGTGCTGATTACTTGTTCTATATTTGTAACTATTCCCTTCCCCCCACCCCCAGGGCTTTTAGGATTATTTCTTCATCCCTTCTGTTCTGAGTTGTTGCCTTAGGTCTTTTTTTTTTTTAATTCAATAAACTGGGTAGTTGCTTTCAGTAGGTAGATGTTCACAGTTAGGTAGATGGTTTCAATCTGGAAAATCATTTCTTTCAGTTTTGGGGAATGTTCTTTTATTTATTGAATAGTTTCCTCCCTTTGATTTTGTTACCCTTAAAACTAAGTCAGTTATCCTACAGCAAAAATAGGTTTAGTCAGAAATAGCAGAGAACTGTAACCTAGGACATGTCAGCTACAGCAGAACCACAGACATGTCCTGAAAACAAAGGAGAGGAACACTGTTTTATAGAGGGAGGGTTGGAGTTAGGAGAGCTGTTTCTAAGCCAAAAGTCCATTGGAGTAAACTGAAAGTCCCAGGTATTGTGGCTTCTCATTGGCTGAGCTGTAGCCAGGAGGCAGAAGTTGGAAGTCTTGTTTCTGCTGGGAAGTAGATAAAATAGTGTGGCATCTATCTCTTCTGATGCGATCTCAGATTGATGAGGAATGGTGGGCATGAGACCTTCTGTACGCCTCCCGACACCACATCAGTGAGGCTTCCTGTACTTAATTTTCACAATTTATTCTCATTTCTTTTTCTAGAAGTTTTATTAGCCTGATGTTGGGGAGCCTTGGACTTACCTTCTAATGTTCTTATCATTTTTATTTTATTTTTGTTTTATTTAATGGGCAGAATTCCTTGAAATTCTTTTCTAAACTTTCTATTGAAATAGTTTTCATTCTGATTACTATACTTTTAATTTCCAAAGCCTTTTATATATATTTTTATTTTGGTATTGTTAATCTACAACTACATGTGCAACATTATGGTTATTAGACTCCCCATATCATCAAGTCCCCCCCATATACCCCATTACACTCGCTGTCCATCAGCGTAGTGAGATGCTATAGAATCACTACTTGTCTTCTCTGAGTTGTACAGCCCTCCCCATGCCCCCCCAACATTACATCTGCTAATTGTAATGCCCCTTTTCCCCCCTTATCCCTCCCTTCCCACCCATCCTCCCCAGTCCCTTTCCCTTTGGTACCTGTTAGTCCATTCTTGGGTTCTGTGAGTCTGCTGCTGTTTTGTTCCTTCAGTTTTTTTTTCTTTGTTCTTACACTCCACATATGAGTGAAATCATTTGATAATTGTCTTTCTCCTCCTGGCTTATTTCACTGAGCATAATACCCTCTAGCTCCATCCATGTTGCTGCAAATGTCTGGATTTGTTTTCTTCTTCTGGCTGAATAGTATTCCATTGTGTATATGTACCACATCTTCTTTATCCATTCATCTACTGATGGACACTTAGATTGCTCTCATTTCTTGGCTATTGTAAATAGTGCTGCTATAAACATAGGGGTGTATGTGTCTTTTTCAAACTGGGCTGCTGCATTCTTACGGTAAATTCCTAGGAGTGGGATTCCTGGGTCAAATGGTATTTCTATTTTGAGTTTTTTGAGGAGCTTCCATACTGCTTTCCACAGTGGTTGAACAATTTGCATTCCCACCAGCAGTGTAGGAACGTTCCCCTTTCTCCACATCCTTGCCAACATTTGTTGTTGTTTGTGTTTTGGATGTTGGCCATCCTTACTGGTGTGAGGTTATATCTCATTGTGGTTTTAATTTGCATTTCTCTGATGATCAGCGATGTGGAGCATCTTTTCATGTGCCTGTTGGCCATCTGAATTTCTTCTTTGGAGAAGTGTCTGTTTAGCTCCTCGGCCCATTTTTTAATTGGATTATTTGCTTTTTGTTTGTTGAGGCACGTGAGTTCTTTATATATTTTGGATGTCGACCCCTTATCAGATATGTCATTCATGAATATATTCTCCCATACTGTAGGATGTCTTTTTGTTCTATTGATGGTATCCTTTGCTGTACAGAAGCTTTTCAGCTTGATATAGTCCCACTTGTTCATTTTTGCTTTTGTTTCCCTTGCCTGGGGAGATATATTCATGAAGTTGCTCGTGTTTATGTTCAAGAGATTTTTCCCTATATTTTTTTCTAAGAGTTTTATGGTTTCATGACTTACATTCAGGTCTTTGATCCATTTTGAGTTTACTTTTGTGTATGGGGTTAGACAGTAATCCAGTTTCATTCTCTTACATGTAGCTGTCCAGTTTTGCCAACACCAGCTGTTGAAGAGGCTGTCATTTCCCCATTGTATATCCATGGCTCCTTTATTGTATATTAATTGACTGTATATGTTTGGGTTAATGTCTTGAATCTCTATTCTGTTCCACTGGTCTGTGGGTCTGTTCTTGTGCCAGTACCAAATTGTCTTGATTACTCTGGCTTTGTAGTAGAGCTTGACATCTGGGAGCATAATTCCCCCTGTTTTATTCTTCCTTCTCAGGATTGCTTTGGCTATTCGGGGTCTTTTGTGGTTCCATATGAATTTTAGATTTATTTGTTCCAGTTCATTGAAGAATGCTGTTGGTATTTTGATAGGGATTGCATTGAATCTGTAGATTGCTTTAGGTAGTATAGCCATTTTGACAATATTTATTCTTCCTAGCCAAGAGCATGGGATGAATTTCCATTTGTTAGTGTTCTCTTTAATTTCTCTTAGGAGTGTCTTAAAGTTTTCAGGGTATAGGTCTTTCACTTCCTTTGTTAGGTTTATTCCTAGGTATTTTATTCTTTTTGATGCAATTGTGAATGGAATTGTTTTCCTGATTTCTCTGTTAGCTCATCGTTAGTGTATAGGAAAGCAACAGATTTATGTGTATTGATTTTGTATCCTGCAACTTTGCTGAATTCAGATATAGGTTATAGCAGTTTTGGAGTGGAGTCTTTAGGGTTTTTTCTGTACAATATCATGTCATCTGCAAATAGTGACAATTTGACTTCTTCTTTACCAATCTGGATGCCTTGTATTTCTTTGTTTTGTCAGACTGTCGTGGCTAGGACCTCCAGTACTATGTTGATAAGAGTGGGGAGAGTGGGCATCCCTGTCTTGTTCCCAGTCTTAGATGAGAAAAGCTTTCAGCTTCTCACTGTTAAGTATGATGTTGGCTGTGGGTTTGTCATATATGGCCTTTATTATGTTGAGGTACTTGCCCTCTATACACATTTTGTTGAGAGTTTTTATCATGAACGGATGTTGAATTTTGTCAAATGCTTTTTCAGCATCTATGGAGATGATCATGTGGTTTTTGTTCTTCTTTTTGTTGATGTAGTGGATGATGTTGATGGATTTTCGAATGTTGTACCATCCTTGCATCCCTGAGATGAATCCCACTTGATCATGGTGTATGATCCTCTTGATGTTTTTTTGAATTCAGTTTGCTAATATTTTGTTGAGTATTTTTGCATGTATGTTCATCAGGGATATTGGTCTGTAATTTTCTTTTTTGGTGGGGTCTTTGCCTCCTTTTGGTATTAGAGTGATCCTGGCTTCGTAGAATGAGTTTGGAAGTATTCCCTTCTCTTCTGTTTTTTGGAAAACTTTAAGGAGAACAGGTATTATTTCTTCTCTATATGTCTGATAGAATTCAGCGGTGAATCTATCTGACCTGGGGTTTTGTTCTTGGGTAGTTTTCTGATTACCGATTCAATTTTATTGCTGGTAATTGGTGTGTTTAGTTTTTCTGTTTCTTGCTTGGTCAGTCTTGGAAGGTTGTAGTTTTCTAAGAAGTTGTCCATTTCTTCTAGGTTTTCCAGCTTGTTAGCATATAGATTTTCATAGTATTCTCTAATAATTCTTTGTATTTCTGTGGGGTCCGTCATGATTTTTCCTTTCTCATTTCTGATTCTGTTTATGTGTGTAGATTCTCTTTTTCTCTTAATAAGTCTGGCTAGGGGTTTATCTATGTTGTTTATTTTTTCAAAGAACCCGCTCTTGTTTTCATTGACTTTTTCTATTGTTTCATTCTTCTCAATTTTATTTATTTCTTCTCTAATCTTTATTATGTCCCTCCTTCTTGTGACTTTGGGCCTCATTTGTTCTTTTTCCAATTTCAATAATTGTGACTTTAGACTATTCATTTGGGATTGTTCTTCCTTCTTTAAATAGGCCTGGATTGCTATATACCTTCCTCTTAGAACTACCTTTGCTGCATCCCACAGAAGTTGGGGCCTTGTGCTGTTGTTGTCATTTGTCTCCATGTATTGTTTGATCTCTGTTTTAATTTGGTCATTGATCCATTGATTATTTAGGAGCATGTTGTTAAGCCTCCATGTATTTGTGAGCCTTTTTGTTTTCTTTGTACAATTTATTTCTAGTTTTATACCTTTGTGATCTGAGATGTTGGCTGGTAGAATTTCAATATTTTTGAATTTACTGAGGTTCTTTTTGTGGCCTAGTATGTGGTCTATTCTGGAAAATGTTCCATGTGCACTTGAGAATAATGTGTATCCTGCTGCTTTTGGGTGTAGAGTTCTATAGATGTCTGTTAGGTCCATCTGTTCTATTGTGTTGTTCAGTGCCTCTGTGTCTTTACTTATTTTCTGTCTGGTTGATCTGTCCTTTAGAGTGAATGGTGTGTTGAAGTCTCCTAAAATGAATGCATTGCTTTCTATTTCCTCCTTTAATTCTGTTAGTATTTGTTTCACATATGCTGGCGCTCCTTTGTTGGGTGCATATATATTTATAATGGTCAATCGATTGTTTCATTTCTGTAATATCTCTCCTGACTTCCTCCCTTAGTTCTTGCATATTTCTCTGTAGGTCCATCAGCATGGCTATGACTTTTATTCTGAATTCTTTTTCAGGGAGATTGTTTAAATCTATCCCACCTGGCCCTCTCTCTGGGATTGTCTGGGTGAGTCTTGACTGGACCATATTCTTCTGTCTTTTCATGGCGATAGAAGTGGTAGCAGACAGGTGCCACGTGTGTCAGCTGGGAGAACAAAGTCCCTTCCTGCTTGTTGTTCTCCTTGCCCTTCTCCGCAGCCTGTGCTGGTTACCCGCACACTGGGAGGTAGTCCCTGGGATAATCCCCTAAACTGCCCTGGACGGGGCCACCCTCAGGCTAGCCCAGCACACTGTGGGGGTTTGCAGCCATGCCGGGTGCATTTTGCACCCCTTGGTGCCTTTCGGCCCTTGCTCTGGCTTCTGCAGCCCTTCCCAGTTAGCTGTGCACCCACCAGGAGGAGATTCTGTGTGGCCTTTCCCAGTTAGCTGCGTGCCCAACGGGAGGAGATTCTGTGTGGTTGTTGTGGGCAGGGCCAATCTCCTGCTGTTCTGCAGCTGTGGCGGATCCACCGCAGCACCAGCCAGGGGGAGCGAATGGCAGCTGCTTATCCCCGTGAGAGGCTTTGGGGCTGCTTTACCTGGCAGCCGGTTAGGGGGCCGAAATTCCTCAAGAATCCCAGCCTGCTGGGCTGAGTGCGCTGGGACGATTTTGTTCTGCTGTTGGGCCCTTGTCTCTTTAAGACTTTTAAGAAAGCACCCGCTTTTCTTTTGTCCCAGGGGAGCTGGCTGTGGGGCTCCATCTTGGATCCTGCCCTTCCATTTCTCTAATATCCAGTACACCATGTGCTGTGTGTCTGTGCTCCCAGTGCAGATCACCAGGGCTGGTTATTTAGCCGTCCTGTGCTTCCACTCCCTCCCCACTCTGATTCTTTTCCTCCCTCCGATGCACTGGGGTAGGGGAGAGTGCTCTGGTCCCGCCGGGTCGCCACTTTGTATCTTACCCACTTCGTGGGGTGCTGAGTTCTCACAGATGTAGATGTAGCCTGGCTGTTGTACTGTATCTTCTGGTCTCTCTTTTAGGAATAGTTGTATTTCTTATATTTTCACAGATATGTATGGTTTTGGGAGGAGATTTCTGCCACACTGCTCACATCGCCATCTTCCCAGAAGCCGCTTCTTTCTTTTTTAAAAAACTTTTAAATAACACCTTATTCTGTGTCATGGGTCCAACAGCTTTTCTTATTTTTCATAGGATACTAATTATTATTATTTTTTAAATTTCTTCTGTTGTCTGCATTGTCTCTGTTTCCTTTAAGTTTTTTTTTCTTTTTTCATCTGTCTATGTCTCTTAAGTTGGAGGCTTTCCTAAAATGTCTGGCGAGCTTGACTGTGTACCTGTATTTAAGATGGAGGATCAGAAAAGCTGATTTTGATGGGAAGGGGGAAGCTTGATGAAAGGTGAGTTGGATTAACAAGCCAGGAGTGAACAGATTTCTAAAGGGCTTACTCAGTGTTAAAGCACAGAAGGATCCATCACTTGGAGTGAAATGGAGTGTCTATTTTTGGAGGGAGCAAATTGGTCTGGTTTGACAGCTTTCTGGGAAATGAGTAGGTAAAGGGATGGGACTGGAAGCTCATGGAGACCAATATGAAGACCCCCCCGCCACCACCGTTTTATTCTGTTTTCAGTTCATTCCCAGCCCCTGTCTTTCTAGGACTGGGTGATGGCAGGGGCACTTTAATCTCTGAGCCCCTAGGGTTCTGAGATGGGTAGACTTGTTTCTCACTGGTCCTCCCTCTGTTGGTGTTGGGGTTTCAGATTTTTTTCCTAGATTAGTCCTAGATTAGTCACACTCAACCACCGTTTCCAGCTTCCTAAAGATGGGATTTGGTCTGCTGTTTTTGTATTTCCTGTTCTTAATATCATTGTGGATTTATAACTTTTATTTTCCTTTTCTGTGTTTTCAGGGGGATTTGGGAGAAAGTGGAGATAAAAAGCATGTGTTCAATTCTCCATTTCTTTGGGTCATTAATAATGTATTAGATGACCACTACCTGATTTTAGAAGAGAACTTCTTCACACATATAAAATTAAATATTCTGGATTTTATTATGGCAATAAATGTTCCCCTGGTTAAAGGAACTCGGTATGTATTAGGACCATCTAGTGGAGAACTTGAATTTAGCAACATAGGTTTAAATCTTGAGAGGGCGCCTTCTGACATTTATGAAAAAACTAGAAAGCATCATTACTATGTCCTTGGTGTCTCTATGCAAATTCTTCCCAAACAGAAGTGTCTTCTCTATTAAATGGACAGAACATACACACAGAGTTATTTTGTAGTTTATTTTAGTACCTATTTTATTTCATCTTTATGGCTATCTTAGTCTTAATGTTGATAATTAACATGTTTCCCTCCTAATATCCTTGTGGGAGATGACAACAGTTGACCTCACTGCTCTCCTTTCTTTATAACAGCTTTTTTTTTATTCAATAAGTATAATATTCTATTTCTTTCTCCTCTGGGATGTTTCACTATTCCATGGCTGGCCTAGGATGGATTGGAAAGTAAATGGCTGATACGATCAGGCTGCCAGAGTTGGTCCAATGGTAGGAGCTGGGCTCAGATCCCCCATGGCCAGCTGAGACACGCTGCCACTGACCGATGCTGCTCTGTGGTCTTGAAGATGTCATGTTGCTCCAGTGATTTGACAAGACATGTTATCCAGCCTCTCAATTCTACCCTCAATAATCTACTTAGAGAAAAAAAAAAACTGATCTGAAGATTTCAGGCAGAAATTTAAAATTACTTCTCTTTTCCTAATTCCAAAAGGATTTTATGTCTGTGGTTGCAGAGCCCGCTGTAGATATTTCCGAAGCCTCAATTCAGCCAACTCATGAGAGTTCTTGGAGTGTCAAAATATATGAATTTGACAGTGCTTGAGCTAAGTGCAAACCAATTAAGGTCTTAAATAGATCAAGTGTGAGCTGAAACCTGCTACATAATTTAAATGCCATCTAGTGGCCAGGTGTCATTTTTTTTTTCCTCAATCAAAAGTTTTGGTGCCTTCTAGTATTTTTTCTTAGGGTGACTAGAAACCAAATCGTTTTTTGAGTCAGGGATGTTATAGCTGCTTCTGCTCTTGGAGTGAATTGGAACTGGAATATTTCCTCATCGTAAAAAATGATTAACAGCCTGAAATGTGCAGAAGTCCTAGCTTTTATTCCAGGCACATCTGCTTATATGGCTTCAAAACAAAGAATTGTTGCTTTTCTGGCTACTCTATCATTAAACAGCACCAGAAGTTATAATTTATTACTTTGTAATTGAAAAATAAAAAATATGTATGTAATACCAGGTAACTAGTATCGGAACAAAATTCTAAATGCTGATGGCCAGAGGATTTAAAGGATCAACCTACAGTCTCAGAAAGTTGAAGAGCTGTGAGAGAGACATGGCATTTGTCCATAAATTAATGCCATAAATAATGGACAAGTGGTGTGATAATAATGGTGGTAGCAGCAGCTTACATGTTTTGAATGCTTACATGCCAGACACTGTTGTGAGTGTTCAGTTGTATTAACTCATTCGATCTTCGAAACAAACTAATGAAGTAGGTACTACTGTTGTACCCATTTAAAACTGAGGTGCAGAGTGGTTAAATTGTGTGCCCACTAGTGAGAGGCTGAGTAGGGATCAGAATATTTGGAGTGTCCTTTGGTCTCTTAGCTGGTTTGGATTTTGGTTAAAACCTGTTTGGTGAAAGCGTCCTTGTGGAATCATGAACGTCCCTTTACTAGAACCAGGGCACAGTCAGCACCTGATCGTCCTGGGCTCGGGCTTCAGGTGGGATTTGGGGATGTTGGTTCAAGGATGAGGCTGAGCAAACAGGGCTTGCTCTGAGTCCCTGAGCAGATCCGCTTTGGCTGACTTGCTCTTTTGGATGGGTTGGGGTAAACTGCCCCTGGACAATGGAGAGCAGATTTTACTTTTGAATGATTGTGGTCTGGGGTTCTTCGTGACCTCCTTGTCCAGCTCTGTACTTTCAGATAGTAGAGTTGATCGATTTGGATGTAACCAAACTAGCTGCGGTTACTTAATGAACAGGACACCATTAAGCATTTTTCTTTTTGTGGGTCACAAATCTGGTTCTATTCTTACGCTTCAGGCATGTGACCATTTAAAGCCTTAAGGATAACAAATGAGTTTAATACCTCACATAGCGCTTTGTTGACTTCAGTGAGCCTCACAAAGTGTGTTGGAGTTCAGTAACAATGGGTTTATTATTTTCAGTGTGCACATAAGGAAGCTGGGACTTAAGATTAAGTGGCTGGCCAAAATTCACACGACTACAGGCTATAGAATTAAGACAAGAATACCTAAGTACTTGATTGCCTTTATTAATACACATACATGTTTTTCCAGGCATGTAGTATGAATATGTGCATATACATAAATGATCATGCCAATGAGATGTTAAGGTAGTCTGCTGTAAAAGTGAAAACGGTGCTGATTCCAATTTTATAATCTGTTTCCTCCTTTCTCAATTTCTGTTCAGAGATCTCTAAAAGAAAGTCACATAATCAAGTCAGCTATGCAGGACAGTTTGTTTCATAACCCCAAAGGTGAGATCTAGTTCATCTTTCAAGGTTTATTCTAGTCCTCTAATTTTATTTTTTAATTAAAACAGTAGAATTCTAATTCTTTAAAAAAAATGTTATTCATAAAATGACACCTCTATAGCAGTTTTACAAGCTTATCATTGCCTAATGCAGTTTATCCAGAAGGAGGCAGCATATTACTATTAAATTGAAGCTTCTACAAAGATTCTAACAAGTGTTTTGTTGTTTTCTCTTTAAAGATGTAGACTGCCTACTCACATCCAAAAACGTTTCAGAGCAGATTCTTGGGTACCACTGGAGATTTCCATGTTAAATAAAATCCAAATTCTGCTCAGATTAAATTTATCTAACATTACAAGTTGCATATAGTTGACCAAATTCATTGGCAGGAGCTGTTTTGCAGTAAAGATATTGATCCACTTAGAGAGTTGAACAGAAGATGGAGTAGAAGAAAGGGAAAATGAATGATTCAACTACTGCTAACTTGTAGAAAATAAGTATTTGGTCAATTAAGATCAGCTTTCGAGGGGGGGAACCTTTAATTCACTCAGAAATAAGGAAAAAGAATTCGTTTCAGTCATCTACCTAATTTCATATATGTAACTTGCTTCTTTCCTTGTTTCCATGGAATCACAGGATCCTTAGAAGGGACCTTGAAATTTCATGTGACACAAGTCAGTGACTGCAGGTGAGAACTCATTTCATACATCTGGGGAAGTGAGAGTGTGTCTTATTTCAAAGAATTTGGAAGAAAGGGGTTCCAACATGATAGGGGGGATTCAATTATAAAAATGATGGGGTGAGAAGAGGGAGTTTTTCTGTCTGTTTGACAAAAGGGCCCAGAGCTAAAACAAGATTGGGGTCTGACACTTTCTCTAAAGTTTTCCTGAGGGGCCAAAGAACTGGGTATCTGTCCCTACCGATATCCCCTGCCCCTTAGTACCCAGTCCCTGGTCTACAAAAGAAGCCTGGGGAGGAATGGGCTGGGTAATTCTTCTCCTTCCAGTGGGGGCGGACTTCTGACTCCCATCACCAAGTGAAGAAAGAGGCTCCAAAATCTAGACTTTTAGGGACTGCCCCCTGGTGACCTCTGCTTGGGCTGTACCCTTGCTGGGCTACCCGCTCTTACCAGATCAGGGAAGATAAGCTGGAGAGAGCTGGCTGGCAGGTGGCAGAGGGGGCAGGGAACAGTCAGCTTGCCCACCTACCAGGGTGCAAGAAATTCCTTAGGACAAGAGGACAAATGGAAGGCAGCTATTTTTCAGCCACCTTGCTGTACAGCCCTCCCCACTCCCCCCAACCCTTCAGGACTGTGCACCATGAGAGGAGGTCCCTCTCTTCATTCCAGTTCTTGAGAGGAGCTGCCCCTGGGAGAGGGAGGTAGAGGGGGATGTTTCGGAGCCAGGGCTCCTTCCAGCCTCACCTCATTCCAAGCAGTCAAGGTCCCAGTTTAAACCTTTCTCTGAGTGGTAGGATAGGCAGGAGATGGAATTTACATAAGAGTTTGAAACTGAAGTTTTAGATGGTCTTTTTCTTAATAACCAAAAGTGATAAAATAGAAAGTGATACACTCTGCCCAGAATATCATGGAGGGGTAGGAAAGAGAAACACGGAATATGGATGAAGGCACCACCATTAGTACCATTCTGCGTACTAACTGTAGTGTGTGGATTTTTCCTGCACATCACCAAGCAATTTTTCAGACACTGGCTGGGTGTCCTACAATTCAGTCCTTACAGTATCTACCTGGAGATAGTATCAGATAGGTTTGTGAAACAATAGGTTTGTTAAAAAGGAAAACATGGGATCACTTCTGCTAAGCCAAGTCGCCAGACTGGGGTTTAATACCTAACCTACTTGCAGTTTCAGCCTCTCTCAGGAGTGGAATTTTAAGCCAGTCATTCTGGAATTTACTTATCAGTGGTCAGGTCATCTGCATAAGGCCCCTTACTCTTCCCCCTAAGGGAGGGTAACCTGACCTAAAACAATCTCTAATCTTTTCTTTTGGTGATAACTTTTCAGCACACCTCCTTCCTATAAAAACCTTCCATTTTGCACAACTTGGGGCATCTCTCTACTTGCTAGGTGGGGGCTGCCCGTTTCACAATTACTTATGAAAACCAATTAGATCTTCCAGTTTCCTTGGCTGAATTTTGTTTTTTTAATAGGTTAAGGGTTCGTTCCCACAAGACGGCCCCCACTTTAGAAGCCAATTGAAGGTCCAGATGGTTTTCCTGTGCTTCTGCCCAACTGGCTCTAAATTGGAGGTTCCTGCAATCCCCTCCTTGGGTTTGATTAATTTGCTAGAGTGGCTCACAGAACTCAGGAAACCAGTTTACTCACTGGATTACCAGCCTACTACAAAGGATACAAATCAATAGCCACATGAAGTGAGACATAGGGCACGGTCCCAAACAAAGGAGCTTTGTTCCTGTGGAGTTTGGGGTCTGGTGTGGTGGCATGTGGAAATGTTCTGGTTCACCAACCTGGAAGCTCTCAGAACCCCCTTCTTTTTTTTTATTTTATGGAGACTTCATTACATTAAACCTAAATTGCATTAAATTTAAATTACAGTAAAAGGCCTTGGGCGATAGACTCAAACCTCTAGCCTCTATCACGTCCCCAGAAGTTACAGGGTGGGACTGAAAGTTCCTCTAATCACAAGGTTGGGTCCCTTGGCAACCAGCTTGCATCCATAAGTGTGTCCAAAAGTCACCTCATTAACAAAACAGAAGACACCTTTACCTCTCTGTTTAGGAAATTGCAAGGCATTTAGGAACTCTGTGCCAGGAATGAAGAAAGACCAAATATGTAGTTCTTACTGTAAATCATAACAGCATAGCAAGGATTAGGGAGAAGATTAATTCACATTTATGCCCCATTAAGCAGAGATAAATTGGTCCCGAAAATACATAATAAGAATGCTATTTTTACATATGTAATTTTTATTTTCCTAATTTCTGTTCTTCCTCCACCCCAACCATTAAGGCTTATTTCCCAGGGAGGGAAAGGACAGTATCAAAGAAGTTCTGAAAGTAATTGTGACAGTGTTTCCCATCTAATGGAAAGAGAAAGTAGGTAACATGTCTAGTTTCTGGGAAGCTCTGTGTGTGGTGGGGGGTGGGAAGGAGAGACAGACAGACACGCACGAGCACACACTCACACTCTACACCCAAGACAGACAGAAAGGAGGGGGCAGGAGGAGGAAGGGAGCAGAGTGGTGAAGTAAGAGGACTCTGATTTTCTCCTCATACCTTCAGAGTGAAAGGAGAGAGGGAGTTAAGAATAACCATATCTTTTTGGCGGGTATTCCCAGAGCAGAGTTTTGTTTTTAGTTTTCCTAGAGAGATAATAGGAAAATTTCAAGCCTTCTAACAGAATCACTATATCCAATACAGTACAATCCAGGCAGCAAAGTAGAAATGGCTGAAGGGAGCACCTAAGCATAGAGAGGGACACGCACAGTGTCCCAAGGTTCCTTGGCTTCTGCGTGATACGCAAGGATACAGAAGTTCACACAGGTCCTGATACAGCAGTTGACAGGCCCCTGCTAGTACTGTGACAGCAACAGGAAGGATGGCCCCAAGCACACCTCTCTCCTGTACTGCTGGAAGATGGTGTGGAAAGTGACTCAGAGGCTTTAAGGGCCAGCCTGGGCTAAGGTGGAGCCAATTAACAGAGGAAAAGACCCCCGAGATCCCCAGCTTTGCCAGAAGAACCACCCATGAATGTCACCAGAAGGGTATGATGGGGTGGTGAGGAGGTCAGCCCTGGGCCAACTTCCCCCCTCAAATGCCCTCACAGATATGTAATCTCTGCCTTACTTTCAAGTGCCCATTTTGGGAGGGAGGAACAAGAGAGGAGAGATGAGTATTAGAGGGAGTTTGAACTTTGAACTGACCGCATATTTATCTGGATAGGATTATTTAACCATAGTAACTGATTGATTCTTAAGGGCAAGCTTGTATCTCCCCTTCTCACCCCATTTCACCACCTTACTAAGTGGGAATGAGGGTATGTTAGCTAGCTTGGACTGCCATAACAAAATAACATAGCCTGGGTTTAAGCCACCAGCAACTTTTTTTCCTCCCAATTCAAGAGGTTGGAAGTCCAGGACCAAGGGGCCAGCAGATCTGATTTCTGTTGAGAACCTTCTTCCTGGCTTGTAGACAGCCTCCTCCTCACTGCTCATGTCCTCACATGGTGGAGAGAGGGAGAGAGAGCTCTGGTGGTCTCCTCCTCTTCTTCTAAGGATGATAATCCCATTATAGGGGCCCCATCCTCACGACCTCATCTAAACCTAATGAACCCCCAAAGGCTGCACCTCCAACACCATTACAGTGGGGGTTCGGGTCCCCCAAATCAATTCTGCGGAACACAATTCAGTCCATCGCAGGCAGGTTGGGAGGAAGTTCATATCATTCATAGAAACCACCATCCCACATCTTTGTGTGTATGTAAATTAGAGTGTGCCCTTAAAAAACAAATCCCACTACAAGTATTTTTAGCTCCCCACCTCCTTGCCCATGGGAACAGCCTGTATGTGTGTAGAGAGATTGAGAGGATGGACAGAAGGGGAAAGGAGAAAGGAAAAAGGGGCTATGAGGGAAAAAAAGAGAAAATTAGAGGGAGGTGGGTGGGTAGAGAGAGGGAAGGAAGGAGGGGGAAACTGCAGCAGTGCAGTTTGCCAGATGACTGGAATTTGGAATTAGAGAGGATTCTCAGTGTAACTCTGGGGGAAAAATATTTTCCCAGCCAGGGGCAAATTACCTTTGAAACTGAAATCAGTCAAGGGAGAAATAAAGTGGGAGAAACCCATTTATTACCTACAAGCAGCCGTCTACTTCTGCTCACCCATGTCTCTCATGACCCAGCTGCAAAAATGGGACCCCAATCAACCTCTCTGGTCCTTGCTCCCCCATGTAATCACCTGTTGATATGGAGATGAACCTCTCTCCACCCCTTGGAAATACCTATTGATATGGAGATGTACTAAGGCCAGGCAAGAGATTCTGGAAATACTGCAATTTTACCCACACTCAGGTAGTGTTGTTCTGTGATGTGTGCTATGACATCCTCCTTATGTCCCCAAGATACCATCTGTAAAGAAACACATTTTGCAGTTGCTTTCCTGTTTTCATTGTGTTGGGACCTGCGGACATTCAGGTCACACATTTTTCACACAGTGGTGCCCCAGGCTACAGTGTGACCAGCCCCATTATTATGAACTCTGCTTGTGCCTACTCCCTTAGGCTGGCATTTATGGCATCCCTTCCTGTTTTGTCCCACTGGAGAACACTCTGTCTCTGACCTGCTTAACAGCCTTTGTAAACTCAAGTCCAATAGGAAATCAGCCT
Organism: Smutsia gigantea; assembly: GCA_032199065.1. NCBI lineage: Eukaryota > Metazoa > Chordata > Mammalia > Pholidota > Manidae > Smutsia > Smutsia gigantea. The sequence goes on from JAVSCE010008968.1 coordinate 137,356, forward strand.
CCAGGCTTTTCTTTCCTGGCTGGACTATCCCCAGTTTCTTAGTGCCTTTCCCCTGGGTAGCTGTAGGCTTTCTTTCTGAGTCCTTGAATCAGCATTAGCCTACCCTGGATTCAGCATGTACCTCTTCAGCTTCTCAGCCTGGGGTGGGATTTGCAACCACCACAAAGAGTGCTTGCCTCATGGATTTCTGAGTCACATTTTGTCTCTTTCAACAACTTCACATGCATTTCTTCAGATGATTTGCTTAATTATATAAAAGGTCAAATTTTAGTTATAATGCTCCCAGTAATTTCAATGATTTGCTGAGTTGTTCTGACTTAGAGTCTGTTTGCAGGTCCCTTTGCGACATTGGCTAGATGACATTGGTGTTACATGATTATTTTCTGAGTCTATTTTCAATGTAGAACTCTTAACAAACATTTAGAAGTGTGGTTTATTACAAAGTTTAGAGTGTGTATTTACTTAAAATGAGAGAACTTTAAATGCATAATATATGTCTATTTGGGCTGATTACTTGCCTAATGAGGCATAATATACAAAAATGCCAAACATTCCATTCGACCATGTGGGACAATCTGAAGGATTAAGTTTCAGCATAAGAAAATGGGAAAATTCCATATAATTAAGAGGAGATGGGAAGAAGGAAATGGTAAGTTTGTAACTTTCTAAGGAAAAACAAGTAATGATTTTTTTACTTTCACAGTAAAAGACTGTCTGGAGGTTAGCCCAAAGATGTTTGAGAATATTGTCAAATACTTCAGTACTCATGATCCCAGGTACAAAGGAATAAAAGTGGTTTTAAAGGCTTTCTGGAGGTTATGCTGAAATTTTTTGGACAAGGTTAAAGGTATTTAAATGTCAAGTATGTGCATTATTTTGGTTTTGACCAAAAAAATAGAAAAGTAAAGCCATGATAAAGAATGTAAGTGCAAAGTAAATTGAAAATGTGAGTACATTATTTCTGCAATTTATATATGAAAGTCTGAAATATTCATTTAGACACAAAAATGAGTTCAAATTGAATCTTCTATTGAATTGCCTTTGTTCTCTTCACAGAGAATCAGCCTCAAAATCGGGAAGTGATAAGATTAGAAATGTTTTTGTTTGCATCATTTGGTAGCAGATGATTTGATTAGTGGAAGGGTATCTAGCCATTAGAAAATGTTTTCTCTCAATACCCAATTTGGTTGTTTGAGTGTCTTTGAGTCTTCTATTTCTTTCCATTAATTCTCTTCAAAACTGAAAGAGAATGGAAGAGATGTGCTTTAGTACTCAAATTTGCCTATTTATTTTCAGGCCCTCTGTGAATTCATTAATAGTGATGCAATCCTTGGTGAGAGAGGACCAGAGGCATGCATTGCGAGAGAAAATAAAAAGACGAGGGCGCAGAAGAAAGATCAGGCAGATTTGTCTCCACTGACAGGTTGGTTATATTAGACTCAGAAAGTATAATTAAATAATTATATGTCTGTGCCCAGATCACACACATCTAGTGGCATACATTTGCCAACACCCCAAATTATTTAATTACATGAAGGATGAGTTACATCTTGCAAAGTACGACATAGATGCAGTTCACCTACCCTGAGGCCTGTCTCTTTTGGCATTTAACTGTGTCTTTTCCATCATTGTAGGCAGACCAGAGTGACATCACATTCGAGATATAATCATCATGGTCGGTCAGCACTGAGATGGCATATGTCAGACAGTTCTGGAGAGCTAGACCTGAGGTCAGGGGAGAGCAATCCTGTAAACACAGGATTATCAAATAGTGCACTGTTTGGGACTTGACCTTCCAATAAATTGCATCATAGCATACCCACCACTATAGTATTTTACATTTGAATAACAATTTTGGTCTAAGTACCTTGCATATTTTTCAAGAAATAGCATTGCTATTTTAGTTCTGTTTTTATATAAGTGGAAATAGTGGGTTGCAGGAATTAAAGTAGCTTTTAATGGTATTGTTTAGTGCTAGTTGAGGCTGGTAGTTGATAAGAAGTGTAAATATTAAGGAAAAATGTGTATATACATACATATATATATGTATATAAAACAACATTAGCCAGAATAAATCTGAAAATGTGATTCTGACAAGTCTTCACCTTATTTCATTTTTTTGCCTTTTTTCCCTTCCCAACAGCTCAAAATTCTTATATTTCTTTAAACCTGCTCAAATTTGTGAGTTTCAGTCAGTATATTACCTTTTCCAGAAGTATTTATAGTTTAAATATTTTCTTTACTTGTGAAAGATAAGCTTTGTCTTCAGTAAAAGGAATTTCAAAGTCCAAAGAGGGTGAAGCCCTTTCTTTGGAAGTAGCGAGTCCTTTCTACTAGGGACTCACTTGCTTTGATTTTTAGTATTGATGGGTTTTATCTGTAAATATTTCTTCATGTAAGTAAGGTTCAGAAAGTCAGAGAGTCCCAGTTGATTAAGTGGAAATTCAGCAACTAATCTTGAGAAGTTTAACTATTAAAAGAACTTTTTGTTTATTCCCTGACAGAAGCCAAGAACTGTTCATTGGTTTGTTTTCTGGTAATACTGGAATAGCAAATGTTACTGAGTTAGTGACACAGTTCCTCCCCCTGTCTGCACCCCAAGAGCATTGGGAGAGACTGTTTTTTTTTTTTTGAAGAAACTTTTAATTAAAGGAGAAAGTAGCAATTTGGAAAAAAGGATATGTGAAACATTTTAACTATTTAAGAACATTGTTTCAAAGAAGTAACTCTAATATATCTGTAAAATATCACCCATATTCTTTTTGGTAAAATACAAAAGGAAATACTTGGTTGAAGACAGTATCAGAACTCATGTTTTCATGATCACATATCTCAAAATAAAATATAAATTCATTAAGTTTCTTCCAAGGATTTGTCAGATTCCATATGATTTATTCTTGTTAATAAGGGCAAGTACATTAAATTAAAATTTTGTATCAAAATTATAGGATTTAAAATAAACCAGTCTGGATGACACATGGGTACGATGCAGAAAACCACTAATGAAAATAAGGCAGGGTTCCAAGTGTATCAGATGTCCATGTTTGTGTATGTTCCATATTAAAAAATAGATATGTTACTTCATAAATCTAAGGCCTTGACTTGGTTTTAAGATTTTGATACTTTAATGACCCGTGCAGACCCTCTCATCATTCCTTGACTATTCCAAAGCCTTCACTTCTCCACTTCTGCCCACCCTTGGCATGTTCATACCCTAGACCCTGTCAGCACATGGAAATACTCCACCTCAGAATTTACTTTTTCCTTTGGCTACAACCTTTTCTTCTTCAACCTTTCCCATTTCTCAACCCCTCTGAAATGGCTGTTCTTTCCGTCCCTGCCCGGCACTCAGCCATGCAGTCTGTAGCAGGTCTGCTGCAGCCTCTAGTCTCTCTCCACTAGCTTGGGGCCTAGAACCCAACCTGGGCCAGACGTCGTCCTCAAATGTGTGTTTAGAATGTGTCTTTAGAAAGGTACGTGTACTACATCGTATAGAAAGAAGGTGTATTTCATTTTGATGTTCCTTCCCTCAACACCTCCTCCTCCTAGTCTCTTGGGCCACCCATTTCCTTTGCTTTCAGTCACAGGCGTGGAAGAGAGCCTGGGGGAGGCACACCCGACTCAACCACCTCGGCTCAGAAGGGACCCGTAGCACTTCTGCTCACATTCTCTTGTCTCACAGAGCTATAAGGGGGCAGGAAAATATAGGGGGACACAGGTATTGGTGGTCACTTTTTGACATCTACCTTGTAAGATTGTTCTGAGAATTAAATACAATAACATTTATAAAGTATTTAGCTCAATGCTTGGTGAATAGTTTTCTCAATAATTATTTGGTATTTCATCAGTTAGATGAAAGTTCTCTCATTGTAAGCTGATGAATTAGCATTACTCTGCATATTTCTGAGTTTGGTTAATGCAAGTCAAAGTCAGAGAGGTTGCTTCATATTCAGAATATTGATAAAATCGCATTTCTGGATCTTGTTGTACAAAGACCACTTAGAAACCACTTGTGGAGTCACATCTGAGGGTCAGTCATCTCTGAAGTGAAATTGCTCAGTCACAACTGGTATATTTTTGCTTTCTGATCTTAGCTGTGCTTTCCATATTAAGAGCCACAGAGCAGAGTATCTGTTTATCTGTATGGATTTGGGGGTCACCCTTAGTCATCTCTAGTAGGCTCCTTTGTCCATTTCCCACAGCAGTTCCTGAGCTTTTTGTAGGATGCCTGCTATGAAGTTTCTTCCTGGTGTAGCCTGGAGTGGCATTTTCCTGGAGGTCCTGCCTCCATAGCCACTAATACTCCAGTTAGCTTACCCTCTAATACTAACTCTGACTGTGCCACCCTTTCTAATAATTCCATACCTTTAAAACCTCTAATTCTCCTGCCACTTGCTTCCCAGGTCAGGTGTGTTTATCCCCAGGACGCAGAGTCTATATTAGACTGTGCAGACACACAATGACGGTGCAGCAAATGTTGGAGACCCTCTCCACAGAGAGAGGGGAGACCCCTAGGACTGTGTGCCTGGATCTGCTAATGCTGTACTTAATCATTCTAACACCTTTGTAATGTACGTAGCCAGTGGCCTCTAATTCCTAGAGGAATTTTAAGCTTATTTCAACCTGTGCTTAGTGGAACATGTTGTGAAATTTTTGTGTAAATATCTTTAGAGATTTTCCTAGAATAATTTAACAGTTTCTTCATCTGAAGGGAATTCTAGGATTCCAGTTTCCCTCTGTATGCTTTTGTTTATGATTCTAAGAAATACGGTGTAGTTGGGCCTCCTCAAGGTTTGTGGAAGTTTGGGAAACTTTGTGCCATGCTTTTAGATTTCAGCCTGCACTGTCTGTCCTAGAGCCCTGATGACAGGGACAGACTCCACTAAAACCAAGCAAACAAATAAACATGACAGCTTTCGAGGCTTTGGAAGTAGAAGCGAATGTCACTACCTGCAATATCAGCAGTTTCCCTTGGAATCTTTCCTAAGCCATATCTCAGGAGCACGGTTTGGGGTCACAATCTTATATTCCCTATGAGCTGAAGCATTTTGAAAACATACTCAATCCAAGTGATGACTGGTTAGAAATAAATATACCGAGCGTGAGCTCCACGTAGGAATAATCATCAGAGCTTAAAATATCAAAGCCCTATTTTTTCTTAGAAAACATTTTCTTCATGGATATGAAACTGGGGCTCTTCCTTTTTTGTTTCTAATAAGGAAGAGTGCTTTGCATTATAGCAAGTTTTGACTGTTTTGTGGTTATTTCCTGTGACAAGCCCTATCTTATTGTGAGTGTGCGTGTGTACAGACACTCATACAGACGTGTTGTTTTGGTTGTTTGTTTCTGTTTGGAATATTTTGAGGAAATATGGTCTCCCTGGTATCATTCCCATGTCAACATTTATTGACTCACTAATGTGGTAAACACACAACTTTTACCATTACCTAACTTGCATCTGATTTTCTTTTTCAAAAACTGGAAATAGCTACACTTGAATTTCTATGATCATAGTCAGAATTATGTCAAAATTATTCTCTCTCCCTTTTTCCCTCATACTCCTGCCCCCTCTCTTCCCCCACCTTCAACGTTGGAAACAACACATCATTGATGTTTTTATAGTCAGAGAGCACCTTGTGGGAGGAAATAGTTCTATTTCCTCTTGAGGGCCAATCTAGCAAATTCTGCTAACACACGAAGAGTTGTGAATCATTACAGCAAGGCCAAGGGGATATCATTGAATCCAGATCCTGAAGCAGTTACCTTGGATATAAATGACTTTGCTACTAATTGTTTATGAAGTATTAAGGGCTATGGGCTGCAAAAATGATAAATAACAGTAATTTATGTTAGTAGATTTAAAGTACTTGTTGAGTATTACCTGTATTAGACAGATATGGTGTAAATGACTTTGCTACTAATTGTTTATGAAGTATTAAGGGCTATGAGCTGCAAAAATGATAAATAACAGGAATTTATGTTAGTAGATTTAAAGTACTTGTTGAGTATTACCTGTATTAGACAGATATGGTGTGAAAAACAACGAATACAACCAAAGGTCAATGCTTCACATATTCACAATTAGAATATGTATGTATTCACATATATAGTACGTATGTTCATATATTTATTTATTTGTGGTCTTTTTTTATCCCAGAAAGGATTTAAGATTATTTACCAAAATGTACGTGATACAAGAGATAAACCAGAAAGCAAGTGGATGAGGGCGCCAGGCCCTAACTGAGGGCAGGAAAGGTGCAGATGGAGTGCATCTCGGGGTGGTCTTAATATATGCAATGTGTGCTGTAAGGATGGGGCTTTTTGCTCGTGTTAGGCTACTAAGTCTTCTCTAAACTTCTCAACAGCTAATATAGAGACATAGGCCCAAAACTGATTTAGCAGAAACAAAACTACTCCTGATACTAAAAAGAACAGTGAGAAATTTTTCGTAAAGAGGGTGTTGAAAAATAATAACTGAAGTTCTCAGCAATATCCCATGAGTAAGTGTAGCGATGAGTGTCATCCAGCTGCTCCACGATCATGTGCCTCCTGAGTCTGGCTTATGCTCAGGCCTCTAGATAGAGTTTTCCATTCATGGAGCTGCTTATAGTTTACCGTGGCTTGGGAATCACTGAGGGAAGGAAGCTGGCAAAATACTATTGTTTCTCTAGACCAAAATAGGCAACACTACTTTGATAGCCCATGTATAGCCACTATATAATCAGAAGAACTGCATGCGTATTTTTGATTCCAAAAGTAAATTTACTTCTTCTTAATTTCACTGAATAGATATTATTTTATTTTTCTTACTGTCATTTGATGTTTTATTTGAATATTCCTCCTATACCTTCTAGTATGTGCATGAAGGAGAGAGGGCAGAGGTTAAGAGGTTTTCAAAAAAGTTCTTACATGTTTCCTATGTTTGCTTTAGATGCTTAAAAAAATCTATAAAAGTGAGACATGTTCATTGCAGAAGATTAAGGAATGGCCTAAAAGCTCACCATCTAGAAATAACTTTGACATGTTATACAGTACATGTCTTTATGTATATGGTGTATGTATTGGCTCACCTAATCACAGCCATAGAAACTAGCACTATTGTCTCTCTACTGAGGAGGAAGTAAGACTATTGCATTTCTGTTTGCTTTGAATGCACATACAGAACTATCCTAAGATACTGTAGAATGCAAAGAAAAACACAAAATAAAGCATTGAATATAAAGCCAGAGATTTGAGAGAAAGTCTGATGTTTTCTAACTCAGCCCCCCATTCCAATTTTTTAAAAATTAAATCTGTTAGGTCTCAGTTTCTGCAAAGTAAAATGTTACCAAGATGATGGTGCCTTAGAAAGTGGGATGAACTGTACATCTGTACATGTGGAAATGTTTTTGTCCTTGTTAACTGGTATGGCAGCCTGGAAGCTGGGCAAGAACCCAATGACCAGGGTCCAGACAACATACTCTTGACTCTTTAATATTGAGGGAAAAGAGCAAGAAAAAAAGAGCAGAAACTGGAAGAAACATCCCAAATGGAAGAAACACCTTGAATTCGCAACCAGTAGTCAAAGCTGTGTCCTCCACACAAGTCTTTTCTTTGCTATCCTTTCCCTGTTCTTCCTCAACTCCATTCCCACTTTTCTCTTTCTTCCCTTTTTTCTTTGTCTTCCTCATCTCCCCCCTCCTTTTTCTTCTTCTTCTTTCTCCTTCTATTCCTACTCCTCTATATTCTCTTCTATCTTTAATTGACCTGCATTCTAGACATTTTCTGTTAAAATAGGAAAAGAAAGGAAGGACACAGCCTTAGAATATTGATTTTGAATTTTGAATCCCAGTGAAAAACATACATAAATCTATGACAATTTTGGCTTTAACTAGGGCCACAGCTAAAAAAAAAAGGTGGTTGGTCCTTTCTCCTTGACACTCATATATGAGATTTATGGGTGTGTGTATGTGTGTGGCGGGGGCAATCTATATAATTCCAGTGTCGATTAAAGATGGCAGCATGAGAGGTGAGACAGAAGCTTTCTCCTAAACCCACATATAATACGAAAATATAATTAATACAACTATCCTGAAAGAGCAATAGGAAAGAGGACTGCACCAAACTGCATACACCTGGAGAAAAGAATAAACCTCACAGAACAGGGTAATGTACCAAAGCCACGGCCCGGTTGGACCCAAGCCCTTCCCCTACCCCAGCTCACTGGTGGGAGGAAGAGAAATGGAGCAGGGGGTAGTGGAGGCCTGGAACTGCTGAATACCTAACTCCATAGATCTGCTCTGGGAGCACAGACCTACATTTCATGGTGCTTGCATGGTACTCTCATGATTAGGGGGATGAAAAGCTAAAACAGGCAGAATACCTGGAGAGACTGAGATTCCTGCTGCTTGTGGAAAACAGGGATCCATATCCGGCTGTTCTGGGATAAAAGAAAGGCAGGCAGTCTGAGAGACATCCTAACAGCAAGAGGGCTGCTAAAGGGGCAATGATTGAACAGAGCTTACTGCTCAGGAGAAAGGAGAGGTAGAAAAAATTGTCTGGGTGCACTCTGCCCAGCACGTTGGGAGCTTTCATGATCTTCAGCCACCCCAGCTCCCTGGCTGATTACACAGCTCCAAGGACCCCCTCCGTGATACGCAGCCTACTGTGCTTTTCTCCCATCCAGTCCCACCTGGCTCACAAACTGGCAAACACTACCACGGCATTAGGCCAGACAGAGGGAAGACCTGTCTACACCAACTACAAATGCAAAGCATAGAGGCTTATACCTGTGTGCTTGGCCCACTGGTTCAAGCAGTGGGGACAGGCATAGCAGCCATGAAGCAGGAACCAGTTCTTTCCTACTGTCAGGCACCAATACCACTCCCCTGCAACCCCCGACATTGCTTCAGGGGATGAGCAGCTCCAGAGAGTAGAGCTTCTGGGCACTAGAGAGTGCCATATACAAATACAAAACACCAAAGGAACCTGGCTCAAAGTAAAATTATAAATACAACCACTGAGAAAGATTTAAATTACATCAATCTCATGAATCTTCTTGAAAGTGATTTCAAAATAAAAATCATTAACATGCTCATGGAGGTACTGAAAAATATTCAAGAACTCAGGAATGAATTCCAGTTGGAGATCCAATTGTTGAAGAGCACAATGGAGCATATGAAAAGCAGATTAGATACAGTGGAGGAGACAACCAATGAAATAGAAACTAGAGAAAAAGAATACAAAGAAGCTGAGGCACAGAGAGAAAAAAGGATCTCTAAGAATGAAAGAATATTGAGAGAACTGTGTGACCAATCCAAGCTGAACAATATTCGCATTTAGGGGTACCCGAAGAAGAGGAAGGGAGAAAAAGGGATAGAAAGTGCTTTGAGGAGGTAATTGCTGAAAACTTCCCCAATCTGGGAGAGGAGATAATCTCTTAGGCCATGGAGGTGCACAGATCTCCCAACACAAGGGACCCAAGGAAGACAACATCAAGATATATAATAATTAAAATGGCAAAGATCAAGGATAAGGACAGACTTTTAAAAGCAGCTAGAGAGAGAAATAAGATCACATACAAAGCAAAGTCTATCAGGCTATCATCAGACTTCTCAACAGAAACCTTAAAGGCCAGAAGGGAGTGGCATGATATATTTAATGCAATGAAGCAGAAGGGCCTTCAACCAAGATTACTTTATCCGGCAAGATTATCATTTAAATTTGAAAGAGGGATTCAACAATTCACAGATAAGCAAAAGCTGAGAGAATTTACCTCCCACAAACCATCTCTACAATGTATTTTGGAGGGACTGCTATAGATGGAAGTGTTCCTAAGGTATAATAGCTGTCACCAGAGGTAATAAAACCATGGTAAAGAAAGTAGAACAGCTTATTACTAAGCAAATGCAAAAATAAAAATAACTATATCCAAAGTCAATCAAGGGATAGACAAAGAGTACAGAATATGATACCAAATATTTAAAGAATGAAGGAGGAAGAAAAAGGAGGAAGAAGAAAAAAAGAACCTTTAGATTGTGTCTGTAATAGCATATTAAGTGAGTTAACTTAGACTCTTAGATAGTAAGGAAGTTAACCTTGAACTTTTGGTAACCAGGAATCTAAAGCTTGCAATGCCAATAAATACATACGTATCGATAATCACCCTAAATGTAAATGGACTGAATGCACCAATCAAAAGACATAGAGTCACTGAATGGATAACAAAACAAGACCAATCTATATGCTGCCTACTGGAGACTCACTTTAAACCCAAACACATATACAGATGAAAAGTGAAGGGTTGGGAAAAGATATCTCATACAACTAAAAGGAATAAAAAACCAGGAGTTGCAGTACTTGTATCAGACAGAAGAGACTTCAAAACAAAGAAAGTCACAAGAGGCAAAGAAGGATATTACATAATGATAAAAGGGTCAATCCAACAAGAAGATATAACCATTATAAATAATCTATGTGCCTAACACAGGAGCACCTACATATGTGAAACAAATGCTAACAGAATTAAAAGGAGAAATAGAATGCAATGCACTCATTCTAGGAGACTTCAACACTCCACTCCAAAAGACAGATCAACCAGACAGAATGAAGGAGACAGAGGCACTGAACAACACAATAGAACAGGTGGACCTAACAGACATCTACAGAACTCTACACCTAAAAGCAGCAGAATACACATTCTTCTCAAGTGCACATGGAACATTTTCAAGAATAGTTCATACCCTAACCCACAAAAAGAGCCTCAGTAAATTCAAAAAGACTGAAATTGTCCCAACCAGTTTCTCAGACCACAAAGGTATGATACTAGAAATAAATTACTCAAAGAAAATGAAAAATCCGACAAACACATGGAGGCTTCACAACATGCTCCTAAATAACCAATGGATTGATGACCAAAAAAAACAGAGATCAAGCAATATATGGAGACAAATGACAACAATAATTCAACACTGCAAAATCAGTGGGACACAGTGAAGGCTGTGCTAAGAGGAAAGTATATTGCAATACAGGCCTACCTCAGGAAAGAAGAACAATCCCATATGAACACTCTAAACTCACAGTTAACAAAACTAGAAAAAGAAGAACAAATGAGGCCCAAAGTCAGTAGAAGGAGGGATATAATAAAGATTAGAGCAGAAATAAATAAAATCGAGAAGAATAAAACAATAGAAAGAATCAATGAAAGCAAGAGCTGGTTCTTTGAGAAAATAAACAAAATAGATAAATCCCTAGCCAGACTTATCAAGAAAAAAAAAGAATCTGCATACATAAACAGAATCAGAAATGAGAAAGAAAAATCACTATGGACACCACAGAAATACAAACAATTATGAGAGAATACTAGGAAAAATTATATGTTTACAAACTGGATAACCTAGAAGAAATGGACAGCTTTCTAGAAAAATACAACCTTCCAAGGCTAACCCAGAAAGAAACAGAAAATCTGAACAAACCAATTACCATCAACAAAATTGAACTGGTAATCAAAAACCTACCTAAGAACAAAATGCCTGGACCAGATGACTTTACTGCTGAATTTTATCAAACATTTAATGAAGACCTAATACCCATCCTCCTTAAAGTTTTCCAAAGAGTAGAAGAAAAGGGAATACTTCCAAACTCATTCTATGAGGCCAGCATCACTCTAATACCAAAACGAGACAGAGACGCCACAAAAAAAGAAAATTACAGATTAATATCCCTGATGAACGTAGTTGCAAAAATACTCAACAAAATATTAGCAAACTGAATTAAAAAATACATAAAAAAATCATCCATCATGATCAAGTAGGATTTTTTCCATGGATGCAAGGATGGTACAACAATCAAAAATTCATCAACATCATCCACCACATCAACAAAAAGAAGGACAAAAACCACATGATCATCTCCATAGATGCTGAAAAAGCATTTGACAAAATTCAACATCCATTCATGATCAAAACTCTCAACAAAATGGGTACAGAGGGCATGTACCTCAACATAATAAAGGCCATATATGACAAACCCACAGCCAACATTATACTTAACAGTGAGAAGTTGAAAGCTTTTCCTTTAAGATTGGGAACAAGATAAGGATGCCCACTCTCCCCACTTTATTCAACATAGTACTGGAGGTCCTAGCCACGACAATCAGACAACACAAAGAAATAAAAGGCATCCAGATTGGTAAGGAAGAAGTTAAACTGTCCCTGTTTCCAGATGACATGATATTGTACATAAAAAACCCTAAAGAATCAACTCCAGAATTACTAGATCTAATGTCTGAATTCAGCAAAGTTGCAGGATACAAAATTAATATGCAGAAATCTGTGGCATTCCTATATACTAACAATGAACTAGCAGAAAGAGAAATGAGGAAAACAATTCCATTCACAGTTGCATCAAAAAGAATAAAAGACCTAGGAATAAACCTAACCAAGGAAGTGAAAGACCTATACTCTGAAAACTACAAGACACTCATGAGAGAAATTAAAGAAGATACCAATAAATGGAAACACATCCCATGCTCATGGATAGAAAGAATTAATATTGTCAAAATGGCCATCCTGCCTAAAGCAATCTACAGATTTAATGCAATTTCTATCAAAATACCAACAGCATTCTTCAATGAACTAGAGAAAATCATTCTAAAATTCATATGGAACCACAATAGAGCCCTAATAGCCAAAGCAATCCTGAGAAGGAAGAATAAAGCTGGGGATTATGCTCCTTAACTTCAAGCTCTACTACAAGACCAAGTAATCAAGACAATTTGGTACTGGCACAAGAACAGACCCATAGACCAATGGAACAGACTAGAGAGCCCTGATATAAACCCAACCATATATGCCAATTAATATATGATAAAGGCACCATGGACATACAATGGGGAAATGACAGCCTCTTTAACAACTGGTGTTGGCAAAACTGGACAGCTACATGCAAGAGAATGAAACTGGATTATTGTTTAACCCCATACGCGTAAGTAAACTCGAAATGGATCAAAGACCTGAATGTAAGTTATGAAACCATAAAACTCTTAGAAGACAACATAGGCAAAAATCTCCTGAATACAAGCATGAGCAACTTCTTCCTGAATGCATCTCCTTGAGCAAGGGAAACAAAAGCAAATATGAACACATGGGACTACATCAAACTAAAAAGTTGTTGTATGGCAAAGGACACCATCAACAGAACAAAAAGTCATCCTGCTGTATGGGAGAATATTTTTGTAAATGACATATCTGACAAGGGGTTAACATCCAAAATATATAAAGAACTTACACACCTCAACACCCAAAAAGCAAATAACCCGATTAAAAAATGGGCAGAGAATATGAAGAGACAATTCTCTAAAGAAGAAATTCAGATTGCCAACAGACACATGAAAAGATGCTCCACATCAGTAATCATCAGGGAAAGGCAAATTAAAACCACAATGAGATATCACGTCACACCAGTAAGGTTGGCCAGCATCCACAAGACTAAGAACAACAAATGGTGGCGAGGATGCAGAGAAAGGGGAACCCTCCTACACGGCTGATGGGAATGTAAGCTAGTTCAACCCTTGTGGAAAGCAATATGGAGGTTCCTCAAAAAACTAAAAACAGAAATACCATTTGACCCAGGAATCCCACTCCTTGGAATTTACCCAAAGAATACAACTTCTCAGATTCAAAAAGACATATGCACCCCTATGTTTATCGCAGCACTATTTACAATAGCCAAGATATGGAAGCAAGCTAAGTGTCCATCAGCAGATGAATGGATAAAGAAGATGTGGTACATATACACAATGGAATATTATTCAGACATAAGAAGAAAACAAATCCTACCATTTGCAACAACGTGGATGGAGCTAGAAGGTATTATGCTCAGTGAAATAAGCCAGGTGGAGGAAGACAAGTATCAAATGATTTTCCTCATTTGTGGAGTATAACAACAAAATTGAAGGAACAAAATAGCAGCAGACTCACAGACTCCAAGAAGGAACTAGTGGTTACCAAAGGGCAGGGGTTTGGGAGGGCGGGTGGGGAGGGAGGGAGAAGGGGATTGAGGGGTATTATGTTTAGTACACATGGTGTGTGGGGTCTCAGGGAAAACAGTGTAGCACAGAGAAGGCAAATAGTGAATCTGTGGCATCTTACTACACTGATGGACAGTGACTGCATTGGGGTATGAATGTGGACTTGATAATATGGGTAAAAGTAGTCTCCACTTTGTTTTTTCATGTGAAACCTTCATAAGAGTGTATCAATAATACCTTAATAATAAAAAAAAAAGAATCCTAGACTGAGTGAAAAAGGTACTTAACTCCCTTGGACTCAGTTTACTTGTTTGTGAAATGGGTGCAAGAATACCTAACTTGCTAGGTTTTTGCAAATTTTAGAAATAAAGTTAAAAGGAGGAATTAAAAAAATATATAGGGGGAGGGACAGCAAGTGGAGAAAATGCTGGATGCAACAACTCTAGCTTTTGTTTTTTGCTGGTCTAAGCCAATCCTGATGATTTCAAGCTAATGTTTATATTAATTCACTAGAAACATTTTATTCTAACTCTAACACAATTTAAATAGTGGGCTCTCTGAGAACAGGGACCATTTAAACTAGGAAAAGATTGCTTAGATGTAATATTTTGAACCCGTGGCTCTCAAGTGAGGGGTTTGGACTAGCAGTAACAGCATTTCCTGGAAACTTGTTAGAAATGCAAAATTCAAGGCCCCAACCCAGACCTACTGAATCCGGAAGTCTGGAGTGCAGTCCAGTGATCTCTGCCATAACAAAGCGGCTGTGATGCAGGCACATACTAAAGTTTCAGAGCTACTGTATTAAACTAGTTCATTGACCTGGTCCCAATGCCTCAGTCCTTCTCTTCCTTCATGGGATTAATGGGAGGATCTCTCTTCTCCATTTCCTTGACATTAGGCATGTGATTTGCTTTGATGAATAAAATGTTAAGTGAAGATTCTGTGTGTTTTTCCAGATGGAAGTGTTTATGAGTTAGCATATGATTTCCATGTTCTCTTTACTGGTCATGGCTATTGTAGAAGGATATTTTGATAGGGACCTCTGTGTGATTGAAGCATGCAGGAATACCAAGACACCATATGAAGAGCAGCTTCATTAAAGGCCACCCGTCCAGCTTCATGTGAGGAGCAAATAAACTGTGTAAGGCCACTGAGATTTTGGGATTGTTTGTTACCACAGCACAAATTGGTGTATCTTGATTAATGTGCTTACTCATTGTAAATATTGTATAATTATACTGCTTGTCCAGTTTCAGGCACTTCAATAATAAATACTAGTTAGTTAAATTAATTGAATGAAGAATGAATTTGACATTTAATCAACAAACTCCTACCACTGTGGGAGAAGATCGGTTATATTAGCTCAGTTCAGCAAGCATTTATTGACTGGAACTGTGTGATGTACATTGGGGATACAGAGATGAATTAGACACAGTTTCTAACTTGGAGGACTTTGGTTGGAAGGTAAAATCAGAGGATTTGATTATTGTTATGGTGTGGAGGACCTTGAACAAAAGACTAAAGAATTTTATTTCACCATGTAGACAATGGTGGGGCTGGGGGTAGAGTGTCAATGGGTTTTGAGTAGGGAGGCACTGTTATTGTCATTTTAGGAAAATTAACCTACTGATGGTGGAGGAGGAAAAGGAAGATGAATGGAGAGGCTATTTCAGTAATGGAGGTGTGAGAAGACCAGAGCCTGGGCTGCAGTGCTGGTGAGGATCAGAAATAAGAGAGATTAGAAAATGAAAACAGGATATTGGGCATGGCGAGGGGTGGGAGGTGAGGAAGAGGAATGACTTAAGAATGACTCTGACGTTCCATGCCTGTGATGCCCCTGGGGGAGTCTGGAGGAGGGACAAGGTGGTGAGATTGTTTTATCTGGTGTTGAATTTGAGGGATGACAGCTCATTCATGGAGAAAGGTCCATAGGGTAGCAATGAGTAGATAGGTATCTGAGGGAGAGCTTGTAGAGACAGGACTGCGCAGGATTTTGGGAGAAACCTACATTTAGGAAAAGGGGAAAGGAGAGGAGCTTGGGGAGTAATCAGAAATGTAGGGTAGGTAGTATAGGTAACTTTTATTGAGCACTTACTATATATTGAGAATTTTATATGTATCTTCTTATCTAGTCCTTACAGCCTCACCTAGGAGGAATAGTTATCCAGTTTTACAGATGAGCAAACTGAGACTGAGAGAAGTTTAAGAATTCTCTCCTAAGGTCAAATAGCTACTAAATGGTGATGCCGGGCTGCTTGACCACAAAATCTGTTTTTAATCATTGCAAAAACTCAAGTGATCTAACTTTTTCAAGAACCAGTGCATGGTGGTGTGTTGTTGAGGGAGGCCAACAGGGCAGACACTGTAGGGTCCAGGAGGAATGACACTTGAGAGAAAGCCTTAGATTCGATGAACAGCCTATAACTGTTGGGCATGGAATGGTGGGGCCGGGGCTTCACTGCAGCAGGTAAAGGTGTGGGTGGGTGGAGCTGACATGGATGAAATTTGTGGAGCCAACCAATCAAGAAACATTTAATTAAAGGAACAAGAGAAAGGAATAGATCCTCGAGGGATTGCAGGGTTACGTTAACAGAGGTATTTATTTTCAAGCAAAGACCACTTTCAGACAAAGTGAAAGGAGACAGAGCCACAGAATGAAGGTGCGGCAAAGGGTGCCAAGAGCGCTGGTGATTTTTTGAGGTGGATGGAAAGGCAGGGATTTAAATTCTCAGATCTGAAGGGCCAGCTCTGCAAGGGTGAAGGGCAACTGCTTACTTCCAGACCAGAAAAGCAAAGACCAGCTCAGTGAAAGTATCTATTTGAATTTATTTGAATTTACTGAAGTTCCCTTAATTACCCTGATACCAAATAAAGCCACTTTACATTAGCTCAGAATGAACATTTCCAGTTGTTAAAAAAGCTGACAGTTTGTGAAAATGTGAGTACTGTTCTTTAAACTTATACATGAAAATTGTCTATAGAACAAAACTCTTATAATTCTTCCAAGTTATGCTCTTGAGTCCTTAGTAGTTTTGTTAGGAAACAACTATTCTTTCACCTGCTGAGCTCACTTTCAGTCCCTGTCTGATTTGTATTCTGACTCTGAAAAAGTCTGTTTCATAAAATAATCTTACTTTGGATACATCTTATGCAGCTGTTTTCAAACATTCTTTATTAAAAACATCTTTGCAAGTTAAGTTTATTTGTCTTGATAGCTTTATGTCACAACATACAGATCTGAATTATTCTTATAATAACTCATTGGCTGCTTATATAAATTCCAAGGCCTGTCTAAGAGTCTGTCATTGAAATCTGAATTTTTTCCAAGCCAACAAATAATCAGAAGGATTAATTACATACTTGAACATTTAGTAACTCCCAAAAAAGTCAGTAAATGAAATGTCCAGAAACCGTCCCCTCAGTATTCTAAGTAAAGTCGGCCTTGAGGAATGTCCTTGGCTTTGTCAGGGCTTAAGGAACATGAAGAGCGTTGGGAAATTCTTCCGAGATTTAAAAGAACAGGAACGCTGTGTTATAAAACATAAGAAAGGAACTCAGTATTTTGTCAGAAGCATTTCCTCATATGGAAAAGGAAATGTAATTTAACTTGCATGATTTTTTGTCAACTCTGGTTTGTTTTGGTTCTTTTTCATTTATTTATTTTCTTGGAAAGTTTTGGCTTTTGTGCCCTTGGACTAAGCCCTGAAGAGCTCTTAGCTCCACCACCCTCGACTTGCCAAATGGTTTAAGGAAATTGCATCACTTTATATTTGCACTCCTGGAATAGAGGAGAGTATACCTCTTACTTTTAAAAAGTGTCTGAGAGTTTTAATATTAAAAAGCTGAACTTTTTAAATAGAAAATGTTTTTCATATAAAAAGTAGTCCACGTCTTACCCACAGGGGAGACATTCCCAAGACTCCCAGTGGATGCCTGAAACTGCAGGTAATGTTGAACCCAATTTACACTATGTTTTTTCCTTTACATGGTATGTGTACCTATGATGAAGTTTAATTAGTAAAATAGGCACAGTAGGAAGTGAACAATAACTGATAATAAAAAAGAACAATTATAACAATATACTGCAATAAGAGTTATGTGAATCTGGTCTCACCCTCAAACTCTGTTGTAGTGTACGCAGCCTTCTTGTATGAGAGGTGATAAAATGCCTCCGTGATGAGGTGCAGCGAGGTGAGTGACGTAGCCATGGTGAGGGAAGCGTTAGGCTACCAATGACCTTCTGAGAGTTTGTCAGGAGGGTCATGTGCTTCCAGACCGTGGCTGACCGCAGTAACTAAAACCGTGGAGAAGGGAACTGCTGATAACGGGGGACGACAGTACTTCCAGCTCTAGAGAGCAGCTGGAGAGCAGCAGAGCAGGGCGGACGGGGCAGCGGCACCTCTGGACTTCCCCTGCAGCTCCCAGCGCAGGGCTGGCTGCTCACGCGGCTTCCAGAGCCCCGCTTCTACTCCACCCTCCCTGACTGTCCTCCGCAGTCCCTTTCCTCGACCTGCTCTGAGACGCAGGGATTCTCCGAAGTTCTCCTCTACCTTCATCCTCTTTGCTTTTTGCTTAACCCACGCGGCAGACTTCTTCACTCCAGAGCTTCCAACCATAGTTTCTGAATACCCGTCGGACATCTATGCTTGGGGGCCCCATGGGTATCTCAAGCCCCGCGCCTCCCAACTTCAGCATGTCTTCCAGCCCTCCATCGAAACGCCTTCCCCCTGGACTCCGTATAATAACCAACAGAGTCTACGTTTCATAGTCTATGAAACTAGAAATGCTTTCATCTCCTTTAACGCCGACCCCCAATCAATGACTAGTCTTGTTAATACTATCTCAAAGGACTTCATCTCGTTCACTTAGTAGCTATTTCTGTCTGTACCATACTTAAAATGCCAGAGTTCTTTTCCTAAAATACAAATTAAATAATAATAATAATATAATACTGATCCTTTGCTGAAAAAGCAATGGCTCCTACAGCAGTCTGGCTGCAGCCTCACTTTCTGGCTACACCACTCCTCTCCCTGCATTGTAATTCATGTTTGCTATTTTTGACTCATCAAGCACATCATAAACTTCCATGGGCCCATATTTGTTTGTCCTCTTATAATGTCCTTCCTTCCTTTCCTGCTTGTTCAATTTATACCAGTCCTTTAAAGTCCAGCTCCATTACAAGTTCACAATATAATAGGTTTAGAAAATATTAGGGCTCTAATAAATATTTTGAGGGCTGAATTAAGTGAACAAGAAAATACAGAAACCTCATGTACAAATAATAGGATTAGCTAATTTTATTAACTGAGAAATAAAATTGAATTTCACTTCAATGTGAAGACTGTCTATGACCCTTTTCCTTCCCCCCAGGTCCCTGCACTGGTTTGGGCTGCCCTGAGCAGCCCGTCCCTAGATCTCTACTCAAATTAGGTAATTTCCATATTACTAAAGATAATACTACAGCGAACATACTTTATGGGCAGCTTTTTCAAGTATATCTGTAGTATACACTCCTAGTACCAACATTGCTGAATAAAAAGAAACATGGATTGAAAAGTTTGATACATGTTGCCAAAATATACCAGCTATCCTTATAGCAAAGGTGTATAAAAATGTCTGGTTTCCATGCCCTTAGCAAAGGTAAGTATCATTAAACTTAGATTTTTGACAATTTTATAGATTAAAAAATATAATTTTGGTTTATGTTTCCTTAATCATTAATCACGATGAGCTTTTTTCATGTGTGTATTGGCCTTTTGTATCTATTTTTCTGCCTTCCCTGTTCATGCCCCTTGTCAATACAATATTCTATTGGGCTGGTCTTCTTTTTCTTCATTGATAGTACCTGTTCCTTGTAAGTTTAGAAACTTTGCCCTGTAATATGGTGGTAGATAATAGTCCAAGTTTATCAATTAGCTTTTGATTTTGTTCATTATTATTTTTATTGCATAGAAATTAAAAAATTTTTTGTAGTCCAGTTTATCAGTCTTAATGCCTCTAAGTTTGTGTCATTCTTAGAAAAATCTTCTCCATTCTAAGATTATAAATGTATGTACCCAGTTTTTTTCAAGTGTTACTAAAGTTTATTTCATAGAGTTTAAATCCTTGGCCTATATGAAATTTACTTTGGTATAAAGAATAAGATGTATATTTGTCTTAATTTTCCCCCCAAATGGTTCCTAGTTACACCAGTTTCACTTACTGAATGATCTTTTCTTCAGTGGTCTGAAATGTAGCTTTTACGCTAAATTCTTGTGTATAGTTAGGTGTATTTCCAAACTCTGTACAATTTAGTTAGAGAAACTTTATGGTCCTCTAAACCACTAGTTTAAGAGATCCAGCATTAGATCGGTATTAATCTGGATCCAGATCTATTAGTGGGTATAAACTTCACAGTCACAAAATTCAGGTATGAAAAAATATACCTTTATTTAGCTAGAACTGAACCTAGTTTAACCCTTGAGCTCCTGTGTCTGTTCTGTGGCGTGACAATTCAGCCAGTTCCAGGTATCTGTGTTTTCCATGGGTGATGCCTAAA
This sequence comes from Smutsia gigantea, assembly GCA_032199065.1. Classification (NCBI taxonomy): domain Eukaryota; kingdom Metazoa; phylum Chordata; class Mammalia; order Pholidota; family Manidae; genus Smutsia; species Smutsia gigantea. The sequence continues at coordinate 157,902 of JAVSCE010008968.1, forward strand.
ATGCTTTCAATTCCTCTTTCCCTAAGCTCTGGCAGTTGAGGATGATGACAGCTCTCTCTTATCCAAGCTTTGTTAATGGAGATTAATAGCCACCCTCCTCTTCTGTCTCTGGCGTCCGTAAGATGGAACTCAGTCTGTCTGGTCCTTAACACCATGCACTGGTAGCTGCTTATATCCCTTCCATGGGCCTTCATTTGCTAGTTTCGGGAACCTGTTCCCTCCTTCCCCACCCTAGGCCTTTCTTAGTTTGATAAAGCCCTTTGGGTGGTGGCCTGGGGACTCTTGGCCCCTGTCCTTGCAGCACCCTGAGGTGCTGAGTGCCTGTGAAGCTGTGCTCAGGCCCACCTACATGGACCTCTCTCAGCCTTTGCCACGTCTTGGCTCCAGCCTCATGTTGGATATGGGCTTCTCCAAGAGGCTTTCTGTGTCTGTGGGCTACACCCTGAGAAGAGAAGTGGACGTTTCCTGAGCTCTTGGGTCCTCCTAAAATCCCATCTGGGACTTCTCTTAGAGGTCCTTACTCTCGTATCATTGATTTGAAGACCTATTCTCATTGAGACTCTTTTCTCAGGAATTCATATGAATTACTCATTGTCTTACTCTCTTTCCCCAATTAACTTCTTTGCTCCAACCTGTGAAATCTTCCTTTGCGGCAGGAGTGGGCAGTGGCTGTTGGGGAGGAGGAAAATGGCTCATTCATCCCTCTGCAGTCTTTCCAACTCCACTGTTTGCAGTACAAACTTTGATGAGAGTATAAACTTTTTGTTCAGACCATTGGATCCTGATCTTCAAAGCCAAGCTGTTGGACCCCAAACAATCTTTTGCCTCTCAAAATCCCAATTCATACAAATAAAAGATTTTGGCTTTTAATAAGATCATTTCTGCTATGAATTTTAAGAGCCTATTTTGGAACTCATGAGCAAGCTGATTCTTTCTTCTTGCTAAATCAGGAAGAAGCCCAGCGGGAAGGATGCTTAGGAGGGGCTTTTATTAACATCTCAGAAAAGTGTCGGCAACACTGAGTCCTTGATCTGACATCTCGACTCCTATCTCCAGCCCTGTGATCACTCTATTACTTACGGGATCTATTTCAACTAACTGCTCTCTAGTCCTCCTGTTCCTATCCTCTGTTCTTGCTTAGTTCCCAATGTCCTTGGAGCTGGGGTTCTGCCTGGCTTGCCTTATTACTAACCGTTCCAGAGACCAGAGGCTCGGAAATGTTTGGCTGGGCCATTATTTTAATTGCAGAGTTGACTATCTTCCAAACCTACTCCTGCTATAGTTCTCCATCTGCCTCCTGTTGCTGCTGCTGTATCTTCCTACATCACCTCCGCACATCACCCAGCCCCTCTGCCTGACAGGAGGGCAGACAGAGTATCTAGTGTGGGAGGCAGGGGTGTGGAGTAGGAAGAGGGGGCAGGAGGCAGTATGAGAGAGGACACCAGGGAGAGTTATTGCCACAGAGGCTGCATGGGCAGGAGGTGGTCACCAGGGATGAAGCATTATAGTATTGCCCATGAGTCCAGACTAGCTTAAAAGAGTTAGTCTGTGATTCATTATGGACTATTACTTTGATATATTTCTGTAGTTAGTGACCCTTTTTCATGACATCACCCTTTGCCCTCCCTTTTCATCTCCTACTCCTGAGGATTCTTCAGGTCTAACTCTGAGTATTTAGTCACCTGGGGATCTTACTAACTTCCTATCAGGGGGTCAGGAGGTAGCCACCATTTGTGTGTGTGTGTGTGTGTGTGCATTGAGTAGCTGTATCTAACTCTCCAGAATTGTATAAATGGCTGGATCTTTAAAAATCATTCTCTGATCACTGTTTATGCTTTTCTCTTATTTGTTATTCAGTAAAAGGCCTTTAACACAGAAGTTTTTATTTTGAAACAATAATTAAGAAAGAAAGCACTGCATGTGAGGGTTGGAGATTGCAAAGAAATAGAAGTTTTCTTTCTCAGACCAATATACGTTGCTAAACAGGCAAGTTCAACTGGATCCAGTTTCTCCAAAATAACAATATTCTCTTTCCTAAATCCTGTCTCATGATATCTGTTAGGAAATTTTGTCTTTTTTGTTAAGTTTGGGTTTTAATTTTTTTTGTGTGTGTGTGGCTTAGCTGCCTCTTTGGTTCAAAACAAAGCAAACAAACCTGGAGTAGAGCCTTTAAGCAAATGTATTCCCATACTGAAAGAACATGGACATGGCTTGAAATCCCTGAATCACTGCAAATGGCTCTGCAATTTGTTGCTCCTAATTAAACTTACTGGAATGTTTGCAAAGGATTCTTTCCACATTCATCAATTTTTGAGTAATCCAGGAACTCTTGGAGCCTGATACAGTAAAGGGATTAGGTAGGAACTTTTCAGATATGAGGACAATGTAGGGTATGTCTGTTAACTGGATAGTATCCTTTTCCTAGTCAACAAAGTTGATCTCTGACTTGGAGAATCGTGACCATTACTCAAGATGACTTTGGTGGGAGGAAATAACAGCTTGGGGACCTCTGTTTCTGTCATCATAACAAACTAGATGCCCTGAAAAACCTCTCAAAACAAAATGCCTAGAAATGATGGATCAAATATAACTGATAGTCTTTAAAGTATTGAGCTCTCAAGAAAATAGCAGAAACATCCAGACATCAGAAGTGGTGAGGTGGTGCCGATTCCAACCCCAACCCTGCTTAAGGACATTTGGTTACCTTGGTAATCAAGAGGTTTGGGTTTCTGACACGTGGGGACAGGAAGCAAGACCTTGAACCATGCAAGGTGGGGAAGTAGAACCAAGACTCTACATAACTGCTAGCACCCTCAAAGGGCTCTGCCACCAGAAAAAAGATGTCCAAGCAAAGGAAATAACAAGAGACATTGTTTCATCTGGGCTCTGGGTAGAAAACAAGAATTCGTATCTGCCCATATCGGTTTTGAGATTTAAATTTATACAACCTGAGTGTCAGAAACCCCAAGTCACGATATTAACAGGAAGTGGTTCTAGTTTCTAACACCCCTGCCACCTAGTAGAAAGCAAAATGCAAACACCTCTTCTGGCAGCCAAATGAGCTCATCAAGGCTCCTTGCCCTGCTCCCCCCCGAGACATCCCCATGAATTGTTTGGGTTGCCTCTCCCCCAAGGGCAGCCCAGGGAAGGCTGGAGTGCGGTGATTCCATGTTGTGGATGAGGAAGCAGGGGGCAGGGGTGCACACAGGCTTCTCATTCCCAAGCTTGAGGATAGGAATCCCCACCCAAAGGGCCAGATCCCAGGCTTCCCTTTTCTCCACAAAGAAATCGCTTGAGTCCCCAGGGACCCAGGCTAAGGGCAGAGGCCCAGGACTCAGAGTGGGGGCCGGTCACCACCCTGGGCACTGGCACTGTGAGGCGGCAGTTTGGTCTCCCCACCGTCTCCCTGCCTCTGCCCACCGGGGACAAGGCTGCCAGGAGAGGGTCCCCTAGGAAAGCCTGCATCTTGTTCAGATTAAGTCCTTCCTGCTGCAGGCCCAAGCTGCGCCCCTTCTCTCCAGTGCCAGAATGCAGGCAGGACAGGTAATTTAAAGATATTTATATACATATTCAAAACAACAGTATAAATCCCATAAACAAACCCCAATAACATGAACATATAAGCCGAAATCATACACACAGGAGGAAATAAGCTACTAAGACTGAAAGTTAATAGAAACAGTAGAAACAGTGTGATCAGAGCCCCCCAAAAGTTCAGAACATGAGAATATTGAGTGTGAGAAGTTTTATATATTTAAGGCAGTGGAATTCAAATGAAACTAAACAATAAGACAAATGAATAAGATACTATTTAAAAATACCTAGAAGGCAAAAAAGAATGACATAGAAACACTGGAAATGAAAATACAACAACTGAAACAAAAACGTGGTGTATGCAGTAAGCAGCAGGGCAGACACGGTTAGACAAAGAATGAGTGACCAGGGAGCTGAATCTCAAGAGATCATCTATAATGTAGTATGAAGAGAGAAAAATATATGAAAGGTAAATTAAAACATATGGAAGATAACGTGTCAGGCAAACACACGTTTAGAAGGTATTTCATCCATTCCTAGGTGCTTTACCCCAAAGTCATGAAAATATATGACACACACACAAAATTTGTTCAAGAATGTCCATAATAGTCTTGCAATAACACAGGACTAGAAACAACTCAAACATCCATCTGCTGGAGAATGGATAGACAAATTTTGGTATATTTATACAATGGAATTGAACTCAACATTAAAAAGGGATGAACTACTGATACACATAACCATGTGGATGGATCTCAAAAACATGTTGAAAGGAGGAGCTAGACATAAAGGAATACATGCCCTATGATCCCATTTATGCGAAGTTATAGAAAGGACAAACTAATTCTTGGAGGTTGCCTCTACAGAGGAGCATGAGGAACTTGGGGGTGACATAATATTCTGTATCTTGATTTAGATGTTGACAGGATGGGCTTATACATTTGTCAAAATGCATAAACTGAACACTTATGTAAGTAGGTAAATTATATCTCAATAAAAAATTGAAAACCTAAATCTGAAAAAAGAAGAGAAACCAACTAGGATATCTGCCTAGAGAATGCAAATTAAAAAAAATTAATGTGGAAAGACAAGCAACTTAAGGGAAGGTGCAAAAAACTATAAACAGAATTTTCAATGAGGACAGTATCTGTAGAGCTAATAAATACATGACAGTGTGTAATTTCACCAATAATCAGAGAAATACAAACTGATACAGCATCACTTTGACACCTATTAGATATAAAAAAATTTAAGTCTGAAACAATTCCAAAATGCTGACAAGGATATAAGCAATGGGCATTCTCATACACTGCAAATGGGAGTTTAAATTGATATAACATTTTACAGAATAATTTGGAAAATACTTAGTAAAGATAAATTATAACCTAGCAATTTCAGTCTTGGGCATATCCTACGTCATCAATTATTAAGTGCTCTCATCCCAGGGCCCCTTTAAACCTTTAAAAATTATTGAGGATACCAAAAAGCTTTTGTTTATGTGAGTTATATTTATTGATGTTTACTGTGGTACAAAATAAAATTGAGAAATTAAAAAATACATTTATTAAGTCATTTAAAAGGAAATAACACAAACCCATTACATGTTCACATTAATAATATGTTTTTATAAAATGACTATATTTTCCAAAACAAAAATTTTAGTGAGAAGAGTGGTATTATTTTACATTTCTGCAAATATCTTTATGTCTAGCTTAACAGAAGACAGCTGGAGTCTGTTTCTGCCTTCACTCTTTTGTGGTGTATTGTTTTGATTGAAGTATATGAAGAAAGTAAACTCACACAGATATGGAATCAGAGAAGGGAGGAGTATTTTAATGGCCTTTTCTATCCTTTGATACTGTACTGAAAACTCAACAAGTGATAGTTTCTTAAAGGTTAGTTGAAATCTGGAATTTGAAACTGTGTCAATGAACTTTTTTTACTCTGTTAAATTAAAATCTATGGTTTAAATTATACTTTGATTGGACTTTTAATTCATTCATGCATCATTTTGTAACATTTTGCATTGGCTATTCAGAAAATATTGGTTTACTGAATTTACAGGTTTTCCAAATGTTGATATATTTAACTACATTACACAATATCAAAAAATCACCACCCATCTCATCAGAGAACTCTTTACATATTGAGAAGCTGTCGAGCTCACAGTTGGCTTCAAACTTTCAAAAATTCTAAATTTTGCTTGAAAGCTCACATTATTAATTTTTTTGAGAAAATGTCTGCCCAAATACTCAGGAATGAAATAATCAGTTTGCCTGCCATCATTTAAAAAAAAAAAATATTCCATGAAAAAAAGTGGTAGTTCATCTTGCAACTTAAACAATTGCCCAAGTGCTTTTCCTTAAGACACTATTGCATTTCAGCAGGCAACAGAAGTCCTTTGTGCTGGCTTCCCATTTTGACATACAGAATATTAAGTAGATAAGTCTGTAAGTGTTGAATTTAAATAAAACTAATATTCTTCAGTGATTTCTTTTAACCCCCAGGTGCAGTGGTAAAGAATATAATGACTATTAGTACAGTTTGGTGCCATTCCATTGTTTGTATGAGGCACCAGCAGTTTTCCTACCAGTGCTTTTACACATCAGTGCAAATGTTGACACAATGAGAAAGGTCAGTATGTCTTTGTATTATTATGAAAAAGGTTTTGACTTCCTAGATTGCATGAAAGGGTCTTGGGCCCATTGCGGGGGGGTGTCTATGGATCATACTTCAAGACTCAGTGGACAAAGAAATATTTAATCTTGCACTTTTTTTTTTGTCATTGCAAAGACCAGAAGCAACCATCACCCAGAAAATGGATAAAAAAGTTGAATGATATGCAGGGGAATAATATACAGCACTGAAATTCGGCTTGAGATATGTTTAGATAAAGCTCACATACATGAGAATTAAAAATAGAGAAAGATTCATGCAGAATGACACCATTTATGTAAAGTTTAAATATATATACAATATACTATGTATTTTGTTGAGATATATATATATCTCAAGGAGGAGGAGACATATAGAGAACCTGCAATGCATTTACAATGCTTTTTTGCTTAAGCTGAGGTATAATTGTAAGAGATTCAATACATTATTCTTTTTTAATTTATTTAATTTATTTTTATTTTTTTAATTTTGCTATTATTAATATACAATTACATGAGCAACATTATGGTCACTAGACTCCCCCTATTATCAAGTCCCCACCACACCCCCCCATTGCAGTCACTGTCCATCAGTGCAGAAGGATGCTATAGAATCACTACTTGTCTTCTCTGTGTTATACTGCCTTCCTTGTATCCCCCCCACCCTGCTACATTATGTGTGCTAACTGTATAGCCCTTTTCCCCCCTTATCCCTCCCTTCCCACCCATCCTCCCCAGTCCCTTTCCCTTTGGTAACTGTTAGCTCATTCTTGGGTTCTGTGAGTCTGCTGCTGTTTTCTTCCTTCAGTTTTTTCTTTGTTCTTATGCTCCACAGATGAGTGAAATCATTTGATACTTGTCTTTCTCTGCCTGGCTTATTTCACTGAGCATAATACCCTCTAGCTCCATCCATGTTGTTGCAAATGCTAGGATTTGTCTTCTTCTTATGGCTGAATAATATTTCATTGTGTATATGTATCACCTCTTCTTTATCCATTCATCTACTGATGGACACTTAGGTTCCTTTCATTTCTTGACTACTGTAAATACTGCTATGATAAACATAGGGTGCATATGTCTTTTTCAAACTGGGCTCCTGCATTCTTAGGGTTAATTCCCAGGAGTGGAATTCCTGGGTCAAATGGTATTTCTATTTTGAGTTTTTTGAGGAACCTCCATACTGCTTTCCACAATGGTTGTACTAATTTACATTCCCACCAGCAGTGTAGGCGGGTGCCCCTTTCTCCACATCCTCGCCAACATTCGTTGTTGTTTGTGTTTTGGATGTTGGCCATCCTAACTGGTGTGAGGTGATATCTCATTATGGTTTTAATTTGCAGTTCTCTGATGACTAGTGATGTGGAGCATCTTTTCATGTGCCTGTTGGCCATCTGAATTTCTTCTTTGGAGAAGTGTCTGTTTAGCTCCTCGGCCCATTTTTTAATCAGCTTATTTGCTTTTTGTTTGTTGAGGTACGTGAGCTCTTTATATATTTTGGATGTCAACCCCTTATCGGATATGTCATTTATGAATATATTCTCCCATACTGTAGGAAGTCTTTTTGTTCTACTGATGGTATCCTTTGCTCTACAGAAGCTTTTAGTTTAATATAGTCCCATTTGTTCATTTTTGCTTTTGTTTCCCTTGCCTGGGGAGACATGTTCATGAAGAAGTTGCTCATGTTTATGTCCAAGAGATTTTTGCCTATGTTTTTTTCTAAGAGTTTTATGGTTTCATGACTTACATTTAGGTCTTTGATCCATTTTGAGTTTAGTTTTGTGTATGGGGTTAGACAATGATCCAGTTTCATTCTCTTACATGTAGCTGCCCAGTTTTGCAAACACTGGCTGTTGAAGAGGCTGTCATTTCCCCATTGTATATCCATGGCTCCTTTATCATATATTAATTGACCATATATGCTTGGGTTTATATCTGGGCTCTATATTCTGTTCCACTGGTCTATGGGTCTGTTCTTGTGCCAGTACCAAATTGTCTTGATTACGGTAGCTTTGTAGTAGAGCTTGAAGTCAGGGAGCGTAATTCCCCCCTGCTTTATTCTTCCTTCTCAGGATTGCAATACATTATTCTTTATAGCTGTTTCTATTTTAAAGAATTTCATAATAAATGATAGCCTACCTGCAGTCATATTCTTTCAGATACTTGCTATGGAGTTAAGCAGCCATATAGGTGAAATATTATTACTGAAACTTCAGAAAAGTCAAGACTTACTTCACAGTAATTGTGTGATTCTCCTTAATAACACTCCAAAATTATTCAGCTGCATATGTCTGTTTAAAGAGAATGACCACCCAAACTCATGATTTAGATATTTTCATATTACCCCCAAGTCATCCATTCTCATTGACAGGAAGCCTCTCTCAACCCCTCCTTTCAGTTGCAGGGGGAAGCATCGTGTGTCTGCTCCCACAGGGCCCCACACCATCGCTTTCGTCTCTTGATGTTGCAGCATTCTCAGCCTGCAGAGCTCTGTGTGCATCTGCTATTTGATTTCCATCTTCAGGGGACTCCTTGCCCTCCTGAACTTTGTACAAACATCTGAAGTGGACATGCTTTGTTGTTACCATCACTGTAACCTCAGCAGCCTCTGAACAGTTCACTCCCTCCATGGTCCCAAGGCCTGTCGTTTCAGGTGGTTTGAAATTTAAAACAAACTGGCTGGGCTTAGTTCGTGGTGACAGAGAACAAAATAAACACAATTTTCATAATGACTTTTCCATTTTGGGAGACAACCTTATATTTTTCTCAGGGGCTTTTATCAGAAACAACACAGAGAAGCCCTTACAACTCTTTGCCTTTTTGAAACAGACATCCTAAACATGGAAATATGATATAAATAAATAATAGAAACTCCTGACTCTATTGGGATGGTCCTTGGGAAAGGTTGCTTGAAAGTTGTACAGTCTATCCTCTCATCTCTGAAATGGATTCCTGGCTTAATTATGTCTTCCAAGGGGCTCTCTGTCTGGGTTACATAGTTTTGACCCCTCATTCAAATTACTTTCATTTGAATGTGGTAAAGATTGGCTTTTTCTATCCTTTGGAATATACACTGTGGAATGTTATTTTTAGAAAATGGTAATGATCAATCTATTAACCAATATTCTTTCAAAAATAATCCCTTGTTGTTTACTGGATCTCCCATAGACCCTTTTGTCCTTTCTGCCATCCCCACCCTGTCATTCATACTGCACAGGAAGCATCCATAGCTTCAGAAAAGGGATGTTGAAAAGAAATTTGAAGTAATGGTGAATTGTCAGCCTTTCAATTTCAGAATAGACATGTGAAACTCACGGCAGAGATAATGCCTTGGGAAAACAGGGCTCTAAGTCTCAGGAGGCAGGATTTTGAAGATAAAAAATTCATGACCCCTAGGAACCAGGATGTGAAACTTCTTGCATGAATAATACATTTGGGAATAGTGTGGAGAAGGGGATCTAGGAAAAACCTGAACAAATGGAAAGTATTTATTAAGGAGCGTGCTTGAGATCGGCACCTGGGGAGGAAGTGGAGAGGAATGAATATTGGGGAGGGAGAGAGATTGAGCTTTGATGCAGGCCCAGTGATAGCCTTAGCTGACCCCGTTGGGAGCTTTAGATCTAGAATGGGCCCCCAGAGTGGTCCTAAGTTGGGCCTGAATGGTCAGATCTTCATCCTTCTCTAGGAACCGTTCGTTAGATGTGAGCTGCTCCGGGAAAAGGTGTGACATTGGTCAGGCGGCTCTCTGCAGCTGAGGCCATGCTTGAAGGGAATGACAACTGAAGGGTGCTCACCTACAGCATTCCCAGCAGCGGGGGCCCCGAGTCCTTCCTTAGAGGAGGGTCCTGAGGACACATCAATGCTGTAGCCTGAATGCGTGTGTCCTCTGAAATTCATGGTTCAAACTTAATCTCCAGTGGGATGGTGTTTGGAGGTAATTAGGTGATGAGACACAGCCTTCATGAATTGGGTTCATGTCCTTACAAAAAAACCCTAGAGAGCTCCCTCCCTCACTCCATCATGCGAGGGCACAACGAGAGGACAGCTGGCGGTGAACCAGGGGGCAGGCCCGCATCAGACACTGAATTTGCTGGTGCCCTGGTCTCGGACTGCCCAGCCTCCAGAACTGTCAGAAATAAATCTCTGTTGTTTATAAGCCACCCAGTCTGGGGTAATTTGTTGTAGCGGCCTGAATAGACTAATACAATCACTTATTTAAAAAATTGGTGTACATTATAAAAGACACTATAAATATTTTTGAAACAAGAGCACAAATAAAATAAGAGGCTAAAAATAAATAACCCTTGTTCTCATCCTTGCCCACTTATGTTTCTTAACTTCGACCCTGAATATTTGCATATGCTGTTCTCTAAGACTAGAATACCCTTTCTCTTCTTTGACTGAAACAGTGGGAAAGGAGAGGGTTAAAATAGAAGAAAATTGGATTCCCTCTTCAGGGCTCAGAATACTGCCACCTCTTCTGCGGAACATCTGCAGACCCCTCCACAAAGCCAGCTGCCTCCTCCTCTGTCTCCGCCACGACCCGCATCACAGTGCCATGATGCCTTCTCCACAGACCAGACTTCCCCTCAAACCTGGCCACCTGGAGTGTTCTGTTTATCATGAACAGTGCCACCACCAATGCACTGGTCCGAGAACCTGGGGGCAGGCTTGCATCTGTCACCAAGTCCTGTGATGTTTATTTCCAAGATTGCTCTCTAACCCTCCTTTTCTCTCCACTTCTCGTGCTGTTCTCTTCTTTCAAGCTCTCATCATCTCCTGCCTGCACTGTCTTAATGGCCTCTTATCATTCTCCCAGTTTGTATTCTTGCTTTCTCAACAACCCATTCTCTCCATAGCAGCTGGAGCACTGTTCTAAAAATGCTGCCCCAATCATATCATCGTTTTAGGCCCGTCAATGGCCCTCCGTGCCTGCATGACTGACCTCCCTTCCCAGCCTCACTGCCTTTTTCTCTCCCCACTGCTGTTTTCTGGCCACACTGGCCCCTTTTGATTCCTACCATGGGCTGTGTGCCCTTTCTTGCTGGGATCTCCTCTCATTCTGTTCTCCTTCTCTGGTTTGCTTTTCCTTCACCTCTCCTGTAGACTAATGTGACTCCTATTCATCCCTCAGAACTCAGGTCAGAAAACTTCCTCCAGCAAGCCACCCCTCACTTCCTGACTAGGTCAGACCTCTCGTTCCACAGTCCATCCACTGTGCTTCTCTACAGTCCCGGTCACGTAATGGAGAAAAGACTTTACAACATCTTTCTCCTCTACAGGAACATGAATTCCATGGAGTTTGGAGCATCTTGATCTCAGCATCCCTAATGCCTACCACAGGACTTTACACAGGATGTGCTTCATGTTTTGACTCACTTACTGTATAAATATTTACTTATTTACTGAGTTTCTTAAAGATGTGCTGACCTATTCAGCATCTTTCGGCCCCCAGGCTCTAGCATGGCAGCCAGCACATGGTGGATGATCAGTGTTTGCTCAATGGATGCCTCAATCAAACCGTTTGAAGGGTTGTCCGGGGACAGGGAGCCGACATTTTGTGTGGCTGCAGGAGGCAGAAGCAGCGCTAAAGGGTAGAAATTAGGGAAAGGCAGAATTTTCCAAAAACTCCTACAGTGATGAGTAACCGAATGGAAATCACATCTGAACACTTCGGTGGCATGTTTTTGGGTTCTGGGATTATGAATAATTTTCACTTTATTTTAATAGTGTTTCTGTGTTTTCTGAAAAATTTTACAATAAATATTATTTTCATAATCAGAAAAAGTTATTTAAAGATCATATGAACTGGTGATAAAGCTCTCTGTCCCTTGAAGCATTTGAGTAGTTGGAAAGATACCTGTCAATGAGGACAAGGAAGGGACTCCTCCATGGAGTGGGGCTGCTGGGCCACACGTGTTGTAAGATTGTTCCAAACACCATCAGCCGGCGAGACTGCTGACTGATAAATTGTGAGTATCCCTTTTTGGAAGACCTTGATGTCATTTACTTGGCTGCCTTACATTCTGCCTGTGGCTTCCTGACACTGGAACCTCACTGTGACAGTATTGGCTGCAGCAGAATTTGATTTATATTCACCAAGGCTCATGTACCAGCAAGATTTCAGGACATGACAGTTTTATATCTATTGATGCCAAGAAGATGAATATGTAGGTGAGGGGCGGGGGTGTGTATGTGGAAAAGCATAAGATACCTATGCTTGTTTGAAATGTTTGAGTGAGCCCCGATTAAAATGTTCACAAATCAGCAGGTAAATCACACATACCTGGAGCATTATACTTAAAAGTTTAATTTTCCAAGATGAGGAGGTAATTGCTGAAAACTTCCCCAATCTGGGAGAGGAGAAAAGTCTCTCAGGCCATGGAGATGGACAGATCTCCCAAAACAAGGGACCCAAGGAAGACAACATCAAGACATATAATAATTAAAATGGCAAAGATCAAGGATAAGGACAGACTTTTAAAAGCAGCTACACAGAGAAAAAGATCACATACAAAGGAAAACCCATCAGGCTATCATCAGACTTCTCAAAAGAAACCTTACAGGCCGGAAGGGATTGGCATTATGTATTTAATGTAATGAAGCAGAAGGGCCTTGAACCAAGAATACTTTATCTGGTAAGATTATCATTTAAATTTGAAGGAGAGATTAAGCAGTTCCCAGATAAGCAAAAGCTGAGAGAATTTACCTCCCACAAACCATCTCTACAGTGTATTGTGAAGAGACTGCTATAGATGGAAGTGTTCCTAAGGTATAATAGCTGTCACCAGAGGTAATAAAACCACAGTAAAGAAAGTAGAACAGCTTATTACTAAGCAAATGCAAAAATAAAAATAACTATATCCAAAGACAATCAAGGGATAGACAAAGAGTACACAATATGATACCTAATATATAAAGAATGAAGGAGGAAGAAAAAGGAGGAAGAAGAAAAAAAGAACCTTTAGATTGTGTCTGTAATAGCATATTAAGTGAGTTAACTTAGACTCTTAGATAGTAAGGAAGTTAACCTTGAACCTTTGGTAACCAGGAATCTAAAGCCTGCAATGCCAATAAATACATACGTATCGATAATCACCCTAAATGTAAATGGACTGAATGCACCAATCAAAAGACATAGAGTCACTGAATGGATAACAAAACAAGACTAATCTATATGCTGCTTACTGGAGACTCACTTTAAACCCAAACACATATACAGATGAAAACTAAAGGGTTGGGAAAAGATGTCTCATACAACTAATAGGAATAAAAAAGCAGGAGTTGCAGTACTTCTGTCAGACAAAATAGACTTCAAAACAAAGAAAGTCACAAGAGGCAAAGAAGGACATTACATAATGATAAAAGGGTCAATCCAACAAGAAGATATAACCATTATAAATATCTATGTGCCTAACACAGGAGCACCTACATATGTGAAACAAATACTAACAGAATTAAAAGGAGAAATAGAATGCAATGCACTCATTCTAGGAGACTTCAACACTTCACTCACTCCAAAGGACAGATCAACCAGACAGAAAATAAGTAACAAGACAGAGGCACTGAACAACACACTAGAACAGATGGACCTAACAGACATCTACAGAACTCTACACCCAAAAGCAGCAGAATGCACATTCTTCTCAAGTGCACATGGATCATTTTCAAGAATAGATCATACCCTAGGCTACAAAAAGAGCCTTGGTAAATTCAAAAAGATTGAAATTGTCCCAACCAGTTTCTCAGACCACAAAGCTGTGAAACTAGAAATAAATTACGCAAAGAAAATTAAAAATTCTACAAACACATGGAGGCTTCACAACATGCTCCTAAATAACCAATGGATCAATGACCAAATAAAAACAGAGATCAAGCAATATATGGAGACAAATGACAACAATAATTCAACACTGCAAAATATGTGGGACGCAGTGAAGGCTGTGCTAAGAGGAAAGTATATTGCAATACAGGCCTACCTCAGGAAAGAAGAACAATCCCATAGGAGCAGCCTAAACTCACAACTAATGAAACTAGAAAAAGAAGAACAAATGAGACCCAAAGTCAGTAGAAGGAGGGACATAATAAAGATTAGAGCATAAATAAATAAAATCGAGAAGAATAATACAATAGAAAGAGTCAATGAAAGCAGGAGCTGTTTCTTCGAGAAAATAAACAAAATAGATAAACCCCTAGCCAAACTTATCAAGAAAAAGAGAGAGACTACTCACAGAAACAGAATCAGAAATGAGAAAGGAAAAATCACTATGGACACCACAGAAATACAAAGAATTATGAGAGAATACTATGAAAAATTATATGCTAACAAACTGGATAACCTAGAAGAAATGTACAGTTTCTAGAAAAATACAACCTTCCAAGGCTGACCCAGAAAGAAACAGAAAATCTGAATAGACCAATTACCATCAACGAAATTGAACTGGTAATCAAAAACCTACCTAAGAACAAAACGCCTGGAACAGATGCCTTCACTGCTGAATTTTATCAAACATTTAGTGAAGATTTAATATCCATTCTCCTTAAAGTTTTCCAGGGAGTAGAAGAAAAGGGAATACTTCCAAACTCATTCTATGAGGCCAGTATCACTCTAGTACCAAAAGCAGGCAGAGACACCACAAAAAAGAAAATTACAGACCAATATCCCTGATGAACATAGATGCAAAAACACTCAACAGGATATTAGCAAACCGAATTCAAAAATACATCAAAAAGATCACCCATCATGATCAAGTAGGATTTATTCCAGGGATGCAAGGATGGTACAACATTCGAAAATCCATCACCATCATCCACCACATCAACAAAAAGAAGGACAAAAACCACATGATCATCTCCATAGATGCTGAAAAAGCATTTGACAAAATTCAACATCCATTCATGATAAAAACTCTCAACAAAATGGGTATAGAGGGCAAGTACCTCAACATAATAAAGGCCATATATGCAAACCCACAGCCAACATTATAATTAATAGCGAGAAGTTGAAAGCTTTTCCTTTAAGATTGGGAACAAGACAAGGATGCCTACTCTCCCCACTTTTATTCAACATAGTACTGGAGGTCTTAGCCACAGCAATCAGACAACACAAAGAAATAAAAGGCATCCAGATTGGCAAGGAAGAAGTTAAACTGTCCTTGTTTGCGGTTAACATGATATTGTACATAAAAAACCCTAAAGAATCCACTTCAAAACTACTAGATCTAATATCTGAATTCAGCAAAGTTGTGGGATACAAAATTAATATGCAGAGATCTGTGGCATTCCTATACACTAACAATGAACTGGCAGAGAGAGAAATCAGGAAAACAACTTAAATGGAAATACATCCCGTGCTCATGGATAGGAAGAATTTATATTGTCAAAATGGCCATCCTGCCTAAAGCAATCTACAGATTCAATGCAATTCCTATCAAAATACCAAAAGCATTCTTCAACGAATTAGAGAAAATCGTTCTAAAATTCATAGGGAACCACAAAAGACCCTGAATAGCCAAAGCAGTCCTGAGAAGGAAGAATAGAGGTGGGGGGATTATGCTCCCCAACCTCAAGCTCTAACAAAACCACAGTACTGAAGACAATTTGGTACTGTCACAAGAACAGACCCACAGACCGATGGAACAGACTAGAGAGCCCTGATATAAACCCAACCATATATGGTCAATTATATATGATAAAGGAGCCACGGACATGCAATGGGGAAATGACAGCCTCTTCAACAGCTGGTGTTGGCAAAACTGGGCAGCTACATGCAAGAGAATGAAACTGGATTATTGTTTAACCACATACACATAAGTAAACTCAAATGTATCAAGGACCTGAATGTAAGTCATGAAACCATAAAACTC
Organism: Smutsia gigantea; assembly: GCA_032199065.1. Taxonomy (NCBI): domain Eukaryota; kingdom Metazoa; phylum Chordata; class Mammalia; order Pholidota; family Manidae; genus Smutsia; species Smutsia gigantea. The sequence continues at coordinate 173,953 of JAVSCE010008968.1, forward strand.
TTAGAAGACACCATAGGCAAAAATCTCCTGAATATAAGCATGAGCAACTTCTTCCTGAATGCATCTCCTTGAGCAAGGGAAACAAAAGCAAAAATGAACACACATGGGACTACACCAGACTAAAAAGTTTCTGTACAGCAAAGGACACCATCAACAGAATAAAAAGGCATCCTACAGTATTGGAGAATATATTTGTAAATGACATATCTGACAAGGGGTTAACATCCAGAATATATAAAGAACTTACATGCCTCAACACCCAAAAAGCAAATAACCCAATTAAAAAATGGGCAGAGGATATGAAGAGGCAGTTCTCCAAAAAAGAAATTCAGATGGCCAACAGACACATGAAAAGATGCTCCACGTCACTAATCATCAGGGAAATGCAAATTAAAACCACAATGAGATATCACGTCACACCAGTAAGGATGGCCAGCATTGAAAAGACTAAGAACAACAAATGCTGGTGAGGATGCAGAGAAAGGGGAACCCTCCTACACTGCTGATGGGAATGTAAGCTAGTTCAGCCATTGTGGAAAGCAATGCGGAGGTTCCTCAAAAAACTAAAAATAGAAATACCATTTGACCTTGGAATCCCACTCCTTGGAATTTACTCAAAGAATACAACTTCTCAGATTCAAAAAGACATATGCACCCCTATGTTTATTGCAGCACTATTTACAATAGCCAAGATATGGAAGCAACTAAATGTCCATCAGTAGATGAATGGATAAAGAAGAAGTGGTACATATATACAATGGAATACTATTCAGCCATAAGAAAGAAACAAATCCTAGCATTTGCAACAACATGGATGGAGCTGGAGGATATTATGCTCAGTGAAATAAGCCAGGAGGAGAAAGAAAAGTGCCAAATGATTTCCCTTATTTGTGGAGTATAACAACGAAGCAAAACTGAAGGAACAAAATCGCAGCAGACTCAGAGACTCCAAGAAGGAACTAGTGGTTACCAAAGGGGAGGGGTGTGGGAAGGTGGGTGGGGAGGGAAGGAGAAGGGGATTGAGGGGTATTCTGTTTAGGACACATGGTGTGGGATCATGGGGAAAACAGTGTAGCACAGAGAAGGCAAATAGTGAAAACATGGCATCTTACTACACCCAATGACAGTGACTGCATTGGGGTATGAGTGGGGACTTGATAATATGGGTAAATGTAGTAACCATGTAAAAAAGAATACAGTTTCTCAGATTTTGTTTTTTCATGTGAAACCTTTATAAGCGTGGAAATCAATAATGCCTTAATAAAAAAAAAAGATGGGGCCCTATTCGGATGCTTTTGTGTATGTTCTACTTTGGCAAACAGGATCGTCGTTTTTCTCTTAAGAGAAGAGACATTTAGCCCATTTCCTCCATAACACAATAGTGCTGAGTTACAAGGGAACAGAATACTCCCAGAGGAAATCTGGTGTGCAGAAGTGAATCTCCTTTAAGAACAGTGGAACATACATGAAGTTCTTTTGATCACAATAAATCCAACCCTAGACAGGCAAAGAGAGAGAGAACTTTAGTATAAGATAATGAAGTAATAAGATCGATTTCCATGAAGCACATATGAAGACAATTGTTTTGTTGTCCTAACACCTGTGTAGAAGAGTATGTGTATGTATATGTGTATAAATGTGTACTATGGATATTATACTGATATGAGTGGATGGGTAGTTAAAAAATAAAACGAGGTGAAGAAGATTTCTAATATAATTCAAAATGGCAAAACTAGAATTTACTGTTATTAACCACCCTCTACTTTCCAATGAGATCTCATGGAGCACTATTATTCCTATGAACAAATGAACCTGTCATTTGAGTGCTTTATGACTCTTCAAGGTTCTCAGTACAAAAGTGAATTCTCATCATTTTATTAATAGAAAGACAAGGAAATGCATTTTCTTCCTCTTTGATGCAATCTTTCAAAAGGTTTGTGCACAAAAGCCTAAGAAACTATGTAAACACAATGTGTCTGATTTTCATTTTATAGAAAAATGCACAAGAAAGTTCCAGGATTTCTGGCTCTGCCTCCCCAGTTCAATATGTACTGGCTTGGGGGTGTAGAAGGAGAAGAATGTCAGTACCAAAGAGCTCTGTAAGCCCAGGGTTTTCACGACAGGCCCCAGCAGCTACGGCCTCTGCTGTTCTGTCCAGGGCATGGCGATTGGGCCTTGACTAACCTGGTAATAGAAGGATGCACCTGAGGATGTGGGAACCTGTCTCATCACAGCATATTGAACAGAACCTGCCTCACCTAGGCAGGTGCCTGGAAAACCCTAGCCTAGGGACTTGTCTTGCTCTTTTGAAGATCACACCCCCCTGCCCGTTCCACCTCTCTGCTCCTCTTTGGTCCCCAGCTTCCAGCTTGGCTGCAGGCCTTAACCTGCCTACTCTGTCTCTGGTATGTTTCATCTCAAGGACCTCTTCTGGAAATAGTCATCCTACTCAGTCTGGAACTCCTCCTCAGACACCATCCTAACTTTATAGGCTCCCCAATCTGGGATGGTGAGTAAAGGCATACCACATGCCCCTTGCCCTTACTTCTTCCATCTTGGCCCATTCCCTATCTGGCTTCCCTGCCCAGGGAGGGACTTGGATAAACAGGAGCCCAGGAAGGGGGATATAGAGGCACCAGAAATATGGCTTGTCTGTGGTCATTAGCCATCTTTCCTTCCATCAAAAGAGAGGGTGTGATGGTTAATTTTATGTGTTAACTTGACTGGCCTAAGGGATGCCAGATAACTGGTAAAACATAATTTCTGGGTGTGTCTGGGAGGGTGTATCTGGAATTCCAGAGACTAGCATTTTGAATCAGGGAACTGAATAAAGAGCTCCACCCTCGCCAGTGTGGTGGGTGTCATTCAACCCACTGGAGCCCCAGATGGAACAAAAAAGAAGGAAGGGAGAATTCTTTCTTTTCTCTTGAGATGAAAAATCCATCTTTTGCCTTTGGACATCAGGACTCCTGGTTTTTGGGTCTTTGTTTCCAGGATTCACACCAGTGGCCCCCCAGTTCTCAGGGGGCCAGGGAGTTACATCATTTGTTCCCCTGGTTCTTGGGACTTTGGCCCTGGTTCCCTGGCCTTCATACTTGGACTGAGTTATGCCACTGGCTTCCCTGGAACTCCAGTTTGTAGGCAGCAGATTTTGGAATTTTCAGCCTACATAACTGTGTGAGCTGATTCCTATAATAAGTCTCCTCTGTCTTCTCGCTATACATCCCATTGGTTCTGTTTCACTGGATAACCCTGACTAATACAGAGGGGAGGCACTCCCGGGAATGGCTGATCCCACACCTTTGAGAATAGATGCAGAAGGGGCATCTTAACCATTTTAAAATATTTTAAAATGTATTACTTTTGGAAAATGCTTTATTGTACACAAAAATGTTACATACAGTTTTGATTACTGTGAAACAGACCTGTGTAGAACTCTTAAATTGACACTTACTTTTGTGCATTTCTTTACATTTTTTTCTCCTATATTTTAACAGTTCTGAAACTGGGATACATCTTACAATCAGTGTTGTGTAATCGTCACCAGGAATGACTATGAATAGGTGTCACTTGAACTTGGTCCCAGCAATTTGTGTTGTCTTCACTTGAGTTATGTGCGTGGTCAATACTATGTGTTAATTGCTGTTTAGTATGTCTTTAAAAAATTAAAATATGATTTGACTTTGAAACAAAAAATCATCAGGTACACAGAGGAATACAGAAATAGAAGAGTAGGATAAAATATGACATTAGTGAACCAAAAAGCCATCATTGGAGAAATGACCACATTTCCACAGGGTCATGCAAAGCAATACTAAATGTTTTGCCCAAAAAAGGAAGACATAACATGTAGCTCAAGTCAGGTTTCATTTTGTTGCTGAAATAGATAAACAAGAATTTCCTAAAATGTACCATACAAAGTACCTAAAGTCTGAAGAAACTGCCAAATCCTTTAGAATAGATAAAAGACATTTTGAAGTAAACAATACTCACTGGACTATTGTTAAGGCATTGCATCATAATTTCATTGATAGAATTCTTTTTCTATACTAAAACCATTCGCATCACAAATGGAGTGTCATTATTAAGCACACTTTAAGTTAAAGATTCTCTGCTGGATGCTTTTACATGACATTTAAGCCTCATACCAGCTCTGCTCCATAGATGTCATTCCCAACATAGAGACAGGAGATGAGTAATCTCTTCAGGTTGTAAATTGGCTCTAGTAGAGCTAGGATTCGAATCCCACTGTGTCCATGCCCAGAGCTGTGCCACTCGCTCATCTTTCTACTCAGTTGCTCTGGTAGAAATTTCCCTGAATTTCCAGGCCCTTTATCTCTTAGAAGTGTCTTTGGGGAGCAATGGCCCCAAGAGGTCCCCACGCTGGTGCTATTCTCAAATTAGAAGACATCTTGGGTTTTCCTTGGTTTCGTATCTGAAACTTTGGATTTGGGGAGTTGGAAATCCTAAGTAGGCCACTTAAGTCTAGCATTTAAAACCCTGACTCGGGTATTTACAGTATTTTCTCTCTGCAGTGCACCTTGGACTTGACTCATCATTTCTCATCTCACCTTCCAATTGTTTTCTAATGTGGGGAATGCTTTTTCAACAAAGTAATCTTTATTTATGCCTGAGAATAAACTCATAATAAATAGGCCCAAAAGTGCCTGCAGAAAATAGGCGAATTGCAGATAACACAGAAAATGTCCCTTAGCATCCCCAGCCAGGGATTTTCAAGAAAACCCAATATTAGAAAAGTACTGACCATTTATTTTTTTACCAAACCCCAGGTTCTCAAGAAATAACCAGCTAAAATCCTTCCCATAAATGTTTTGGTTTCCATGGCTATCAGGGAGGGAAAAAGAGTCAAAATGAAATAAAAATGAGAGCCACTTGAATTTCTGTCCACGATTATAATTGTATTTATATCAACATTTAAAAAGGTTTAAACATGTTTAGAAAAGTGGATTCTTTGTAGATCGGGATCGGGAATGGCAGCCCTCTTGGAAAGGCCCGTCTTGAGCGGGTGGAAGTGCCAGAAATATCAGTGGGAAGCTGATGATTCTGAAAGTCCTAGTGTAATTCTGAGCCCAGGAGAACAACTGCATCATGGGATGAAACAGGAAAATCATTACTTATTTTTCACATATCCACTTCTTTTTAGATTTGGTTCAAAGGATCTGAGAGTTGTATTCAAACTAGAAGCATACAGTTAATTAAATCACTGGGATTTTGTAACAAGTAGCAAAAATAGTTCTTTTCCTCCAAATTGAATGGGTAGAGTCACTCCTAGAATAAGCAGTCAGTGAAAATAGAATCAGTATATAGCAAGCGTTTTAGTGTAATCTCTCTGTGAAAGGTTTGAGCATATTTGAAAAGGTTTAAATATTTAAACCATTAATAACAATGAAATATCAAATAATACTCTATTTCTACATGTTACCAATTTTTCTTAGCTCGTTAAACTAGGTAGGGTTACTCACTGACTCTTAAAAATGGGCTGGTAGATTTAAAAATAATATTTAGAAGTCATTTACAATATGCCCTATTTTCACCCTCTTGCTGCCCAACTTCATAGAGATGTCCCTCTAGTCCAAGGTGGATTACCTATCTATACTCTGAATGTATACATTAAAATTAAGTTTGCCATCTGCCTCCCTTTTGAACTATTCCTTTGGAATTTCCTATCTCAGCGAATGCCACCATCATGCATCATGTTTCCCAAGCAAGCACCCTGGAGTCATTCCTAAACACTTTCCCATTCCTAAACCCCGGCTCCCTCCTTCCCATCCCTAAACTCCAGCACCATCCAATACACCAGTGTCCTATCCATTTTACTAATTCATTATTTTTCCCGCATTTCCATTTCCCTCTATCTCTTCTGCTACTAATGTCCCTCATCACTTACCAAGAACCTCCCAAATTTGCTCCTTGCTAATGATTTTTGGTATCCCTACAGCCCATTCGCTAAACCACTATCAAAATTATTTCTCTAAATACAAGTCTTAAAACCTTGTAATGGTGCTTCACCATCTTAAGGGAAAAGCTCAAGATCCCTCACATGGAACCAAACCTTCATGCTATGGCCCCATAGGCCTTTCCAGCCTCATTCTGAACCATTCCTAGGAAGGCCCTTTATGTTCCAGTCATAGAGAAGGACTTGCTGTTTTGCAAATGGACCATATTCCCTCTTCTTTGTTTGCCTTTGCAAGGTGGTTCCCTCTACTGACCATTCGCTCCTGGTTAGCCTACAACACTCCTAGTTCTTCAAGACTAGCTCCTTCTCCAACACTTCTGGGAAACAGCGAGACAGCCCATACTTTGACTTGGAATTCAAAGTCAATTACAGTAGTACTTTCTCTTGTGTTTCCACAGGACTTGTGCAAACTTCCATCAAGGCACTTGCCATATAGCATTTCAATTTTTGGTTGTACATATCTGTCTCCTCCACGACATTGTAAACTCCCTGAGGAGAGGAGCTGGGCCCTTTGTTTTTGTGTTTCCAGGCCAAGCATGGTAGCTGCTCCATAAATTGTGGCATAAAGGAATTTTAATCTATCTCCATCACTTCTGTGGTTCTTCCTCTTTCTTTCTGTATTTGAAACTTCTCTTCCCTTCAATTGAATTTCTTTTTAAAACAACCAACAGAACCCTTTCTCAGTTTTAATCTCCTCATCTCAACCCCACTGTTTTGAAAGGATGGTCCAATCAATCACTGCTTTAAACTCCTAATCCCCTGCTGAAATTTGGCTTCTACCTCATTGACCCAATAAAATTGTTCCCACCAATGATACCACTTTTTTCCAATCACAAAAGTCAGTCTCTATCCTAAGTGAGTATTCTTTAGGATTTTGCATTGTTGATCTCTACCTTTTTTTCTGAAAACCTTATTTATTTGGCTTTTGCAACATTATTTCCTCTGGGCTGTAGTGTCTCTGAACATGAATCAGCCAATCCAGCCTGGCTTTGCTTAAATGCTGGGTGTCCCCAGAAAGCCATATTAGTTTTTTTGTCCTATTCTCCCAAAGTCTATCTAATTCTACATCTTCACTGACCATATTTATATATTCAATGAGCCCAAATTTTGACCTCCGGAACTCTAGTTCCAACCTGCAGTAAGTTCTATGACTCACACTGTCAAACTTTACATGTGAGAATTGAATTGTTTCCTTACTCAAACTTGGCCTTTTTTATATTTCCTATCCTAGTGAGTTAGCAGTAAAGTCAAGGTAGAACGAAGGGTATGGACAAATCTTTCTCCAGGTTTCTGCAGTAGACTACATGGCTATTAAATTTTGAGGGAAGAAATTATCCTTTATGCGTAGTCCAAGTAAGCTTTTGTATTAATTATCTATTGCTAATTAAAAAATTACCACACCCTCAAGCAACTTAAAACAGCATAATTTTATTATCTCAAAGTTTCCATGGGACAGGAGTCCATGCATAGTTTAGCTGTGTCCTCTGCTCAGTGTTTTGCAAAGCTGCAATCCAGGTGTTGGCTAGGGCTGGGCTCTTATTTGAGGCTTGGGATCCTCTTCCAAGCTGGTCGTTGGCAAAATTCATTTCCTTGACGCTGTAGAACTCGGCAGCTTTCTTATTCAAGGCCAGTGGGAGAGAGAGTGTTTGACTCATTCACCCTCTTTTAAAGAGCTCCTCTGATTCGGTCAGGCCCATCCAGGGTCATATCTTTCTGATTAACTCAAAGTCAGGTGATTAAGGACCTTAATTATATCTGTGAAATCTCTTCATCTTTGCCATGTAATGTGACATGATCATGGAAGAGACCTTCCTATCCCTTTTGCCCTATTCTATGAGTTAGAAGTAAGTTGCAGGTCCCGTCCCGCTCAGTGGGAGGAGGCTATGCCGGGGTGTAGGTCGTAGGGGTCATCCTAGAATGCTGCCTATCACAGCTAAATTAAAAAAAAATTATAGGTAATTGCAAACACCAATAAATATTTGTAATTTGGAAGTATTAAAATGTTGATACAAAGAAGAAAAGTATAGAACTTTAAAATATCAAAGTTTAATGGAAATGGCACATGGTTTTCTATGCTTATCCTAGCTCACACTTACTGCCTTGAGTAGGAGATATATCCAAGCATCTAAACTTTCGGTCATATTATATAAACCTAGAAGGAATAATCAGATAAGTAATTCTGAAACACAGACATTTAATGACATAACTAGTTAAACTTGAGAACCATTTCACCATGTGTTAGCTTGATTTTTATTAGGAGAGGATAAATGGAATGATACATCTATAAGTAAGTTATACGGTTTTCGTCAGGGTCCATTAATTTAACTTCTAATGGATTTTTTTTCTTTTATTACTTTAGACAGGTTGTGGTTTTCATCAAAAGTGCCTAATGTTTTCTCAGGATAGTTAGATCATTTTAAGTTGTTTTCTTTCAGTGTACTGTGACATATCTCTAGAAGCACCTAGATGCCCAGCTCTCCCCTTTCTGGGCCCATGCCGTCTGTCTCTCTTTTCCTGTGTGTATCACACAGATGTTCTGGAGTTAATGAAAATGCAATTAGGATATGAAATGTATTAAGAATCTTGCCACTTTTAGGTCCTGCTTCTTAAGGAAAACGGTTCCACTGGTATTTAGTAAAAAACATGACTTGGCGAACTTGTCTCTTTTTGTTGACTCTGGCAATGATAATGCAATGCCCATTGTATGCAGTCGGGGTGAGGTCGGCTTGCAAATCCCTACAGATATGTGGTAACTTCTCTACTTTCTCTCTCTTTTGCTTGGGCGACTGCCACGCTGATGCACTGGAGCCACTCTTCTGCATTTTTCTCATCCTTGGCCTTGAAAACATAGGTTTTATTGTCTGTGAAGATTTCGAAAGCCCGAGGGAGAGAGCGGTCCCTGCGTTTCCTGGCCACAACCTTCACACTCTGTACTTTGCTGAGTTCTATTGGTGACTCCCCAGGATCATCTTTCTGAAATGCACATGGGGAGGAAAGAACATGAGCTGAGTGCCAGAGTAGGGAAGGATCTCTGGCTCTTGGAGAATTTTCCAAGATCAGAGTTCTTTCAGTTCATCTGGCTCTAGACCTCTATTACTTCGGGTGCTAGGGCTGCAGAGTCTGGAGAACAATGGAAGGAGTGGGCTATTAGTTCTTTGTTAGTTTCATAAGTTGGCCCAAGATAGCCAATTTATATAAAATTATTATACAGTGGGATTAGGAAAAATGATTAATTCATACTTCTTTGATTTCATGTAATTTTTTATTGATATCAACATTGTTTTAATAGAGCAAAGAGCAACAGTACAATTTAGAGTACTATTAACTCAGATTTTGAGATAATTTGGGAGGCATGAAATTAAATTTTCCTTGGTGCTCTCTGTGAAAGGAGTAGTAATTGAATAGATAGGGTTCCAATGTTTAAGCAGATTGAATTGTTTGTGAAACTCTGGAGTTTTGGGAGCATGATTTGTTTGTGAACATTAAGTGAAGGAAGCTCTTGGAGAATTTTCCAAGATCAGAGTTCTTTCAGAATCCTATTCATCACTGAGTATTAAATGAATGAGAGAAAGTAATGTTTTCCCTAATCAGAATTGAATTTAGTTGACTACAGTACTTAAATAATTATCAGCCTTTGTTTCTTTCTCCCCACCTACTGCCCCCCTTCCTTGAATGTGTACCTCCACATATAACCTATACTCATTGAAGAATTCAGTCAACACTGTAAACTGAAAATTATGTAGCCGATCTACGAGGAAGCAAAAGCATAGCGTTCAAGTCAAGATCACTGGGTATTCCTTCTGCAGTTCATCTTCTGAAACTTAAGTCAACAAAGAGAAAAGCTCCCATAATAAACTGAAGAGGGAAACAGGATTAACAGAATAGAGAGCTAAAGGGACATATGTAATAAAATGACGCTAGAATTGTGGAACCAAGGAAGAAGAAACTATTGTAAAGAAATGCCAGGCTGGCTGGTGGAGATAAAGACCTTAAAAATGCAAGTGTAAAGGACAATGGAGGAACTTACAGACTTCCCTTTTTGAAACAAAAGCTGATTTCCAGCCAGGGTGAAATAACGGGTTTTCCACCTTTTGATGAACTTCCATCTGACTTGCTTCTCTTTAAGTTTTCCTTCTATGAGAGGCTGGCCGTCTTGATTTACAACTGTTGAGGTAACAGAATGATAAGCCATTTATTTTACATTATTTGTTTGGCAAATGATCAGAATTCACAGTGAACCAGAACCCAGTAAGCATGCTTGAAAAGTGGGCTAATAAATTTTGAATTTGGTTAACCTTTCCCCTTTGTCGCTAAAAGAATGTCCAATTTAGATAGGATAATGGGAATGTGTTGAAAGCCCTCATCAACATTTTCAAAAGGAATATAGTCCACAAAGGAGCATCTGGTTAGCAGTTTTGAAGGTGGGTCCAGATATCCAGATTTCTGTGCTTCTTAAATCTTTTGTTTATATATTATGTTCACATGAACTGCTTAGAAATACAGCTTTATAAATAATCACAAACCACGTGTCTTTAGTTATTTGGCAGAAAAAGTCGATGCTGTGTTCCAAGAGACATGTTTTTCCTGAAGACGTGACATTGCAGAGGCAAACTTACCCAGCTCTTGTGAACATATTTCCACTCTCTGGAACACACATACTCTCCTCTCTGCTCCCCATATCCCTATCTTGGCCTAGTCAACAACTAATAATTTCATGTTTCAACTAAAATGTTGCTCTCTTTTGGAGACCTTCTCTAAATCCAGACCAGAGTGACTTTGTCTGCTGAATGTTCCCATAGCATCTGGTAATGTTATTTTTATATCTGGCATCATTTGTAGATAGTTATTGGTGTTTATCTGATTAATATCTCTCTTTCCTATTCAACTGAACCTCCAAGAGGGCATGGTCTTCACTTTGTACATGTTGTATCACCAGGGAAAAAGTCCATGGAGTGGACTTTAAGAAAGAAATGTTAACAGAACTTTAAAATAGCTTTATGGTAGGGCCCTGATTTAGGCATCAGAGACAGCTTCAGATAATTCCATAAAAGCCAGACTACTTGTAGCTACAGGATTAATGTAAAAATAGTTTCAAGGGCAAAAAAAGAACATTTTTTTTCCAGCTGCTATCCCATGCCTTTAAAAAGCTTCTTTGTGCAATTATATCTAGTATATGCACGATTGGCCATGTGTCATTTTAATAGGTCTGTTGCCCTTGTAAGCTATAATTCTCATATGACATCACAGTCTCTTCATGGTCGAAACAGAGAGCTAATTCTTTCTAAGGATGATCATATTCCATTTGAAAAATAACATGCAAAATGAGACTGAAGAGAATGATCATGTATCTAAAACTATCTTACTGGCACTTAATGCATACAGGATATTTAAATATTTTCTCACTTGCCAATTAGCACATTATTTCATTCAAAGCACCATAATTTGGCTTAGACATTCTCTTAAGTTATTAGAGATGAAGGACCCACGTGGATCTGTTCCTTTCTTTAATTATCACTTGGCTGAAAAGCTATGGAATATTAACCTGAATTCTCTAGAGTAACTGGGACCCAAACTGTTATCATGCTTATCAACTTAAAAGTGTTTCAGAATGTTAATACAAATGTTTATACATTAATCGTATTTCTTTTGTGAACCAAGAGTTGACGGTATTTATATTGACAAAAATGAATTTTGAAGTTGCTCATCTTATTCAACATGATGCTGGGGAATAAGAGAGAAATAATACCAGACAGAGACCTTAAAGCCGAGAAGCCCCACGGCAGAGTGAGTCAGGCAATAAAGAATATTCCTATATTTATCTATCAACTGTCTGGCCCTCCACACGTCCTTTTGAGTACAGATAAGCTGTAAGGCACTGTGGCTGGATCTGAGGTTAGCAAGTCCAGCTCAGAGGGGACATGAATTTATTATTCTGTAGGGGAAGTAAAGCAATTTACAAATTCTACGACTCAGTGTAGAGTGTGGGGAGTGCCAGTGGGGAGGTAAGAGCTGAGCACGACAGCACTCAAGGAAGGAAGGGCAAGTCTACTTCGAGCTGGGAGGAGGTGACACGCGAGCAGGACTCAGACTGGGAATGGGAGAAAGACTGTCCTGGCGAGAGGGCAGGAAAGGCCTGAGGGAACAGGGGCATATGTGAGGGAAAGCCCGTGAAAGGCAAAGAATCTAGAGAAGCTACAAGAATCACGGAACGTGGGAGCAAGTTGATAAAGCAGTTGCTTTGGGACAAAGTTATGGGTGCAAGGCTGAGGGTGTGAAGGCGATTCAAGAATTTTTAGGTGTAAGATCTGGGAAAGAAATTGTGTATCCAAAAGTCACAGGGAAGTCATATTGGACTTCATTTGAAAGTTCTTTAGAAACCCCGTTAGAAAGGACCTGGCTTTTCTTAAGGGACTTAGGAGGGGCCTAGAGTGTGAAGATCCCGCCAGCACAGGCATGAAGCCTCATGGACCCCAGATGGGATCAGCTATTACCACAAGGGGTCCTGGCAGGAAGCAGAGAGCACCTCAAGCTGGGTAATTGAGGGGAGTTAATAAAGGGGCTATTTACACAGATGTGGGCAAGATGTAGGAATAGCACCATAGGACTCTGGGGTCAGGAACCATGGGGAGGCACAGCATCCCTCTATCTGCAGCAGAAAGGGAGTGAACAGTTAGGACGCAGAGGGAGACCAGTATGGAGGCCACTTCCCGACAGGAGCTGATGTGGTGGGTAGAGGACGTGGGCAACCTGTGGGGGCCACGCTGGGAGGGGGTGGGGAATCAATCACCTGACCTGGCTCTGCCCCCTCCTTCCAATCTCCTGCAGGTGTGCCCAGGGGTGGAATGGAACTGAAAACCAGAGAAGGGAGCCTGGCACACACTGGAGATGCACTTCTAACCAGGGCTGGGAAGCAGGAAAACTTCCTCACACAGATGTGTCTGAGCTGAATTCAGAGGGACGGGTGGTGGTGATGAAGGTGAAGGGAGGAAGGGTATTCTGAAAAAAAAAATCACATGCACAGGGCCAAGGATCAGAGTGAGGGCATGAAATGCATTCTAGGAACTGTAACTCATTCTGTGTGAGGGGGACCTGGTGGGGCTTGGAGAGCAGGAGATGAGGGGTGTGATCCAAGGAAAGATCAATTCTAAAGCTCCTGGGACATTGTGCAAAGTGGAATCTAATGCTTTGTAATGTAACATAGTCAAAAATAATTTCTGTAGTCATGCAACCCCTTTTATCTCAAGAGCACCAGAGTTCAGTAATTCAAGGTTTCCATCTTATTCTAAGACTTGTTGCAATTCTGAATGTGTCTTTAGCCAATTAAAATTTATTTAAGTATAGTGTACTGAGCGCTATGTTTATTCCTTATTATAATAAATCAGGTACAGCTGTACAAAAACCTTTCTCTGGTATAGGTCTATAGTTCATGGAGCAAGGGCAGTGACTTTGGGGGCAGACATTAGTTGAAGTCCAGAATCTGCGACTTAACAGCTGACTGGTCTTGCGCAAGTTATTTAACTTCACTGAGCTTCGGTCTCCAGCTCTCTAGTGTTGTCATGTTTAACAGCATACCAGACGGCTGTGCACCTTGTCCACTGCACAACAGTACTCATCCAAGGTGTGTGAGTAGGGGCTGAAATCCAGTAAGTCGTAGCTGCTATCATCATTATCACGACGATAATGATCACCAGCCATGTGACATGATCACCACCATGCTTTTGTGGTGATGGTGAACAGCTGCTGATCATTAATTCCCTATCCTAATGTCTCTAGTATAAGACCTGCCTCCCTTCGTCCAATCAAGAATATAATGAAACCTACATGAAATCACTCAGGAATAGTGAGAGAATTCAGAGTGAGACAAGGAACTCTTTTTTAAAAAATTCAAGGACCATCCATAGGCTTTGAATTTAAAGTGTGAGAGGGAATTAGAGTCCCAACAGGGAGGTGAACTCTTGTGTTTTTGAGTGCCTGGTCCCTGTCCTCACCAAGACTGCCATTTTCAGGCCAATGCAGTCATGGATCGGGCTCGACGGGGAGTGTTTCCCGCATCTGTGGTTGCTCTGCCCCCTTTCTTCCAGACTTCCCGCTTGTTCCTATGACGGTAGATGGAACTCCCACAGAGCTACTATTCACACCACATACTGACTTCCATCCAGACTCAGAAATTCCTTTAACTGTGTGCTTTTTGGCTTATTCCACTTTTGTTTTGAAAGCATTGCGTGGTGCATGCACAACCCCTAACTGGGACTGTCATGAATCTAATTTGTGATGTTTGAATTCTTAGATATTCTTTCCCAATTGTTAAGTATAAATACCTTCAAAAGAAGGAATGTTCTGGAAGAAAAAATAGAAATCTCCAGTACTTAGGTTTTAAACAAGAGCTGAGTAAAAGTATGTCTTCAAAAAATTTCCTTTAAAATCACTGCTTCTGGGAATTATGATTACAGTCTGTGGAGAATTTACTCAAAGAGTCTCAAATTTACTTCAATTCCCTTCCATGGTTTTGTTGATTTCTATGTGCTTGGCAGTTCTAGTGAAGCCAGCTATGATTACAGAGGGCATGCTTAAAAAGGGACAGAAACATTAAATGAGGAGGTCATGGGAGCCACATTTAGTAGATTCAGCATCTGTGGTTTTTGAAATCACTAAGGATTGTAATGAATGGCATGTTTCTCATGAATATCCAAGCACTGCTTTAGAGTGCCATGTCTCCTTACCGGTAGTGAATAAATGAGAATAATCCAGCACTGGAATTGTAGCATCCTATAAGATGCTGTAGGGACCAAACTCAATCCTATGGCAACCCTTGGAGGGCACTTTGAGGGCTTCTTTTCTCAATAATTCATACCCATCAAAATGTAGTATGCTTTCCAGGCTTATCTATCAATTGCTGATCTAAAAAGCCTCAGAGCTACTACTTTAAGTGCACACAGCAATGTTTCCCCAACTGTGTTTGGAGGGTCACCTATATTGGAATTACCTGCTGACTTAGTAAATGGCATATTCCAAGGCACATCCCAAACCTACTGAAACATGGTTTCAGGGTGGGGTAAAGGACCCTGCACTTTTAACAAGGTCACCTACCATGATAGTCACCTCATGGTAGATGGCAGTAATAGATAATATAAAAAATAATAAACTTGAAAAACCAACAGTGGGAAGAAAATTGTTATGCTCTGTCCATGAAGGTTAAGAATAGAATAGCAGTATATGAGAATATATATGTCCTTTGTTTAAATCAGTAGAGTTACAGAAAAAATGCTCAGAATCAATGTCTGCAGAATTTGGCTCATTTATTGTGTTATCAGTGAAACGAAAATTCTAACACCACTTGCTAAGAAGGTCACCTGTTCAGTAGTTCTGACCATTAAGTAGGGTTACTTTTGTGCCTTTATGGGAAGCTATCAAGGAAGATTGGCCCAGAGTTTCTTAGCGCTGGCAGAGACCAATGGGACTAGATCAGGGGTGGTGAAAATGAATGGAGATAATTACTCAGTTTTAGAAATGAATGGTGAGTAGGAGAGGGTCCACACACACTTCCCACACTAGTCCCACATTGTCATCCCATTGACATGATCACTTGGGTAGGTTTCATGGGCAATACCTGGCCATAGGATTTTAGACAGTGTTAAATATCGAGTGCTTTCCCACACTGCCTGTACGTCCCAGAGCTTTTCTGGCATGGGGGAAAACAGACCTGACATGCGTGTGCCATAATTAGGGTCACCTTGTTTGGGTTGTATGAACTGAGCAAATCCTAGCCATTTGTCCCACCTGCCTGAACATTCTTGGTATTTTAGATCATTCTAAGATGTTGTCTACAATGTTTCTGTGGAATTATTTAACACAAGTTGCATCTGTTGTGACTCAACATTTGGCCTCAAACTGAAGTTTACAATGTCTGCATTGGAAGGTTATCTATCACGGACACATTATCTCACACATAAACACCCCCCACCCCAACACACACAGACACACACTACTTCACCCTCTGTTAAACAGTCTCTCATAGTACTTTTGAAAAGAACTCATTTAAGAGGATATTGTTTGTACAAAGAATACATGGACACGAAAGGTACACTGGAAATTTTATCATAGGAATAATGTTTTTCTCTTAAAACAAATCACTGTGAAATCATTTTGTTTTTTTGTCACCATTTGCCTGAGAAAAGTTTTACCAAAATTGTTTTGAGAAGTTACAAACTTTGGAGGTTCACTTATTTGGTAAATATTTATTGAACATCTATTGTGTGCTAGGGGCTAAAGATGGTTGGATGAGGAATGCTCCCTTTATAGTAGTTATTATTTATTGGAGAAAATGACATTAATCAAATAATCACAGGTGAAAAACAAGACAGCAGCCATACCCAGTGTTAGGAGGCGAGCTCTGAGGTGCTTTGAGGCCCTTAGCCTTAGTCAGGGAGTCACATGAAGCAGTGACTCGGAGTTGTAATGGGAAGGCTGAGATCTACATTAACTAGGTCAAGAGGGGAGAAAGGGCAACCAGGCAGAAAATGAAGCACAAATAAAAGACCAGTGGCAGGAAGAAGTGCGGTGCATAGGGGAAACGGAAAGAAGGTCTTTTGACCAGAGCAGAGAGAGAGCAGATGATACGTGGGACAGGATGAGGCTGGAGAGGCCGGGATGGGCATGGAGTTCAGTCTTTAAGCTAAGGGCAGTGGGAAGGTACTGCAAGGTTTTACTTAGGGGGTCGCCCCATCAAATTCGTGCTCTGACAAGATCATTCTGGCTGCAGTGTGGGTGGCAGATTGTAAGGGTCTGGAGCAGCTCAGGAGACTATTTTCATTATTTTAGGTAAGAGGCGCTCTGAGGTGATAGGGAGAGGTAGAGTTGAGAGCAGCTGAGAAGTAAAATCCTCAATATTGGGTGATGGATTGGATGGGGGTGAGAGAGGGGGCAGTGGGTCTTTGGCTGATGCAATGCATGAGTTTACTGAGGATTCTGGAAGAAGACCAAGTGTATTTTAGAGGCGGAGCAAGACAACCATGAGTTTTGACTTAAGTGAACTGAGTTTGGGGTGCCTTTGCAGCAGTCAGGTAGGGGACGGGAGATGTACGTCTAGAGTTCTGGGGAGAAGCCTGGACTGCAGATTTAAGACTGGAAGTTGTCTCATAGAAGTGGTGTCTGAAGGTGCAGGAACAGTGAAGATGGACTTGGGGGAGCGGGCACAGTGCGGAGAAGAGAGGTGCTCGAATGCCGAAGAGTTGGACAGAGAAAGGCGGGCTTGGAAGGAGGCTGGGAAGGAGTGTCTAGAGAGCAGGAGGGAGGCCAGAGGAGGGCTGTGTCCCACCAGCTAAAGGGAGTGGACGTTTGGAGGAGGAGGAATTGGTCAACAGAACTGAATGCTGCTACAAGGCAAGTAGCAAGCACAAAGGCTGAAACATTTACCGTGCGTGGGTGACTTGCATGACTTTGACGACCTTCAAGATAATGGGCTTTGAAGCCAGATCAGAACGGGCTGAGTCAGAAGGGGAAGGCAGCAAGGGGAAAATGCAGAGAGTGAGCACTGATACCTCTTTTGATCTTAAAGCAGAGACCAGACAGAGGGCTGTCAGTGGAGGGAAAGGAGAGGTCAAGCCACTTGAGTGTGTTTAAAAGGCAATGGGAAGATTCAGCTGGGAGGAAGAAACTGAATAAAGGGAGAAGGATCACCTGTTCTGTGAGATGGGGGGAAGGATAAGATCTGAGGCAAGACATGACCACCCTATTGAGATGTTTAATGACTTCATTGTCCTTGGCTGCTAAAAGCACCTGCATGTCTTTTACATAGACGAGTTTGCGGCTCAAACACAGATTTCATTCCCAATGTATTTATATAGGAAAATAAAAAATTAGGATTACTCTGAAAGGTGATGACTAGAGCTCTTTATTTTAAAAACTACATAAAAATTCTTTACATCAATATCATCTCAAGCCTGTATAGTGATAAGAGACTGACTGACTCATTCTAGTCTGCTTTTCTAAAGCATGTTTCTCCCCCTCTGTGTATTGGTTTGACTCAGCTTCTTCTCCAAGTGGAAAAGGACACATTTTCATGAATGATTTGTTTGTGGGTAACCATGGAGTGACTAATGTTTTGCAGCAAGTAAAATGCCTATCAGACACATTAGCCCTATATAAAGATAAGGTTATTGATCCGATATGGAAGCGCAGAATGATTAGGCAAGTGATGCTGCATGAAAAATAGAAATTAACCCCTGAAGGGTGTTAAGTTACTGATCTTAGCATATTTCTCATTGGGGCTCAAAGGTTATTAGCAAGTTTTCTATGGATTCTGTGTATATGGTAAATGTTAGTAAAATGTTAAAATTGGGTATCCGTAAGTGTTGAAAGCTGTACACAGCAACATTTTCTTCTTATAAAAGTTTATTTTGCTAAGGTTGCTTTTTTCAAGGTTTCAGTTCAAAAGCGTTTTTTTTAATTTTGAGAAAGTATTAGATTTTAAAATTGCATTTCAAAACAAATCCTATTTCTGTCATAGCCATTCCATCACTTTTATGATTCGTGAATTAATCATCCATCTATATGCCAAATACCTGA
This sequence comes from Smutsia gigantea, assembly GCA_032199065.1. Taxonomy (NCBI): domain Eukaryota; kingdom Metazoa; phylum Chordata; class Mammalia; order Pholidota; family Manidae; genus Smutsia; species Smutsia gigantea. The sequence goes on from JAVSCE010008968.1 coordinate 192,494, forward strand.
TACACACTACTATGTTTCAGGTATTGGGCAGAGCATACAAAAATGAATAATCCATGGCTCTTCTCCTCAGTCTGGTGGGGTAGGTTGATGGCAACATGCTGTGTACATAATGGAAGAGTGAACAGAGAACAGAAAGGCCAGAGAAGAGAGGAATTTATTGTCTGGAGGTGGTGTGTGTGGGTGACAGAGAGACAGAGGGAGACCGAGAGAAAGAGAGAGATATGAGCATGTGGGAAGGTTTAAGAGAAAGAGCATGCCTGTGCCAGAGACTCATAAAACAGGAAGAAGAGGAGAGGGGGAAAAGGAAAAATATTTCAGGATAATAACTTACCTGTGTTAATAATTTTGTCATTAAGTAATTCAAAGCGTCTTCAGAAAATAAGCTGGGGTTTAATTTTATATAATCAATGTGTATTCAGCAGTCATTAGCAGTACATAAATGTGAAAATGTGAGGTCATCCTACACAACCCTGCTCTGTTTCTGGTATTCTGACAACATTTAACATAGAAGACAGTACTCTAACACATGGTAGGAGGGAAGGCATCTGAAGACAAACCCAGCCATTGTGTAATTCCATAATGGGTTTACTTTTGTCATCTTTAAAGTTCTGTGAAAGTCAACATTGAAACAAAATGGAAAACTTTCATACTAATGGACTCACAAGGCTATTCGGGTCCTACAGGTCACATCCTCTTCTTGTTGATGTCTGGAGTGGGAAACCCATGGAGCTCATGCTGAAGGTGTGCAGCAAAAGAGGGCCACAGCTGCAGTTACCAGTTGGTAGTATCTTAAGAAAATCCTACAGAGGCCTTATGTATCCTAACACCATTTGGCAGCCGTCTCTGTTTGCCCATGTGATTTAATGGACAACAAGCTCTTCTATCACACATATGTGAAATCAAGTTCTCAGGAAGAATTGTGACAGAAGATCATCTGGAAAAAAAATTCTCTAATTTTCTTTTATATCCTAAGGCAATCTCCTACAGACAATCACATTCATATCTAAATATCTAGTGACTCAGACAGTAATCACACTGGGGAGCCCTCAGGTTTATAGAGGAGGACACGAGTGCCAAAGCCAGGCCATCTCCAAGGTGTTTTGTGTGGGGCATAAGAACAAAGGCATCTTGTGTCTCAAGAAACAAGAGTGAAAGTCATGACCTAGGTGTCCCTTTTCTTTTTAAAAACTGTGACTGAATAGAAAGCCAGATGTGTTCCAGGACGGTCCGGCTGACTAACTCTTACTGTTAAATGCACTAGCAGTTCCAAGACGTGAGAGCAGCTGATAACGGGGACTGGCTTGTTTTCCAGACACGATTTCTGTTCTGTCCCCTCTACTTGCTCAATCTCTCTTCTCTCATTCATATGGAGTAACGGGACTGGCAAATCTCTGAGCATTCTTGAGTTACTTCAGTGAGTTTTTAACATTCTACTCTGTACTTTTATACAATGATGATCAGAAACTGAATCAGCAATTGGCAGGATGGGAAACAGCTCCTACTGTGACCATTTCCCTCAATTAAATCATTTCCCAAAGCCCCTGCTCTTCTTTTAAGTACGATAAATCAGCCAGGAGGTACTTTGCTTCTTGGTATTTCTAATAATTACAACATCATGAATAATTGTTCTTGGAATTTCCAATATTCCATGTCCTTAACTGGGATCTACCCTTAGAAGTTGAAATTTCAGGTTCAGATATTAGCCTGGATTAAAATCCTGGTTCTACTCCTTGATAGCTGTGGGACCTTAGGAAAATTACTTAACCTCTTTGTGTTTCAGTTTTCTTATTAAAATAGAGTCAGTAATGATAAGAAAATGAGAAAAATGCCTGTAAAGCTCAGCACATAACCAGCATGATAAATGCCAGCAATAATAAATATATCAGGACCTTGAGACTATTCTAGCATTCATTTTATCTGTGCATAATTGGGTAAAAAACATACTTCATTGAACACCAGATATCGAACTTCTGTAAATTTCTGTGTGTTGATGATGGAGCTGGTGGAATATGAGTGGGAGTCAGAGGCTGAGAAGACTTTTATCTGAAAAAGGGAGTGTACTTAAGGTTGGCCATGTAAGTCAGCTGGTTTGCTGTCAGTTTCTGAAGGGGTCTCATCATTCAGTCCACACAGTGTTTCTTAAGAAGGGTTTATATTTCAGGAGGCCTTTCCTGATGTCTAACTGAAATTTTCCACTTGCTTTATGTTTTCTCCCTCATTTATGAGGATGCTGGCCAACATTTTTCAAAAATAAATATTGGAACAATGCATACTTGACAGCAATTATGGTATCATTTGTTAGTTCCTTAGAAAACACAAACCCAGCTCCAGTTTTTCTGGCCTTTCATCCTAGACTCCAGTCCTCCTTCCGAAGCCCCTGCTCCCGGAGGCTGCCAGGGCCTCCGGACCCCGCAGGGCTGCTGAGGAAACCCAGAGCAGTAACAGGACTGAGGCACAGTACATCAGCGGCAAAGACAGTTGGAACTCATTGCTTTTCATATAGTGACTACGCTCAAGGAGGGAAGAAGCACGGACCTCTATTTGCCAGATTCAGAAAGCACTGGATATGGTCTAGTGATGCATTTGATGTGGTGACCACATAATCACAATCTTGAAATGTTTTAACATTCACGTGGCCATTTCTAAATGTTATTCATTCATTTGCTGACTCAACAATGTATTCATTGCATGCTAAAAACTCACAAGGAAGCATGCTAGATTTTTCCGTATATATGCCTTCTGGCCCTAACTGGATGATGAATCCTTTCAGAGCAAAGATATTGTACCTTATTCGTATTTTATCCCAAATGAAGCCTGTAGAAGGCATTCAACCAATGCAACAAGCATGCATTTTGTAAGTGAAAAATGGGGTGCAATTACTACACTAGCGGTGCACAACCAGATGACAAAATATTTATTCCTACAATTCCATCATCTTTAGTCTTACAATTTAAGCAGAACATGAATGCAATCATCATCTCCAGGAATAATATGTGTCAGCAATATTATGTTAGACATTTCACTTAGATTAAATATATAATCTATGTGCTTATATAAAAATGAGAAGATGAGCTCAACAATCTATATAAACTTTTCAGGGAGTCAAGAGTTTTGGGTGCAAATAATTTAACATAGGATTTCCCTCAGACACAAATCCCCTTCCATGCAGCAAAAGGAAGTGAGCAAAGAAATCTAAGTACACTGAAGTTTTCAAGGCTAAACATTTTGATTCAATATGTTCTGTTATAAAATACTGGGCCTTGTTTTGAATTTTTATTGCTATATGTTCTCAGTCTATATTTAACTGTGAGAAATACAAATAAGAAAGAGTGAATGTGCAAAATGTTCTTTTCAAGTGCATAGCAGTGAATTTGATAAAACATATACTAAAGGAACACTTTGTGTTTTTAACTTTCAGTCCCTTTTCTCAGGCCTCCCTTGGCCAGATACGATGAAATGTTTATTGAACTAAGGACTCAGCTTACTTGGAATGAAAATTCTTAAAGGCCTCTCAGAGCCACTACGATAAGCACCTTTACTTTGCCATGCTCTCAAAGTTTCTTTTATGCTCTTTTTCAGAGGTGAAATAAGGCCTAAATTGGAAAGTTTTAAAATGGAGACATACAATCCCCCAATTCCCTATTTGCTCGAATTAACTTTTTAAAAATTGGGGGGTTCTCTCTGGCATGATCTCAATCCAGACTCTGTAATCAGCCAACAATCTGTGCCTCACAAAGGCTGCTGTCCTTAACTGCCAGCTCCTTCCCTCCATACCCTTTCTGTGGGTAATGCATTTTAATTGGTGCCTCTCTGTGAGCCCCTCACATCTCCATCTGGCCAAATAAACATATTTTTTCAACTCAGCCTCAACTTCTTGGCAGTCAGCAAGAGGATATAGACTTGCCACAATTGGTAATCTTTAAGATGCACAAAAGCCTAAAACTAAAGGAATGGGTACAGTTGGTACAATCAATGGCTTTCAAGAGGATGGCTCGTGAACAAAGTGGCTTTGTGCTTAACAGTGTTTTTTATTGGTCTAAACTGCAGCTCCAGAGCAGGGTCAGTGCTGAGGACCGCGTCCTCTCGGGAGGGCGAATTAGTGGTGAAATATTCCATTTCCATGGGCAGCATAACTTTTTGAAGATGGACTTACTATCACCCTATCTGCACTGGTCAGATCCAGGCAAGTGTAAACAGGAGGCAGAATGGTGAAACGGTTAAGAGAGTGGGCTCTGCGGTCAGTGCGGGCTCAAATGCTGCCGCTGTCATTCCCTGTCTCACCTCAAGCAGTTAACCAGGTCGCTCCATGCTCTGGTTTCGCCATCAGTAAAATGGAGATAATATTAGGACGAGCCTTATTAGAGCATCGTGAAGGTTACATGAGGTATCCGACAGGTCTAGCATACAGTCGGCATTAAGCAAGGTCCGTAGACCAAATTCCATGGGCGGCGGGAACGACGGGGGAGGGTGAATAACCAGCTGGGAAGTTATTCGTCAAAGAATTACTCCCTCTTCCAAATGTTTCACTCCAATCATCAAGCAAAGTGTAAGGCATGACCACGAGATGGTATGGTCTGTGCTCATTCATTCCTTTAGCATGGTTTCATTTCTTTGGGGCTCTGGACAGACTGCGTGTTTTCTCTAACCCTCAGGGTCATCTGGGTTGAACTGAAGAGTGCTTTCAGGACAAAACGGCCAGTAGTGCTCTCTCGGTAGCCATCCCGATGTAAGGTAATGTTTCTCTGGCTCATTTCCGGCTTAGGGATCTCTCCCTCTCAACATGTTTGCTTTTCCTCATTCCCACTTTGGTGAGACGGCCTTCCCAGCATGAAGCAGAAGCCATCAGGCTCGCCTCTGTGAATGAGTACAGCTTAGGGTATTTAGGCAAGGACAAGGCCAGCTAGAACGGCAGGGCCATGGATGCCAGGAAATCCCAGGGGCACAGATACCTCTTAGCCGCAGGGAGGGGGCTCTCACCAGTTGCCTTCTCGGGGTTGTTGCACATGAAGCACTGCCAGGCTCCTGCTGCGTCGCTGAAGCCAAACACATCAAAGAACCTCACTTCTTCCAGATGGAGCTGTGCCCGGTCCAGGTCCTGTTTCAGGAACACAAGGCGCAAAGAAGATAAGCTGATCTGCTTGATACACAGCATTCTGAGCCTGGAGAAAGGGGGACATGGATGCTCAAACTCAATGCTAAGGAAAAGGGGAGAACATTGCCAGAAGCACTCTCGGCCCACCTTGGAAAAGAGCAGCCATCTTAAACTCTTCCAAGGGAGTTCTCTTAAATGCAGAGGGCAGTGAGCATGGGCCCAGGCCTGGGCGCCAGGGCTGAGGGTTGAGGTGTCAGAGCCTGAAGTGGCCCAGAATTTTCTTGCATCTAGTGACAATGCCAAAGTCTCTGAAAAGGAGGGGCACCTACGTGGCAGTGTGGCTGAAAGGAATGCTGCTAGGGGATTTGCCTTTTACTTACACTTTACACAGAATTGAGAATCAATTATCCATATCCAAAAATTATTTTTATTAGATTGGCTTTGCAGGGGGCTGATGGAAAATGGGGGGACTGTCTTAGTTTTATACTTTATTTTAAAAGTGTATGCAGATTTTGCATTCTCTCATCATATGGCTGAACTAGTTTTAGTGGGAAATAATGTCTTCAATCACTGATCGGTAAATTAATTAACTTTTCCCTCTCCAAGCGGTTGAGTAGAATCGACACACCCAGAAAACCGCCCATGTTTGATGTGCCCCGTGGCATCCCGCCAATGGGTTTCTGTGTGAGAGGCAGAGAGAGGTTCCATTACACTGTAAACGGATGGAAAACTATTAGCCTAACCAAATTAAATAGCTCTACTGTCCTCCTGAAGCTTTCCTATTATGTAAATGACCTGTATCCTCTGCTACAGGGTGGCCAGAACTGTACTCTTAAAAGGTTGCTTTCCTAAAAGAGATTTAATGTTTTTGCATTAAAGACATGTGCACGTGCCCCTCTGACTTACATGTGTGTCCCCTGCTGAGCTGTGATTTTCTTTCTTTCCCTTGGTCCACACATTCTTATCTTCTACTCGTAATAACAACTCTTAGTATGCCCAAGAGCTGAGGCATAGAGGCAGTGTTTGCACTGCTTATGGTGGATCTAAAATAGAAATGGTCAAGTGGCTACCCGGATCCTACCCGATGGGTCGGGCTCCCCATACTTACATCTATTTTGACAGACGTGAGAGGTTTTCTAAAAAATACTAGGCTCCTTAAAAGCAGAAACATATCTACTTTGTTCACAGTTGTATCCCTAGAGTCTAGTCCACCATCAGGAATGGATTAATAGCATTGGTTTGCAAGCTCAGCACAAAATTTTCCAATGAACTGTATGAATGGTATTATAAAATTTTAAAGGGATTCTTTATAGAGGACATTTGCGCTCACTGGAACATAAACACAATGAAGGCAGGGATTCTGTCTGTGGTATTGGCTGCTATAATCCAGCATTAAAAATACCTGTGAAGTAAGCAAGCATTAAGTAAATATTTGTGGAAAAATGAAAGGCAAAATCTGGGACAGGAAATGACTATTTTTCAGGCATCTTTTATTAAGACTGTTATGGCTGTGTTCTGGGATTAAATATTTTGGAGTTTCAACCTACTGAATACAGCATTTTGAGTTGCAAACATTTAATACTATCTTTTAGGCATTCTAATAGGCACTGTATGTATGAATGTTGTTTAAGCAAAAGTGATCTTGAATGTGTTCAATGGAAAAAAAGGAGATTTTTTAAAATCATGTTCCCAAAATAAAGACTGAAGAAGCACCTGGGAGTTTTGTAGGTTTCAAAGGATGAAATCCATATTAAAATTTATGGGGAGAAAGCAGATGTTCATAAATATCAGTTTCAAAACTGCTAAGTCTCTGAAGTCTGCACTTGGCTATTGTCATGCAGATCACCTCTCTACTTCTCACACAATTAAGGATCAATTTTTCATTCACCACAAACACTGCTAGCAAACAAAGTACTTAAAATAATACTTAAAGGTTCCTTTATTTTTTCTGTTCTGAGACCAGGTATGTCCCAGGTTGTTGCTTATAATTCACATTTGTCTTGGCAAAAAGTTGCTTAAAAAGTTTAAGACAGATGGCAAGCTACATCCAAATGTTTGGGTTCTAAAGTCAAAAGCAGGCTTACTTCTTCAGAGGATTTAGTTTATGTGCAAAGGGAACTGAGTAAAGAAGATAGGCGATAATTCTATTAACTGTTGAAGTCAGCAATAACAAGAGACATGAAACACACGTAGTTTCAAATATTGGTGAAAATCAAAGCAAAATAAATCTCAAAACAAACAAACACAAACCAACAGCTAGTGATACCTAAATTTGTGGACTTCTGACTTCTTAAATGTGCTTGAGGTCATTATTTCTTTCTCCTACTTACCTTCTTTACCTTCCTGGGTCCTGTGGCTTCCCTGGCCTTGCCCAAGAATTGAAATGTGGCTTCCATTTTTTTTTAAGATAAGAGAACTAAAATTGATTTATTTAGTATTAATAGCAAGCTTCCTTTAAGACAAACAGACTCCAGAAGAGTAATAAAAATCATTCATATCTAAGTAGAGTCATGTCCTGAGTATTTTAGTTCAATGGGAGGGACTGTGGTGGACAGACCCTAGGATATGACCTCCCCCAATAATTCTCATGTCCTGGGGTTCATCCCTTTGTACAATCCCTTCCCCATAGGTGTGGGAGGGACCTGTGACTTGCTTCTCACCAAGAATATGGAAAGGTGATAGGATATTAATCCCACGATTATGTTATTATGTATATACACACATACACACACATGCACACATGCAACACCTGTCTTGCTGGAAGATACATAGGGAATCTTCACTGCTGGCCTTGAGGAAGCAAGATGCCATGTTGTATACCGTCTATGGAGAGGGCCACATGGCAGGGAACTGTGGGTGGCTCCTAGCATCTAAGGCAGCCTTCAGCCAACAGCCAGGACTATAACCCCGAATAAATTATTTCTGACAACAACTTGAGTGAGTTTGGAAGCAGACACATCTCACTTGAACCTCCAGATGAAAACACAGCCCAGCCAATATCTTGATTGCAGCCTTGTGAGACCTTGTGAGACCCAGCTTGGTCATCAGCAGCCTCTTGGCCCAAGGAAACTGAGATAATGAACAGGTGCTGGTTTAGTTTGCTAGGGTTGCAGTAAGCTGTTATGTAGCATTAGGAATCAATGTAAAGATTACACCATGAAGAAGGGCAGGTGACACCCTGTTGGCCAGTTCCAGTGAAAATCGTGACTCTGCTTGGAGGGGTTACATTCTTCCAAGTACACTCCAAAGCAGGCCTCAATAAAACCTGAAGAAGATCAAAGTTCAAATAATTTCTGTTGACTTAAAGAAAAAGATGTATGGTCATAGTAAGCATGCACTAAGAAGGATTCTCTTTATAAACACCATCTAATTCAAAAGGGATAAAAGCCCCTGGAAGTAAAATGATATTTTAAATAGCTGATTAAATGAGTGATTAAAAATCATTAATGGGAGTAGGAATTTGGAAAACTATATTAAAAACTCTCTTGCAAAGCCTTTTAGGGGAGAAATAAGCCAAGTAACACGGAAAGATGAGAAGATATTTACAACATTATTTTGATTACAATGACAGCATGAGTTAACGCTATGGATTATATAAAAGTGTCAAGTGGCCTCTGGACCTTATAACGTGGTCTATGTACTGTGAGAGGGTCCTGAGAGGGAAGCAATTTTCCAGAAATCAGTGAAAGCATACATCTGGAAGAACTTTGAGTTCTGGCACATTTAAATTCTGTTCTAAAGTTATTTTTGCACAGATACAAAACATAGGATCGCCTCATGAGCTCTGTGTGACTGTGGTTAGCAGACCTAATCCTAGGCACATACCTCAAGAATGTTTTAAGAAAAGCAAACAAGATTTTTTTTAATGATCCCCAACATTTTCACATAATAGTAAGGCTTTGTGTCTTTATGGTTAATTCCAGGGCACATATTCTAACTATATGGAGATGAGGGTGTGAAATAAGCTTATTGAAGGAAGAAAATAAATGCCCCACATTGTATAGGCAGAGTGTTTTGTAAGAAACACTGTATGTTGAATGAATAAACTAGCAAAAGAGACTCTAAAGAATCTTATGCTATAATTTTTAATTGATTCCAATTTCTGAAAAATATTACAATTGAATTCAACTTATAGCACTTCGTATTCATAGCACCTGGCATCAAGAACCTGGGATACATAGATGAAGGAGATGCTGTCCTGTATTCCAAGGATGGGAAAAGGTAGTTCATTGGGTCAGTGGCATTCCTCCCAAAGGAAGACGGGAATACATCTTTGTGGCGGGTTGTGATTGTTATTAAGCTTATTTTGGTGCCATCCTTTTGGTCCTCAACTGGATTAAGGCTCCTTAGCAAGAAGACCTACAGTGTTTGGTAGCTTCTGAAAATATTAAGCTTAGCACTTTGCCCATTGATGCAGATGTTCAGTTAATTTTTAGAAATTTTTGTTAATTGAGACACATGGATTTTATTTTAATTTAAATCAAGAATAGCATATTAAGGTTTTGAATTTTCATGTCTATTCACCTATGACCAGTAAGCCCCTTCAGAACATCTTGTTTAAAAATATATGTGTATATATGGAACTCATTTTATTGAATTTTGTAAAACAATATAATAAAACATTAATAACTGAAAAAAGAATGTTTGTCTGAATCAATCAATGTAGTATGTTGATTGCTTGTTCTCAAGACTCCTAGGTTTTCCAGATCACGAGTTTTCAGGAGATGTTGGTGTCAGGAATCCCAGGGAAACTTGTTACAAGGCTCAGACACAGGTTTCACCCTTGGAAGCCAAACACAGTAAGTCTGTGTTCGGGCCTGGGAATCTGTGTTTCTAAAGAAGCTTTCCAAATTATTCTGATGTGCACTGACTGGGAAATTAATCCTGCACCCTGGGGATCAGATGTCAGGATGGCTGATCATTCTCCATTAATTAGTATTTGAGGAATTTACCAATCCTCATGTGCATATTCTCATACTTTTCATAATAGCTTGGTTTCATGAGACAAAATATATCATCTGGTTGCAAGAGCAAAAATTCCATTCTTTAAAATCAGAGATGTTATTATTCTAAATTACACAATATGGAAGGAAGAGATGAGGCATGAAAATGAACTTGTTAGGCTTATTTGAAACTTGACAGAAGGTTGGAAGGTGGGCAAAGGTGGGGGACACAGTCTGAGCAGAGGCCACAGGGTGCTGACCTCAGAAAACTCATACTGTGTTTCAGTTTTCAGTATGGATGTCATACATGTGCTGTATCCTATTTTCTGTCCTTTTCCCTTTTCCTATCTCAGATTAGTAAGGGAACTCTAGGTTCACATGGGTATATGAGGTCAATGTGGCAAGCTTCTTATCACTATAGGTCAGAAAACAGACTTGACTTTCTTCCTATCCTTTGAGTCCCAGTATGTTGGAAAGAACTGAATTGCTTCTTGGCTAGTCATGGAAATTCTGACTAAGGCTCTGGCTCCAAGTGGCTGGAAGAAAGCCCTTCAGAGAGAAGTTCTGAAGAACTCTTTCATTTAGGAGCCTCAAATATGATAGAATATTTGCTTTCATTCAAAAAGTCATATTTTCACACTTACCTAAGGATCATGAAAAAATAATCTGGTTACACAATTTTGGCAGAAAACATGACAAGAGTTTAAATAAAACATTTATGGAAAAGCTAACATACATATTAGGGTTGAGTAGAAAACAAAGGCAGCAAATCGGGTTAGATTTCATAAATGATAAACCTATAATTTATTTCTTTACAAATCGATTTTTCTTTTCAGTTTTAACCCATTAAAACTGCAAAGTATTTTTATCAGAGTGGAAGCAAGGGCAAGAAACTACCAATATTTAAAATATAGGAAAACATGGACATTTCTACCATTGGTGACAGCAGTAAAACTTAATTACCAGACCGTTGACAATGAAAGCTAGCCTTCACATGGGGTCTTCTTTCATAATGGAAAACTAAGAATTGTAGTAACTTTTTTTCTAGTTAATGGTAGTCACCTTCATTTAACAACAATGAGGTGAGCATCTAGTGCTACTATGTACAGGTGTCCCCCCTTATCTGCAGGTTCAGTTACCCCCATCAACTGCGGTCCCGAAGTAGCCTAATGCTTCTCCTCTCAGTGGCTCCATCCTTCACCTCCTCCATCTCATCGTGTAGGCATTTACCATCTCACACCATCACAAGAAGGAAGGGGGTACAGTAACATAGTTTGAGAGAAAGAGATCACATTCATATAACTTCTATTGCAATATAATTGTTCTATTTCATTATTGTTAGTCCCTTACTGTGCCTAATTTATAAATTAAACTTTATTATAGGTGTGTATGTATAGGAAAAAACAGAGTACATATAGGGGTTAGTATCCATAGTTTCAGGCATCTTCTGGGGTCTTGGAATGTACCCCTATGGATAAGGGGGGGTCTTTTGTGCTACTACTTGGTACTGGACCACAGAGGGTGCTGATGTGGAAAGAGCTCATTGAAGAAGCTTTCTTTTTCTTCCTTTGGAAGTCAGTTAAATAATGATACTCCTCAGCCATGTAGGAAATTTTGTTGTGAGCAAGGTCCTTCTCTTGTCTTATTTTACCACTTTACCCTTGAGAGCACTCTCATTCCCAGACTGTTGCTCCCACCTCCCCTTTACATAAATTCTCTTTTGGGTTTGACATATGTCTTTGGACAACTATGTGTTCTTGAAAAACATGAAGCAATGTTTAGTGTACTTCTAATTTTCACAAATGATGTTTTGCCATGGATTGCATTCTATTCCTTGCTGTTTCACCCAAGATGTCTACAAGGCATTGGGTGTGTATTTAGTTTGATGCCTCTTCTGCAGCAAAGTGATTCCATAGCACACATCACTACTCAGCACGTTTCATCTAAACATTCGCCTGGTGCTCGGCAGCCTCTACCTTTGCACTTACCAGAGCCACGCAACAATGAATATCCTCATATATGCTCCCTTGTGGACGTGAGCAAGAATTTTTCTGGGATGACTATTCAGGAGTGGAATTGCTGGATTGTTAACTTATGTGTAAGACTGCACAGAAAATGTTTTTATGTTTCTGCACAGTTTGGACTCTCTGAACAAATTTTGCTAAAACTTGGGACCTGGGCTAACAGAACAAGCCTTAGAAGTTAACTCATGACTAATTAGAAAGTGAGAGATCATCTAGAGAGGTATAGCTTTCCAGAAGTAGGTGTTTACAATTCAAGGGGGGGGATGAGTCCCAGAACTTGGAGGTACCCCTGGGTTGTCAAGCTGGAGTCCTAGTCTTATCTTCCCCCTGGAAAGATGTATTTACATCCCAAAAGATAAGAGTAAGAACCCAGAATCTTTCTCAAGGAGCAAAGATCTTCCTACCTCATATATATAAATACAGGTTCATATTTTTAGGGTTCTTTACCTATAATACAGACCTTAGTACATGTAGAATGATATCTGGTTCTCATTGTGTTGCCCCAGAGTTAACAACTGGGCACAGGGGAACTGGTGAGATTATTTGCCGTAAATAATAATATGTGCTCTGCTCCAGAAACCTTGTTTGCATGAGACATTAAAAATTTGCACGAGACATTATGCATATCCTTAACTTCACTAGGTTCTGATAAATTGTTTTCAGAATGGCTGTCCAGTTTACATTCTCATCAGTACAACATGAAGAATTCCTTTCCCACACCACTATGGAAGGCTTTCCTAGGCTCTGAAGTTTCTGGAAGAATTTCCATCCAGTAACGCTTTCTCATATCTGAAATAGGCTATACTTTTAATGACCACAATCATATTGTCTGATTGCCTCAGGGGCTAGCAATGGTCTCCAATGACTTCTTAAACTATGGTAAAAATATCAACCACACTTTTGTGGAAAACACTGTATTTTTCTCCCTCTTTATTGCCTTCTGCTGTCATGAGAGGCTTTCCAGGTTCTGGGAATCAGACCACCCTCTTTAGGTACAATTATTTTAATACACTAGTGCATACCAACATTTTTCCAAGGTCTAATTTTATTTAAGAACTATCATTTTGTCGACAAGTTTACTACTTGGAGGAGTTACAAAAGGGATAAAACTGACTCTACCATGGATTTAGGGAGAAGGCATTGCTTACCATGATGTGGGAATTTGAAATGTCTCCGTTTAGTCATTCAACAGACAGAGAACAGTACTAGGCATTAATGAAGTAACAGAGATAAGGTAGATGTGATGAGTCGAATCATCTCTCAATAGAGAAATGGATAAAGTAAACTCTGGTCATTTACACAATGGAAAATTTTATAGATGCAAAAATGAATGATCCAGCTCTACATGTATGAACAGATAAATTTCAAAAACAGAGCATTAAGCACAAAAAGCATATTGAAGAAGATATGTGCAATGTGATAGCACATACATAAAATTTTAAAACATTCATGGAATAATACACACCAACCTCAGAAGAGTATTTGCAATAGTCTCTTTCTTTTGTAAAGAGAAATATTTGAAGTAAAAATGGAAGAAATGTAAACATCTCTTCCATCTTGAGGTGGGAGTAGGTATCACCTTTGGGCACTTTTCTGAATTTATGAGCTATTTTGTAATTTAATGAAGAATGAAAGTGAGGCAAAGAACACAGTTCAGTGAAAAAAAGAGACTGGCAGGGCTTAGAATGTGTGAGGACAAAAGGTTCTACCTGTGGAGGGGGTTCCGAGCCCTGTGGAGGAGTCCCCTTGTTTTGTGCGTGTGAGACTGGCTTTGGTGGTGGAGGTCATCAAAGGGCCATCTCTTTTTCCTGACTGGAGCATTTATTCTTGATGGGCAGCTTCATATTAAAGCTTCTTCTAATTTAGCTCTTCAAACTCAGAGACAAGCAGATGGACAAGAACTGTGTTTGAAATATGCGTTATTGCTTTGTTTTAGAAAGCAAACACCAAACCTAAAGCCTGCTGATACGAACTACTAGCATAAGGAAGTGTTATAGGGTGGGTTAAATGATACAAGTGATACTTAGAAATAAGGTTTTCTTGCTGCAGAGTGGTATGGTAGGAAGGTTTTGGAGCCAGATGATCTGAGTGTGAGCCCTGCCACTGTCATTCAGTAGTAGTTATTGGGAAATACCTTAATTTCTTGGTGCTTTCAATGCACTTCTGTGAAGTGGCTGTGATCCCTAAGCTGTCTCCTTGATAGAGTTGCTGCCACAAATCAACTCATGGTTAATTACACTACTTTGTAAACTGTAGACAAATAATACAAAGTAGTGATGATGATGGTGATTTGAACAAACAAGGATCTCCTTTTTATGCATATAAAATGCAGTGTTTGGGGTCTCTTAACTATGTAAATATACGTAAATTTTTCTGAAATAAATGAAATGTTTTGAAATGAAATGAATTGTTTAAGAAACACTGATGTTAGGTGCCTGAGAAACATATTTCATTTTCTAAAAGCCAGTAACATACTTATCTATCTCTTTTTGTTAGTTTGTTGTCAAACCTAGAAAAATGGGAAGCAATGAGATACAAACATAGAAGGATATAATGCAACGTGAACATTTGAAAGGGGGGTAACAAATGCACATGTTTGATGGGGCCATGATGAGATGTACAGACATAGAAATGTGCATGGGCAGTGGTCTAATGAGATGTACAAATGGATGGGCGTAATGATCAAGGCATTTAGTGGGGATGTAATGTGATTTATAAATGGAAGCATTAATGGGGAGGGTGGAAAGGACAGGTTGTGATACGAAGCAAAGAGAAAGAATGCATTGCTTGTGTGAATGGAGAGGCCAATAACACATGCATGGTGAGGATATGACGAGATAAAAATGGAATGGGATAATGAGGTTGCCAGATGGAGGGATGTAATGAGCTGTGCAGAAAGGAGGGAATAATGACAAACAAAAAAGGAAGGATTTAATTCTATGAGTAAAGAAATGGCCATAAGAAGATGACAACGCTGAAGGGAGAAGCAGAATGAAAAAGTTGTTGGTGAAGGGATGGGAAACCACAAGCTGGGCAAATGAGAGGCTGAAATTTAGGAATGCAAGGAGGTGTGCCATTAGGGAAATACTAGACACACATAGGCCTACAGTGATGTCCCTGGGCTCTGATCAGACGCAGACCATAGCATTCAGTTCTTAGGAAGAAGGTAAAAATGAAAAAACTCAAAGCAGGGCCACACAGATAAGCGAATTGTTTTGAGTCCAGAAAAGAGAAGACTAAACAGGTGAATTAACTGCAGCTTTGAAGCTGAGGAAGGAGAAGCTGTACAGATGCTCTGTATGGGGCACTTACTCTATGCTAGGTGCTCTGCTGTGTGCCAAACTAAATACCTCATCACATTTTCACTAGGTGGAATTGTTCCTAGTTTAATGGATGAAGAAATCGAGCTTCAGTGCTGGTGGCCAGGTTCCCAGATCCCCAGAGCATGTTGGTGGTGGAGATGTGACTCAAGCCAAGTCGATTGTGTTCCAGTTGCCTTTGCCTCTCTTTTCATGTTGTATAAGAGCAGTCTGTGGGACCTCCTGCCTCAAAGTCACCTGGATCACTTGTAAAGGCTACAGAGTCCCAGGCCCACCCCAGCAGTATCATGTGCAAGATCATAGAGATCCCAGGAACTTGCGTTTAAATAAGCTCTCCAGGGACTCCTGCATGCACTGTCTGGGTACAACTCAGTGAAACTAGCACTAGATTGGGGGGTGTGTTCTGATGCCTCCCATCAGCTCTGCTGAAAGATCATGAAGAAAGGGGACTACATTCGGCATAAGCAGCTGGGGTTGGCTATAAGGGGCACTGCCGAAGGAATGAGCAGACCCTGGAATGAGGCATCACGTGATTCTGTGGATTGTATTAAGCAGAGGACTTTTTATCAAGGGCCCCTTCCCTTCAGGGCATCTTCAATAGGAACCCCAAATTATATTGAGAATCATATAAAAATGCAAAAATATATTGAAAATAGACTCCAGGCAACATTCGCTTACTGAATAAAACAAAACAAAAATAAAAATGCGAAAATGTATTGAAAATAGACTCCAGGCAACATTTGCTTACTGAATAAAACAAGACAAAACAAAACAATGAAGATGACTCTATAGTCTGTAAGGAAAAGGGGGTAATCCTTTGAACCAAGTGTGCCAATCTACATGCGACTTTCAAGGTCTTAAGAAAAAGCAAATAGTGCCACTGACTGTTCTCTTTCCTGATATTCTAGTATTGAGATGTATGAATTGCTAGGATTATTTAGATTTTAGAAAACTCAGACTTTATATTTTGAAATAAGTGTCAAATTCGGATGGCTACTCACACTTTAGTGACACAGCCTCTGCTCAAAACATTTTTAGCGGCCTCTTTCGGGATTGTTTTTAGAGTGTATTCATGAGCCACACAAGAAAAAGTTCCACTGCTTTAGTGAAACCCAGTTTTTAACTTGGAAACTATTATTCAGTTTGAATGGTCTCCTTTAATAATGGAGCTGGGTCTGGATTCATTTTTGGCTATTGGGAAAATAAAGATCATTCTCACAAGATGAAATTTGTCATCCATCTTGTTTAGAGGGGCCTTGCAATGGAAGTGCGATAAAATAATACAAGTTACTGTTTATTGAGCTCTAACTATGTGCCAGTCAGTGTTCCAAGTAGTTTAAATGTATTATGTCTTCTAAATCACATGACATCCCTGTGAAGTGGGTACTGGTATTTTTGCTCTTTGAAGGGAAAGAGGACTTACATCAAAGAGCTAGTAAGTGGCAGATCCAAGATTCCAACCCATCTCCTGAGTTTCTAACTACCACTTCCACTTGGCTTGAAAAGAGGTGCTATTTATTTTCTAATAGTTTGGAGCCCAGTGTTTGTAAGCATTCACACCATATTCATGACAGCAGTGAGAGAAAAAGAAAAAGGTTTTACTCATGCACTGATTATTTAAGAAAAGAACCTAAATCACTGTTGGATTAGAACAGACCTTTCAGAGGACTGCATACCTCTGGTCCCCTGGGGAATAGAGTTATTTCGTTAACTATTCTCTAAGGATTTTTTTTTTTAATTTCCTTGACTGATGCAGAACATCTGGCTGACAGTGAAGTGATGTTCACCACAGTAGTAAGGCTGACATGCTTCATTATAGGACAGTCTGGCTTGTGAAACATGAAGGAAATACATGTGATAAGCCAGGATTGAAATTAAATGGAGAAAATATTTCTTATGCCGATGTTAATTTGTTTAAAAAAGTATTATGCTCAGTGAAATAAGCCAAGCTGAAAAAGACAAGTATCAAATGATTTCACTCATCTGTGGAGTATAAGAACAAAGAAAAAACTGAAGGAACAAAACAGCAGCAGACTCACAGAACCCAAGAACGGACTAATAGTTACCAAAGGGAAAGGGACTGGGGAGGATGGGTGGGAAGGGAGGGACAAGGGGGAAAAGGGGGCATTACGATTAGCAGATGTAATGTTGGGGGGGCACGGGGAGGGCAGTACAACTTAGAGAAGACAAATAGTGACTCTATAGCATCTCACTACGCTGATGGACAGTGACTGTAATGGGGTTGGTGGGGGGGACCTGATGAAGGGGGTAGTTTAATGACCATAATATTGCACATGTAATTGTAGATTAATGATACCCAAATAAATTATTTAAAAAAAGCTTATGTACAATCTAAGTACAGGATATTAATAGTGTGTATCAATTAGCCAAGTGTAAAGTAATAATTTTCTAACTTTTTAATAGTGAATGGAATTGCCACTTAGGTTCAATGTGTTTATAAAATCATGTGCAATCACTTAATATTGATGAGGTGTGTGTATGGAATTGTTTAAATGAGGGGTTCTACAGATTGCTATAACGTATAGTTGTTAAGGGGAAAAAAATGAATCCAAAGAAGTAGAGACAGTATTTAGGGAGGCAAAGTTCAGAATTTGGCTGGACTTCCAAACTCAGTGGTCCTAAGGCGTCAATAAAAGTCATGCTTTGAAAGTCTGCAGAGGACATGTGTGTTCTCAAGGACTTTTCACCTTTGCGCCTCTCCTCATACGTTGATGGCGTTAATCCCAGATGAGCTATGAAGAGGCTGTGGAGTAGGGGTGCAAGTGCACTGACACCACACAAACTGTGATAAAGTCATGTCGTGCTTAATGCTCTCCAGTGCTACCTAGCTTTGCAGGCCCTACGCAGGGAGCTTGGTGGGAACGCCCCTGGTCCTGGCTACCAGCCTCGTCTGGCCTCAAGGCCATTGCCTAGAGGCCTCGGCCTTGGGCAGCAGCTGGATGGCCGAGCTTGTGCCCTTGTTTCTGAGCGGAACAGTACAGCATGTGGCGGGGCTGGGAGAAGGGCAGCACAAATCTATCATCTACTTCATTTAGAAAATAACTGCCTTTTTCTGGTCTCTAAAAACCATCTTTTTGTTTCTTAAATTGGGTTTCCTCTGTGTAGACTCTTTCTCTGCAGCGCTTGAAATCTTTCCTTTTGGTCTGCCTCTCTACCTCTAGCTCCTCAACACATATCTTCCTGGTCTCGAAAACTCTCACCATTTCATTTCCCCTCAACCGAAAGACAAAAGCCCAAGAGTGGATGAACTCAATTTTAGCACCTGAACCGCTGACCTCTGCTGGAAAACATCATAATTCCATTTTGCTTTAAATTTGTTATCTCAGATTCCAAAAGGGTATTCCTCATTACCCACCGGGACTGCTCTATTTTTCTAGTAAGGTCATGAGTCCTTTCTCTGGGAATTTCATTTCAGACTTGCTCTTTCCTCAAACCTCCAGCATTCCACCCCTCCCTCCCCAACCCCACTTTCAACTGATGGCCTCACCTCTTATTTCACTGAAAAAGAAAAGCCATAAAAAGGAACTCATTCATCTTTCCACCATCAAATCTACTAAATCATCTGGGTCTGCATGCAATTGCTTTTCCTCTCATCTGTTCATCGTTCTCATCCTCTCCATTGCATCATCCTGACAGCTTACAAACAGGCTCTGGGGCTCCCATTTTGAACCATCTGCACATTTCCTTTGTGACCTACCCAGTCAGCACCAAGCTTATACAACGGCGCTCTATGAGGCTATATCTCCTTCCCCATTCCATTTCATCTCCCTGCCCGCTCCAGTTTGAACCTTGCCCTTAAACTTCCATTAAAACTGCTTTTTCCAAGTTGCTGAATTGGACAGACACTTTTCTATACTTAACTTCCTCCACCTGGCTGTCGAATCCCATCCACTTTCCTTCCTCCCTTTCTTGGACAGTCTTTGAGATCCGTGACCTCTACACTTTCTGGGCCTCTTTGGTCTCTCAGCTGCCCTCTGGACTCAGTTCTGAGCTCAGTCCTTTTCCTTTCACTACTGTCTTCCCAGCGGCTGTCATGTCCCCCTGGTTTTCATAGTCTCTGTACCCATGTGCCCTCATGTATATTGCTGGCTTAAACTGCTTTGCATTCGCCTACTAGAAAGTTCCATGGAGCATCTCATAGGCATTTTAAACTTAAGGTGTTCTTAAGTCTCCCTCACTCTTACACCCCCCCCCCCCATTCTCTTGCCATTTCTCTTTACCTACAAAATTTATACTGAATGTGTCATTTCTTTATTTCTGTAGAAATCATTTAAGCTTTGAATTATTCCAGTTTGAGCTACTCTCTTCTCTCCTCTGGCTTAACCGTGGTGTCCTTTGTGATCCCCCAGAGCTCACGTTTGCCCCTTCTGCATAGCTTCCACACAGCAGACTGAGTGATCTTTTGAAAACAAGCTGGGCAATGTCTGCTGCTCAAACTTCTTCAGGAGCTTCCCACAGACTGCAATCAAATCGCAGCAGCTCCTTGCCCTGGCTTCTGAGCTGGCAGTAAATCCCCTAGACCAACTCTCTTTTTTGTCCACAGGGCCCCACACCCATCCTTTCTCTTCTCTCAACACTGGGAGGGGAGAGAGTTCGCTTGGAGGTTGGCATGACCATCCACAGTGATGTAGGAAGAAGAAAATATTAGAACTTCCATTTTCATTTATTTTCATCTTATTCTTTGAAGTTTCTGTTTTTGAATATGTTTTGTAATGAAAACAATGAGTATAACGATACATCTATATTATTTGTAATTAAATAAATATAAACACTGAGGGTGCTTATTTAATCCCTTTTTTCTGATGGGGTGTGTGAATTAGATTTGAGTAGAATGCTCTAAATTATTTTGCCAAGGTTTTGCCCTTTTTTTTCTTTTCCTCTGGCTGTTGTGTTTTGTTTTTCTTATTTGCCCTCAAGGCCTTTGTGCAAATTGTTCCCTTTGCTGGGAAAAGTCATCTGACACCAGCTCAGAGGAGGCTTCTCTGACCACCCAACAAGGGCTCCCGTCCTTCGTCATGCTCTCCAGGCATTTTATTTTATTTTATTTTTTGCAGCATCTATCAGTGTGGCCTTGTGCCTTTGTTTACTTGCACACTGCTTGTGTCCTTTGGAGCAGGGCATGTTTATGTTCAGTCTCCACACAGTGCTTGGCTGAGAGCAGACATTCACAAAAAATATTTTTAACTGAATGAATGAACTTAGAGTCATATTTACCATGACATCCCTGTGATTGTTTTTCGGTCTTCTCCATGTTATTGCTAATGTCATTCTCCTTACAGTGGAACCATTTTCCTCTTTCTTTTAAAAATCCACATTCCAATTTAATGTGCACTGTCCTCCCAACCACCTTCCTCACTGAGCAAGGAGCATGCCAGACATTTGCAGCTGAGACCACATCGCTCCTGTGGTTTGCCCGCCGAGTGCCTTGCCTGCAATTTCCTATGATAATTTGTATTCTCATGGAGTTTGCCCCTTAATCACTGGATTTGCCCCTTGGCCTGGCTTCTTTGGATAGATTTTTATTCAACCTTCTTTTTATCTCCTTACCTCACCTTTTCATCTCATATATGGCCTGCCAGATTTTCCGAGATCTGAGCTTATTGTTTAAAAGCCTAAAAACCCCCAGCCCCATCTAGGCTTTTGAAATCCCAAACCCAATTCCCATTTACCCCATTCCTACCTGGCTTGCTCTGAAAGGGAGGTTTCAACATGACTAACCTCTTTCAAACACTGTGATTCACACTGCTCTCCCTTGAGGCTGACCTACTGACACCACACATGTCGACTGAAATTTCTCTTAAGAATTTGAATGGTTGTAGCTTATATATAATAAGCCCACTCCTATCTACTTACTTATGCACTTATTTATTCAAGCACCTTGTTAACACTGTAACTCAAAACACTAAATCTAAGCCTTTGGAAGCTCGAAAGTTGTCCTTTTGTTCCACCCGGAATCGGTGCTTCAGTTTTATTTATGCTCTGACACTACAGCCAATCACCCTGGTAACTATCAAGTGTGTTTGTAGCCCTGTGGACTGAAAACAAATCTCCAAATGTTAGCCAGATGGGGCACATTTTATTTCAGCAGTAAATTTAATTTTTTTTTTTCATAATGGGCATACTTTTGAGACCTCATTTCTATGGCATATGGAATTTCTCCATGCTTTGGGAACTGGAACATGCGTGTCAATAAAAGAGACTTCTCTCTCAAATTCCAGTTCTTTAGTGATCCCCCAAGCAACTTTGTCAACTGTCTGATCCTCTGATAATCAGGCGCTGATCCCTCTGAAGGCCTGGGCTGCACATGCACTGGAAGGGAATTACTAATGGCATCTCTAGTTGCTCCACAGAGGCCACTCTCCTCATTTCTTAAATAAATCAGTGAATTTTCTGTCCTTTTCCTAAAATCTTTATTTTATAATGAAAATTGGTCTTAAAATGGACTTTTTTTTTACTAAGTAAACTGTTCAATGACATTAATTTACATAAAGTAATATAACTTAAAATGGTATTTCCATAATAATTTTTTTTCCTTGGTCATAAAAGAAATACATACTTCTTAGAGAAAAGTTAGAACATGCTAATAATCCCCTCAATAAGTGCTGAACATTGATAACATTTTGGTATATTTCCTTTTTGTTGTTTTAATGGACAAACCTCCAAATAATCTTTATATAAGTAATTTTGTATCTTGAAATGTGGTATTTGGCATAAATGTTTTTTCATGTCATTAAACATTTCTCATAAACATGATATTTCATAGTTTCTTAGTATCCTTCCATATGGATGGAGATACATATGTATGTCATATATCATATATATTATGTATATGTACTATATATATGCAAATAGTTTTATTTTCTCATCTTTAGACATTTAGGCTTACAAATAACTCCACAATACTTTTTTGGTGTGTGTGTATCTTAAGTTTGTACACATTTCAGATTTTTTTTTTGAACAGATTCCTAGAAATGGAATCACTGTGCTAAAGGATATGAATATTTTTAAGACTCTTGACCTGCATTGCTAAATTGTTTTTAGAAATGTTGAAATAATTTACACTCCAACAAAAAATGTGTGAGAGTGTCTAAATACCCTTGCTTTAGCCAGCATTGATGATTGTTTTTTAAAAAATGGATTAAAAAGGGTAAAGTTTTTTTTTTTAATTTCCATTCTTATATCTTTGACTACTAAAGAGGCTAGATACTTTTTCTGGACTGAGTGCCCTTTGAGTTGTTTGCTCATGTCCTTGGCTCAGTAATTGTTTGTTTGCAGGACCTTATGGTATTTAAAGAATATTAAACATTGTCTTTCATGCTTGTTATACATATTTTCATTTTAAGTTACTATGCATGACAGGTTTTGTTTTTTATAACCTTTACATTTTATTCTAGTCCAATCTATCAGTTCTTTAAGACATTACTTACAGATTTAATTAATATTTTTAAGAAAGATCAGCATGTGCAAAGGATAATGTAACAAATATTCATGTACTTGCCAGATTAATTAATACCAACATTTTGCTTCTAATTTTTTAAAAAACAAAATTATAGATGAAATTGAGATCTCCTTAATTCCTTTCCCAGTAAAATTTTCCTCTCTCCTCACCATACCTCCTTATATCACAAGGAAACCCCATCATGAATTTGGTATGATTCTAAATATGGTTTATTTTTATCATTGGTATATTTAACCAAAAATAATGCATAATACTGCTTAGTGTTATAAAAATCTACATGAGCTATCATACTATTCATATCATACTTTTAACCTGCTTAGTAAAAGTCAGTATTATCTTTTAAAGATGTAGCCCATTTTATTCCAAATACTCTGTACATAAATTTCACTGTATATATAGCATGACCATCCCACATTTTTCTTCATTTCTGTACTGATGAACAGTTATATTGCTACCGATTTTTTTGGTGCAAATATCAGTTAACATCTCTACATGTCTCCTGGCGCTGTTATGTGAGAGTTTCACCTAGAAATGGAGTTGCAAGATAATAGGGTACATGAATTTATAATATAACCAGCTATTGCCAGCTTGCTCTTTTAAAAAGGTTGTATAGGAACATTTGCCTTAAACCTTATCTAGGACAGAACATTTTTCTATGATATAATACAAAATCTCTTTGTGGTAAAAAAAAAAAAGAGCATTTCTGATAAAATGTTTAAGCATTTTTCTGTTAAGCTTTAAGTGGAATTAAGACTTCTGGAAAGCTAATTGCTCATCCACCTTAACTGTCAGCTAGCTGTCATTCATGAATTTAATTAATTATTGTATTTATTTTGTAAACACTTTTTTCTAAGTAGGTAAACCTGTTTATTCTCACCTGTGGTGTGTGAGCATTCTCATTTTTTCACATCTTTGCCAGAACTTGTCTTGTCACATGTTTTTTTATGCCAGTCTGCTCATTTAAAAATGGCATATCACTTAAAAATATTTAAATCAATTATTTCCATGATTTTTAGTGAGTTTAAACATCTTTTCTTATGTTTTCTGGCCATTTGAGTTTCTTGTTCAGTGACTTTTCCATTCATGCTCTTTGCCCAGTTTCCTATTGGGTTGTTCCTCTTCCTTGTTAATTTGTAGAAGATTTTGGTGAAACTTGTTAAACAATTATATATATATATATATATATGTACATTAACCAATTATATGTATATATTTGTGTAGGTTTCTGGATTACATAATCTGTTCCATTTATCTCTATGTTCATTGTTGCCATAAAGGTGGAATGCTTTAATAATTACACTTCTTAATAGTATATTTTAACATTTAGGGAAGTGCTCTTATTTTTTTCCCTCTCAAAAATTTTATAGCTAGTCTCACCTGTTTATCTTTTTGATTATATTTTACCATCACTTCATACAGTACCAAAAATCATCCTGCTAGAATTTAGATTGGAATTTAGTTATCTATTGAGTTGGGAAGTATTAACACCTTTGTCATATTCATTATTCCCAGTTGGGAACCTGGTATGTCACTATGTTCATTCAAGTCTTATTTCTCTCCATTGTTCTGAAACGTTGAGAAAATTAATCAATCCCTCTTCTACTTAGTTTACTGAGTAAGTAAACTAGGTAGTAACAGTGCTCATTTATTTTATTCAATCAATACATATTATTGAGAGCCTATTATATGCTAGGTGGTGCCCTGGGTACTGGGTACAATGGCAAGCATATGCTCTCATGGGGAACAGTCTAATTAGGGAGACAGACATTAATAAAATTTTCATACAGAATGTGTGATTATTCAAAACAGATGTAGAATTTTATCAAATGCCACTTAAGTATCTAGAGATGATAATTATTTTCATTAGAACTATTGAACTGATGCCTTGTAGTAGTATTAAACTTCTCTTGTATTTTTGAAGCTTAAAAATATAGCATTGTATTATATAAGGATTTTCACACTTCTACTCCTGTGTAAGATTAATATATAGTTTGTAAATGATCATTTGAATTCTATATGCAAATTCATGTTTGACATTTGGAGAACGTTTTCTGATAAAGTTGATGTTGTGAATTTAGAAAAGTACAATAATCTGAGAGATTATCCTTCAGGTTCATCTACGTCTACTCTGAACCTCTCAATGCATCTGAGACAGATTTGAATTTGTGTTATTTATGAGAGAGAGAAAGAAAGAAATGCTGGTCAGGAATCAGAATATTAGCTAACATTTATAGAGAGACCACCATAGCAGCCACTGTTCTGAGGGCTTTCTATGTATTAACTAATTCAATTCTCAGTCAGCTCTATGACGTAGGTACTAGTATTACCACCTCTGTACAGATAGGGAGACTGGTCACAACCCAAGGTCTCAGAACTGGGAAGTGGCAGAGCCAGATTTTAAATGCAGGTTTTCAGCCTTCAGAGCCGACATGCTTAACTCCTCCGGCAGGAGTATAAATCAAGCTGGGTGGGTCATGCTGCAGGAGCTAAAACTGTAGCCTTTAACAAAACCGAAGACTGTTTCCTCCTGCAGAGTGTGCGGTGGGTCTGGGGGGCTTCCCAGAGCAGCCCTCCTCTCTGGGAGGACTTGGAATTCCAAGCTTTGCCCTTCTTCTGGTAACTCAACATCAACGTTTGCTTCTGCAATCGCCCCAGCAGTGGACACGGAGGGACACGGAGAACCACATGCTGGCTTCTACAAGCTTCGGCCTGGAGTGACGCACATGTCTTCTGATATTTCGTTGGCTGTCACATGTCACATGGCCAGGTCTTACTTCCACAGGCAGGAATCTCCTCATGTGCCCAGGGTAGAGAAGAACCAGATGTATTGGTGACAGCTGTGATGTCACCACGGTACATTCATGTGTCCTAGTTCTGCCACTGACAAACTGTAATGTCTTCATTTACGTATTCACTTGGTAGCCATTATTATTGAGAGCCTAGGGTGTGCCAGACCCTGTGTGAACCTGCAAATGCAATGGAAAACACGTAGCAACCCCTGCCCTCAATCCTGTAAGTTATTAGATATCCTACTGTTGATTTTCAGTTCTGAAATTACAAGATTCTATTAAAAAGCATTCACAATAGCAGACCCTCCAGAGCATTATATTCTAGAGACTGAGGCATTTTCTCAGGAGTTTCTTCCTTCTTTGTGTACCTGGATGCAACTGTTTGTAGGATTAATTCATTCACAGCAATAGATACATGTGCGTCACTTTCAAATACTAGTGTATGTCCTAACTGGCACAAAGGGTGAGGACAGAGCAGGCTTTGGACCATTCTCACAGAGATTTTGACTTTAGCGGATGGAACACTTCATAAAAAGTAGAAGAAAATCGATCTAAGAAATACCCAGGCAGATAACTTTGCCACATAAGGTACATCCCAGATATGAAAGTTCTTTCTATTACTTATGAATAAACCAAATTACAAAACTTTAAAGATTTCAGAAACATTTCGGTTTGCAGTTAATTTTTCCCCAAGAGAATATTTATTAGTATAAAATAGAAAAAATATGAATAAGAATACTTGTGAGCATGCACAAAACTGGTTTGCCAAGTTGTTTTTTTCACTCTTAGGACTTGAAGCAGCCTGCCAAGGCTTAATTTACTAGTTGTCTCTGGTAAAATACAGTTCACAATGAAAAATGTATAAGAATTTGAGACATTATCTTTAAACATGATGTAACAGTTTAAAATTGGAACGAAATATGCGTTCTATCCTACTTTGCATTGACACAATTATGGCATTTCCTTTTTCCTTAGTACCGCATGTCTAGTTCTTAAACCAAAGCCAAAAAGCAGTGATGCAATAGTTGGATGCATCTTCAGTGTCTTACACACCGTTCTAAATAAACTTCTGATTAATCACACCCATTTCTCATCCTTTTGTAATCCTTCAGCATGTAAGAGGTATTTAGTTTCACAATGTAACAGTTTTTTATTAATTTGCTACTTATTTGTACTTTGAATTTATGTAATATGGGCATGTTTGTTCTCCTCAATAGTAGAACAAGGACAGAGACCATGACCATATACTCTTAAAACCTCTGGTCTGCCCAGGAAGCCTCCTGAACTAATTACTAGGCCTTCTTGAAGGCAAAATAAGAATAATCAGAACCTTTGAGTATGGGAAGGGCTTACAGAGCCTGGCGATACTTACTAAGGAGAGAGCAATGACCACTCCCCCTTCTCCCCCATATTCTCTCTGAGTGATCCCATCTGCTGCCGCAGCGTCATGTGCTACCTTAGGACTCCCAGGTCCAGATCTGGTCCAGCCTTGGCCTTCTCCCCGAGGCATTTCAACCACCATCACCGCCTGGTTATCTACACAGATAACTCTGATTCAAAATATGCAGACCAGAATGTTCTATCTCCTTCCTCCACATCAGCTTCCTTTGTGTCCCCCTTTTCCCAGATGGCACCCTCATTGATTCAGCCACACGAGGTACCTGGGGTCATCCTTGGTTCTACCATTCTCCTTATCAGGCACGAAGTCCTGTCATTTCTACAACTTTAATAGTTCTTGAATCTATCCTCTTCCTACAATTTCCAACTTTGGTTCAGCCCTTCATTTCCCACCTGATGAGAGCGATAGCTTCCTAAACAGCCTTCCGAGCTCCAGTCAGGTCTCCTCTACCCATTCTCTCCACTCCCAGGCCTGTGACCTTCGTCAAATGCAAATCTGATCACGTCCTTATGTCCCCTTCGGGTTTCACTCCACCGCGTGGATGGGTGCAGCTGCACGTCCGGGTCCTCTCCCAGTTCGGCTGCCTGCTCAGCAGGTCTGTCAGCTGTGCCCGGGGAGGGATGCCCCTGTTTCCGCGCTGCTAACCCGCTCGCTCCGTGTCTCAGATGGTACTTGCCTGTGTCAGCAGCCTCTCACCTGACCGTGCTCCCTCTCTCTTCCTGCCCATCTTACCTCCATTTTCTTGCTCCTTGGTGACTGCAGAGGCCAAGGGATGAGGGGAAGTAGGAGGGAAGAAATGTGACGTACCAAAGAACCTGGAGTCCGAGTCCCCCATGCTCTTCCCCTTTGAATCCTAGAGTCAGTGCATGGCCTTCTTTTGTGAAATGTGTTCTGTCGCACACTGTGCGTGTGGTTCTTGTGTGGCTCTCAGTGGGCGGTACGATGCAGTCTGTGAGTCAGATGGCAGTGCCGCGGGTTTAGCTGAGCTGCTCTGTGATATTGCTGCCTCGGCATCCATTCTGTTTGGCCAAGCCTCAAACTGACACTAGCCCCCTCTTGCAAGTACAGGCCCTAGATAACAGCCTGCAGAGTCACAGGCAAATGTAAGTCCCTGATATGATTTCCCCAATAGCCCTTGTGATCAACAGTCTCCTTGCTTCCCAGGACCTGCCTGTGCGGCCCTTAGAGAAGACCTCTGGGGAGCTTACCAAGACCCTGCTCTCTCTGGCTTGGCTTTGGCCTGGGGACCCCAGAGCACTCCATACACAGACCCAAATAGAGGCATGTGCTCCAGACCCTGTGTGTCTCTCCCTCTGCCTGCGCCCTGCCTTGCCTTCCCCACGGGGCTGCTAAGGTGTGCATGTCCTTCCTCCAGGACCTGTGAGTAACCCTCTTTTCTGTTTCAAGTTCTCTTGTGCTTGTTTGTTGAGCAGGGGCTCACCGTCCAGCACCCTGTGCTCTACCTAACAGATGTTAACTACCAAAGTCTCCTCAGATCGCTCTTTCCTGATTCCACTACAGCACCACATGGAAATCATCAATTAACAAGTATTTTTTGATAATGATAAAAGAAGGAAAAAAACTGAACTGTGAAGGAAAAGGCAAACTATCTCAAGATAGTCTTGAATCTTGGTTTAAAATAAAATGTCCAAGGAAAGTAACACTTACCTTCTGCTGTGGAAACGTGGACTCCATCATGGCTGTTTCGAAGCTCTGAGCACCGTCTTCCTGGGTCTTCTCCCACAGAGCTCTGAGAAGCTGCACAGAGCGACTCTGTATGGACAGGGGCTCAGGAAACAGGCTCTGGAAGAGCATCCGTGAGAAAACTTAACACATTATCTCCTTTTCCAACAATACTGTTTGGTTGACTATAAGGCAGTTTGGGCTTGGTCTGAACTTTAACAGGGTTTAAATTTAAATAAAATGACAAATCAATCTTCAAAATCAAACATGATACATTTTAGGCTTTTCATTTTTTAACAGAAAATTTACATTATTGAATAGGATTCTCAAGGCCATCGACACTGATCTCTACAAATTAGCCTAACCTTTATAAAGTAGTGTTTACCTCGATCATTTCCTAAGCATGTTATTTTGTTGGGAAATGACTAATAAAAATATTCATGTTTATTTTTTCAAAGATATGAGAATTTAGGTATAAAATTATAACTAGAATACAAATATCAAGTAAACTTATACAGAGATCATGAAGAATAGGAATTGAATAAGAGTTTACTGTACAATGACTCAGATATGAACAGTGTGAGTGGATGGTGGAGGAAACGAAAGCACCTTTAATCCTAAAGTGGAGAATGGGTGAATATTCCTAGAGTTTCAGGATAATCTTAAGTTTTGGGCAATATGAATGTTATTTAATGTAAAGCAAATCAAATTTATATAGATTTCATTCAAGTCAATGAAAATAGAATTTTCAAAGGAATATTTAAATTTCATTTGTATATTTACCAGTTATGTGCTATTACCAGTATAAATGTAAGATGTATTTTAATAAAATGCTTGAATAATATGAAATTAATATAAATTTATTAGTGTATATATTAAATTTAATATGTAAAAATAATGTAAATCTGAATTAAATATAAAGTAAGCATGTTAAGGGAACAAGTTTATAAGAGCAACAGAACATCAATAAAGGGCAAAAAAAATTATTTATATACATATAATATCATATATATTATTCTTAATGTGTGAGGTGTGATAAAATAATGATACTGGCTTATAAAATCCTATTTTCTATGTCAATGACTGTCCAAGCATTGACTTATGAGACTGTAGGTGATCTGTGTGTACAAAGTTTCTATTAGCAAATGAAAATAAGGTTTTTTTCAGAAAAGTCTAATAATTATTACCAAGATGAGCTGTTTCTCATACTGAGTAGGGCAAAGTAGAGGATCTTGTACCTCAAGTAAGTGGCTCACAGATTTAAAAAGGCTAAGAGCCATAATGCAGTTGTGTCCATAATGTGGACACACGTGGGAATTTCTTGATTATGACCATAAACTTACAGCATATGATTTTTACCTAAAGAAGAAGGGGAACTGATTTAATTAATCATCATTCCAAAGAGGGTCATTTAGATTGGAATCTGTGAATCTGACAACTTCATGAATGTATTAAATTGACAGAGAAGAGAGAGTCTGTCACAGTATACAGAGCTTCTGCTGGGTTTGCAAGTATCAAGTCAAAGATTTGATTTTTATTTACCCTAAAGTCAGGATTCACCCAGATCACACAATATCAAAGGTGTGGAAAGGGAAAGGGAACATTATAGTAGAAGGAGCAAAGAACAGCATAAGTAGATGCTTTTTGGTGATTTTGCTTAAAGAGAAAGACAAAGGATCAGACTAAGGCAATAAAATAGGGCCAAAGGGGCAAAAATCAGATCAAGTCTTCTTGGTTTGTTTTCAGGAAACTGACAGCTTAAGAACAAAGCCAAAGATGAGATCAAACACAAAATTGCTGATGAAAACTATTTGAAAAAATGTAAGTAGGAGAAAATAAGGTCATTATTTCAAGAAAAGGAAGAAAAAACAATTGCTATTTTATATGTTCACATACAATTTGAATCATCAAAATGTAAATTGTTCTCAATGAGATATTATTAAATGTTCTTAAGAACACTTAATATGAGAAAAGATGGTATTCCTAAGACACAGCTAAGCTGTCTCTTAATTACTACAGTTCTACTTTTTGATTATGACATATTTAGCACTGAAGTTCACTTTTTCTTAATAAATCTTAATGACTCTTGTAGGGGCTGTTATGGAAAAATTCTTAAATAGAAGTAAATACATTATTTTATCACTTGGCCTAATTTTTAACCATCTTGTAACATTGACATTCTGTTTTTTTCTGCCTTTGCTCTCCCTGCCCATGTCCCCCCATTCTATATTTTAATACATGCACAACAATGAAAAGACCACTGAGTCAGATGCTCTGAGTTCTGTCCTTGAAATTTCTTATCTGTAAAATGATGTCTAAGATCCCTTCTATTACTAATATTTTATATCAATATTCAAATTTTATGTGAAAGTTTAATTCATTCAAGATAAGTTATTTCTAAATAAGACTCTTTTGATGCTAACATCTTTGCATCAAGTTTTTCCTTGTTAAGTAAATTTATCTATATACATAAATTCTATGGAAAAAAGTGGCACATATCTTAACAATGTCAGAAAGGATATGTCAATATTAAAATTAATTAGAGATTGGAAGATGGTGTAGAAATAAAGGCTAGTTCTACATAAGGAAAATTATTTCCCCAAATAAGCTGTTTTGTTATTGTTTAACAAAGAGTATTTCCCCTTTCTTTTTCAAATTTCTTTTTTAATTTTTAAAATTGAAATGCTTATATGCCATATTATATTGGTTTCAGGTGTACAACCTAGTGATTCAATAATTATATACATTACAAAATAGTTACACAATAAGTGTTACCATCTGTCAACATACAAAAAGCATTTCTTTTTCATTCTGTTTTAAAGGTAAGGATATTCAAGATATTAATAGGTTTGGCCTCCTGATTATGAATCCAGGCCTTTTATAAGGAAACTATCCTAAAATATAGAAAATCCATGTGAAAAAGTAATGAAATGTGTATTTATTGCTGTTGTCTACATATCAACTCTGATCAACAAACAATTCAGTAAAAATGACTATAAACTCATACCTACCAACTCATTAAGGAGTCAAGGTGAACATGAATTATACATACCTGCTGAAATAGAAACATGATCTGTATCCACAGCTGAGGTTCTTGGCTGATGAGAATAAAACTGGATTTACTGTACAGGCAGTAATGACCCTTCAGGGAGCAGGTGAAGAACAATTTTGCGACACAACTTCTAACAGAATCTAGAAACAAATACGTATAGTATTGACCATTAGATTCTTCCCAGAGTTACACTTTCAACTTCAACACACAAACATCATTAGAAATACTTTCTTCAGTTTTCAGTCTGTGAAATAATAACTCCAAACAACTGTGCATTGGGAGCATGTCCATTTCATGGAACCTAGTTTTAAGTGAAGATGTTTTCAACAAGTTGTACTCTATCTGTCTTTCTCTTGCTTTCATTAACAATGCCTGAGGAATATCCAAGCAATTCATTGGAAAAAAACAATCTCTCACCAATAAACACAGAGATGCTATGCCATTTCCATCTGACTGGGCGTCTTGAAATGACAGCCTGGGAAGGATGAGCAAACGGGTGGAGGAATCCCAGGTATTTCCAGGCAGTGGACGGCATGCCTTCACCTGTTTGTCCTCTGGGCTGTGCGCGGGACACAGAGACAGCCCCCAGAATAACTCTGGCCAAAGGTGTGGCTTCCTGTGAACTGACCTCGTCTAGTTCTCACAGGTCATTTCATCTTGAAGCGTTTCAGCAGGGAAATTTAATGAGATCGTCTTCTAGGGACAAGAAAGTGGGGGAGGGTAATGGTGGTGGTGGAGTTGAGCAGAGGTGGTGAGAAGCCACATGTACAAAGAGCCATTTAATTTTTATGACCCTACAAGACAGGTGTTATTATTTCTATTTTAAAGATGAGGAAACTCAGCCCATTAGGGGTCGGTTTAGTGAATCACGTGAATGCCTTGTTCACCACTATGACCTTGGCACATGGCATGCAATGTATGTGGTTCACAGCACACAGTATTGATCTGGACAAATGAATGATGCTCAGGTATCCAGAAAAAGTTCCTGAAGGCTGCCCAGTTTGTAGCAAAGCCAGGATTTGAACTCAGCTGACATAATGCCATGTTGGGATCCCTTAGGCTCTACTGTAGTGGGGATTTTTAAATCTGTTGAGTCATGCTGATAGCCCATGGAGTATTTCTTATTTCACAATTAATCTGACATTTTAAATGAAATATTTTGAAAATTAATAGATTCAGTATGCCTTACTCTTAAAAATGGAAATGGATTGGAGTTTATTAAAGGTTGATGGGTGCCCTATAAGGCGGCGGAGTCGGTCCCCACCTAAGAGAGAGCACTGGGCTCCCTAGGGTATCAGGGGAGGCTTATCTGTGCAACATCAGGAATGGTAGGCTTTTGGAGAAAAGCCTGTAAGAGTTAAGGGAGTGTGGTCAGGGACGGAGTAGAGGAGAAGACACTGGAAACAGAACAATAAAGCCATAGGGCAATTTGCAACTACATACAGAAATCTTAATTATTAACATCTTTGGGTGATTCTGAAACATTGGTATGGAAGAGAATTCATTTTCATGAAGTTAATTATTCTGGGGAATTAAAAACATTGAGGGTTGAGCATTCCATGACCTTATATGAATTCAGAAATTATTTCTGCATTCTGGGGGGTGGAATAGATCGTGAGATATAAAGAGTGCTTAAACTCGGTGGGAGAGACTGGGATGTCTGGCACTGAGGCAGAGACATCAGAGAAGAGAAGAGCACAAGAGCAGCTTTAAAATTGCCCTATCAGAAATTGTTTGACAATAGTAACTAAAAATACTTTTTTGGTCCTGATCTTCTGAAAAATTGAATTTTAATTACTAGATAAATAGGAACCCAAATAGTCCATAAGAGCTCTTACACCAAAATGGTATTTGAAATAATTCCAGCTGTATGTCTGCACTGAGACAGCAACATGTTTTAGTTTAATAGAGAGTTTCAAAAGAAAACATTCTTTTCTAAGAACCTCTGCAGTGGTTTGACAGGCACAAGTTGGGCTTCAGGCCTCTGCCATGAAGAAACAGTTTCTGTCTTTTTCCTCCCTCTAAATTCTTACTGCCCGCTCATGTTTTCTTTTGAAAATGAACATTGATTAGATTTATTTAACTCACCCTGGGTCTACCAGCTTTTTATACACAAACCACAGGGATTCCAGACTGTATAAAATGAGCAAAGTGGTAGAAGAGAGACCTTTAATTTAGAAACATATACACTGGCTATAAAAATAAATTAGTTCTGTGATATAAAACTTTTGCTAATGCTTTGAGTAAATCTGATCTGTATCAATGTTCTTCTCATTTTTTTTTCAGAGCTTTCAAACTGGCTTGGGAAGTTTTCCCCATAATGTGAAAGTTACATTTTCTCTGTAATTTTTCCCTCTTGCTCATTCCGTAGTATTGAATAGTAGGCACGCAATAAATGGTTGTTGGATGAATGAATGTCAGATACTGTGTGGAAAGCAAGAAGGTCCACGACGTGGACCCTGTTCTTAAGCTTATAGCCAAATGGGAGAAACATCTATAAACAACAGTTGTAAATCGTTTTAAGTCAATGAGATAATGGAGGGACACACAATCATAACAGTTAAGAGAAATACGCAGTTATTCTCATTGGGGAACAAGAATAGGTTCAAAATGGGGGAAATATCTGAGGTGGCCTTGAAAGAGAACCAAGACTTTGAGCTTAGAAAAAGTGTGAGATAACAACTCTGAGTGTAGGAAACACCCAGAAAAAAAAAATCGCATATGGCAAAGATATCCAAGGTAATTCCAGGTAGTAAGGTTAGTATATCTGCGTCATTAAGATAATATTGTTTAGTTATACAATTGATGCCCAAAGGGCTATTTATTTTTCTATTCGTTTGGAAGAGAGAGGAAGTCATGCTTTGCTGAATACAGAATGCTTTCCATTGTCCACCAACTCTGATTGCTGCTTCTTTACAATTTCTATTTTGCTAGATTGTGGCTTATTTTTGTAAAAAAAAATCAAAGGATTTGGTTTGGTCTCCATAAATACTGAAGTGAATATGAACATCAATAATTGTATAAAATAATGTAGATTGAAATACCCAGAGACTATATGTTATACACCTGGGTAAGTTTAAAGGCGCGATACAAAATATAAGAACATTTGGTCTTTTTGAGCCAAAGTCTTTAAGAATCGTTTGGAATTCTTTTCCTCTGCTACTTTTCTCCCATAGTCCATACACTTTTATTCCTGCATTGCATTTATTGTACTGTATTTTGTTAGTATTTTTAAACAAACTTTTATTTTAGAACACTGTAAGATTTATAGAAAAATTACAAATATAGTATAGAGAGTTCCCATATATCATACACCCAGTTTCCCCTATTACTAACATCTTAAATTAGTATGGTACCTTTGCTACAAATAGTGAACCAGTATTAGCACATTATTATAAACCGAAATCCATAGTTGATTCAGATTCCCTTAGTTTACATTTAGTGTTTTCTGTTCCAACCTTTCATTTAGGATACTACTTGACATTTATTCATTATATATCCTTAGGTTCCTCTAGACTATGACAAATTTCAGAATTTCCTTGTTTTTGATGACCTTGACAGTTTGGAGGAGTACTTTCATCAGGTCTTTTGTGGAATGTCTCTCAGTTGGGATTTGTCTGTTTTTCTCATGATCAGACTGAGATTTTCGAGTTTTGAGGAGGAAGACAATGGAGGTAAAGCACTAATTTCATTTCATCACATATCAAGAGCACATTTGATTAACATGACTCATGACTTTGACGTTGACCTTGGTCACCTGGCTGAGGTAGTGCTGGCCAGGTTCCTCCACTGTAAGGTTGCTCTTTTGTTACACTTCTTACTCTGCACTCTTTGAAAAGAAGTCACTATGTGTACACTTAAGGAGTGGGAGTTAGCTCTACCTCCTTGAGGGCAGACTAGCTACATCAATTATGTGAATTTTTCTGAACAAATTTGAACTTCTTTGTTTTGCAGTTATGAAATGCCAAAGAAAATTAGAAATCCAGAAAGTAGAGCAATTAACACTTTGAAAAGCATCTTACAGTTAGGAATAGTCCTAAATGACATTCTGAAGTTTCAGAAAGGAGTTATAATTTTATAATAGTATTTTAAAAGTCTAGTGGAAATTCTAAATCAAGCAAAACCATAATCAAAAATAAAAATCAGCTTTTACTTTGTGTGTGTTTGTGAACTAGTTAAATATTAGAGCAAGTTGATGTGTGGGATAACTAATATCAGTATTTACTTTTGTGCCAATCATTCTGTTAGATGGTTTATGTAATCACCATTTAATCCTCATAATTATCTACTATTATCTCTTCACTTTAGAGGTTAAAGGGTACTAGAGTTAAGTGACTTAATCAAGTAAGATGCAGAACCAGGATTTGGATCCAAGTTCATTAAAATGCAAGATCCATGTTTTGCTCATGAAGTAATACCACCTCCTTCAAAATCACATTGTCTAGTCAACTTGAACCTGCTTCCCCAGCTGAGCTACCTATAACTTCTGCAGGGACAAATGAAAAATAAAAAATAAATTGCCAGTATCTTTAACAAAAGTATTTCAGCCAAGAAATATAAACTATGGTATTTTCTATGCAATTACTCTCTAGCAAATATAATTCTCTAACTGGGAGTAGGATAAATATTTTCATAAATCTAAAGAGCTATAGCAAATCTATAAAGAGAAGCTCTTTATAGGCCTGTGTAAAATGGGAATGATTGGTCTCTTTTATCCTCAGATGTGATAGGAGGAAATAGGAAAGGATTTTAAACCCAGAGGGAGTAATCAAAATGACAGGGCTTAGAGTTTCTTAGAGATGGAGAATTCTGTGGAATCAGGTGAAGGAGTACTGTGGTGGTAACTTTAATGCCCTGTGATACTCTGCTAACTGTTAAGTGTGACCATTTTGCTAAATATCTATATTATATACCTATATAATATAGATATATAAATATTTATGTTGGGTCTGAGAAACACACCATTCTTCTTGGGAGACCAGACACTTATAACTCATCTCCCAGGGTTATACTTATATGTAATCTATGCCATTATATACTTTTTATTTAGAGAGAACTGCCTTTTAAGAATAAATATAGAGTATGATTTTGATTTTCTTTATAGCTGGTAGAAATATCAAAGAGTTGGCTTTATTTTTTTGGAGACAAGAATTTTAGCTCTTGTTTTGAATTCTTTATCAAACTTACACTTTGAAAATTCTCTCCCAGCTAAATAAGGGTCAAATAAATGTATCTGGCTTGTTTCCCAAGTTTTTCAATGGAGCTATTCTTCTCATATCCAAACTGTTATTTCTGGAATAGTTTATAAAAATTCAAACATAGAAATATTTTTGCTGAAATTGCTAGGTTAAAAGTATTCACACACTGAACATAAGTTATAAATAAGCAGCAAATTTAGAAAAGGCATGTTGAGGGACAGCAGGAAGGAAGCTAATTTCCATTGACTCCTTGCAAATTACACTGAACCTTTATGAAGTAGGTTTTTTTGGTCCCCATTTTCTGGAGAAGGAAATCTCAAGATCAAACTTCCAGGAAGCAACTGAGTTGGAATTTGAACCTAGGTTCCAGAGCCTATTCTGTTCCCAGTATATTATTGAATGGCTCAGATAAAATAGAGGTAATAGATGCAACTCAAAAAAGAAGCATGGTTCAATGGAAAGATCACTGGGCCCGTAGTCAGACGACCAGGGCCTTAGTGGGTAGACTTTTTAAAAATCTTTTCCCTGTGTCCTCTGGCCTCTTATTTGTAAAATGGGGGAGGCCAAAAGCAGATCTAGCATGTATTTTTAAAAATTTTATATTTATTCGCTTATTCACTTTCTCTTTCCTAGGTGGCAAGCTGCATGATGGTAAAGAGTTTTTTCTTTGTGGTGAAGTATATATACCATGAAATTTACCACTTCACCATTTTGAGGTGTGCAGTTCAGTGGCATTAACTACACCCCACTGTTGCACAGTCATCAGCCCATCCATCTCCAGAACGTTTCATCCTCCCCAACTGAAATTCTGTGCCCATTAAATTATAACTCCCATTCTCCTCTCCCACCAGCTCTAGGCAACCACCATTCTACTTTCTGTCTCTATGGATTTGGCTACCCTTGGTGCCTCCTATAAGTGGAAATCATACAATATTACAGCCTTTGTAACTGACTTAGTCACTTAGCATGTCTTCAAGACTTATTTATGTTGTAGGGTGTATCAGAATTCCATGTTTCTTCAAGGGTAAGAACAATTTTCCATTGTATGTATACACCACATTTTGTTTATCTACTCATCCATTCATGGACATTTTGGCTGTTGTGAATAATGCTGCTATGAACATGGGTGTACAAATATCTCTTTCCCAGAATTTGATTGCTTTTGGGTATATATCCAAAAGAGGGATTACCAAGTCACGTGGTAATTCTATGTTTGATTTTTTGAGGGACTGCCATACTAGGATGTACTCTTCAGCTCTGAAACTATTTGATTCAACGAAATGATTTGATTCTATAGAAGAAATTTTTCCGTGATGACTGCGCAAAGCAGGGTTTAAGGTTTGCCCAGGGCTACCAGGGCTCTCTGTGCCCAGTACAAGACAGAGGGCAATGGCATCTGTTAGAGGGGATCTCCTTCTCCCGCTTGGCACCGGCCGCACAGGAGCCACAGAGGCCATTTCTTCTCCTCCCTCTTATTTAATTTTACTTTGATGAATTTCAAAGACTTGGAATTCAAAATACTGACCCAGAATGAATAAATAATACGGTTATTTAACTGTATAAATATTCTCAATTGGACAGAAAAGAAGTAGGAGGTAATGAAACTGTAATTTGTCTCATGAAAGCTTTTCCAAAGTTGGTAGAATAAAACATATTTTTGAAGTCAACCATAAATTACAATTTTGGGGATAAATGTACAACAAGCTGATCACTTTAAAATACTTTTGCTTTTTCCTGAAAAAAATGGAATAAGGTAGCACAAGCCAGTGTGGACCACTTATTAAACTTTAACTCCATATGATTTGCAAAATATGTTTTTATCTTAGACTAAAACTGTATTCCGTCACTCCCAAATTAAAGTTTAGAAATTTTGAACAGAATAACAATTATTTCATAACTTTGATGTCATAAATAGAAGAAAAGATATTTCAAAGTAAAAATAAATTAGGTTCTCAAAAACAAAGATTAATTTCTGAAATGACTGTTTGAAATGATACCAAGTAATTCTTCAACAATAGAGATTACTTCAATCATCTTGGCATTTCCAGGGCTTGGTTCTGTAACAGGTGCTCGGAAATGTGTGCTTGGGGAGAAACTACTAAATTTCTCATTTGATGAAGACTCTAGGACAACTGGGTGATGAGAAAGAAAACTTTGCCTCATTTTCACTAAATTCTATTTCTGATATTTTTGATTGAGAAATACATGGTCCCTTCTCAGCAGCTGGTTGGCCCCTGGCCATAACACATGCACATGTGTGCAGCATCCCCACCCAGGGCAAAAGTACTGTACTCGTTTGCCCCCTCATGGCAGAGCTTCCAGGCAGTTGTCAAGTAGGCAAGACAGATGCTTGTGTTTTGAATCATCAGAAAGATGAAGTTCCTTTGCAAGTGATTACTTTAATAATGCAAATTAAATTCAGAGAAGCAAAGAGAAATTTGATAATTGAATATTCAGAAATGTACAAGCCATGGAAGCATAAAGTCCTATTCTTTGACCCTGATTTTGGTAAAAAAAGTCAAAATTATGTATTGATATACACATATATTAATATGTGTATGTAAAATACAAAACATTTATTTTATATATAAACATATTTATATGAAACATAAAAAAACATATATTTATATTAGTCCTGGAGAAAAGGCTGTAAGGCTATATAAATCAGTCGTGGAGAGTGATTATTCTGGGTTGAGAAGTGGGACTGGGCATGGAGAGCACACACTTTTTATTCCATAGTCTTCTGTATTTTATACTTTTCTCCTTATGGGTTTATATCCATGTGTTACCTATATAATTTTAAAAAATGCACAATGAAAGAGTTGTTATTAGTTAAAGCAGGCAATTTAAATAATGTCTCACTAAAACGCCATGCAATGGGGACCATATTTATAGTTTCAAATATATTTTTCTCTTTTGCCTTCCTGAATTCACAAGCTTCACCCACCTGGGCCTCTACCCACCTGGAAGTTGGATATGGGACTGGTGGTGGGGTAGACATTAGACAGTCAGAGGCGTATGAAGGGGAAGACCAAGGTAAGATAGGATTCAACTGCCAGGACTGGATTATGCAGCATGGTGTTAGCCTTGCAAGCAAAGCTTTTATCATAAGGGCAGATATTTTAATTCCTTTATCTCCTTTTAGTCTATCCAGTGAGCATGAGAATATACATTACAGACCTGTGTTGTGTAGGGGGTGGCGGCCAGGTCAGTTCTATGTTTGGTAGGGAGAACACGCATAGAAGCAAGAGACTTTTCCATTCTGGCAAGGGAGATGGGAGAGAGTGGGAAAGTGGCAAGTGGGAAACCATCAGAAGCGGTCCTGACTTTCCCATCTTTGGGTTTCAGCCCTGGTGAGAGAGAGTGTGTTAAATATGTTATGCTAACACTGAAGCCAGTGGTTAAGGAGACCCGCCAGTCAGCACCAATACAGGGCAGCCAACTCAGTTAAAAGCACAGCTCACGGAGCCAGGCAGAGGAGGTCAGTGGTTCAGCTCTTGGCGGCCAGGCTTGCCTCTGGCATGGCATGGACACAGGGAAGAAGGAGCTGAGACTGTGGCTGGATAGCTTTTCCAAGAAATCACCATAGTGTGTGTGTGGTGGGGAGCACGCCCAGTGAACAGCAGGGGAACCGTCCCCGCCAGGCCTCAGAGCCACCACACCAGTGGGAGCTGAGGTGGGGACAGAAAGGCCAGGTCCTTGTGCACAGTGCTTGGATGATGTTACACCACCCTAGACTTTGGGTGGGACATGGCGGTAAGTCCAGCAAAGGACATTATCCTTTCGGCAAGAAGATACCCCATCAGCACCCCCACCATTCCTACTCCCGGGCACAGTAGTTTCCCAACATCCCAAGGAAAAAGGACCCACTTCCTCATGCCCCCAGATGCCACCTTAGGGAGATAAGCATGGGAGGGGTAAGAAAAAGAGATTGTTTCCTAGTCGTACCATTCAAATTATCACATTGGATTAATATCGACAAGACTCTTAGTTACTAATTTCCCTCCCTCATTAGCCAGTGGTTAGTTGCTTACTATGAATTCTAGATAAGATGATGGTACATTTTCTCTGCAAATCTAAGATGTACTGTGGGATTTTATAGGGCTACAATAAATAAGAAGTAATGATAGGGAATAAAACTACACTGAACAAGAAGACTTGGGTGGAGAAAGGAATCTTGTTCTAATAGAAAGTCAGAAGGTCTTATTAAGAGTCACACAGCAAAGGATAGAGGGTGGGGAGTTGGCTGAGGAAGGATATCGGATATTTTGCACGTGACAGCCAAAATCTAATCACATACAGTGGGATGTAGCATCTCTTGGTGCATATACGCCTTCACACTTCTCATGTGAAAGCTGTTCAGAAATGGTACCAGTTTGCTGTTTTATGCTGCTATTAAGGAACAGAATGAGACTTACCATTGACCTTCAGGTAGTGGAGAATCTTGGATGCCGTCTCACCCAGTGTTTCTGCCCTGAGACAGGGACTGAAAAACCCTTTCTCAGAAGCCACTCTAGGACCAATTGCTCTGACTCCTCTCCAACATCCAGTCTTGCTCCAAGGTGATGGTTAGGAGCACAGATTCCAGAGCTAGTCTCCAATTTTGAGCTCTGTGTTCTTGGGCAACTTACATAACCTCTTGTGACTTAACTGGGAACAATAAAAGCACCTGTCTCTAAGGGTTGTTTAGGGTGACCAACCATCCTGGTTTGCCTGGGACTGAGGTTGCCCTTGGCACTGGAGACTTTCAGTGCTAAACGGAGAAAGTCCCGGGCAAACCAAGAGGAGTTGGTTACCCTGGTTAATGTGACACAAAATGAGATAATTTTATGTGAGGTTCTCTGACAGAAGTGTGCTTGGCACAGAACAAGGGCTTAATAAAGATTGTTATCATTCTCATGATCAGTCTTATAGATGCTACTGTTGTGTTTGAAGAAAAATGATCCCTTAACCAGGTGGGAGTATTCGAATGTTGCCATAAAGCTGTATAGATTAGAGAGATGGGGCTGCACAGTGACCCTTGGGATCTGTAGGTCTCTCAGTGTCCTGAAATTTTCACCTGTTCAGTTTTAAAACAAACTTAATACAGAGCTGATATTGAAGTACAGGCTGAGATGAAATTCTATACAATTGAAATAAATTTCTCTGGGGACAGGACAGGTCTAGTAATGGGCTTGAAACTCTCTCCTTGGTCTCACTGAAGTCCCCCAAAGTCCTAATACCCCAGTCAGGAGCAAGTGAGACTTGATACTAATGCTATTTTGAGGCTCAGAAGCACAGAAATGTGGCAAGAATGCCATCAAGGAGCTCTAAGGAAAGGCTTGGTATTTCGTTGTATTCAAAGCATCACAAGTGAGAAGAGCTCTTTATTGCAGCAGAATAAGGAAAAAAAATTAGCTAATGTTACTTGATTGGTTTTTACATGTTCGGCATTGCTCTAAGAGTTTTATGTGTATATTGCTATTACATGCTCGCAACAATCCCACAATATAGATACTTCCAGTTTAGAGGCTCAAAGATGTTAATAATTCACTGTACTTAAACGGCAGTTAGTAACAGTTGTGGTCAAAGAGGGACTTAATTTATACCTAAGTATTTTTAATTATGCAAATCCTAGTATAAATTGTGTATCATTTTCACTTATACAGTATTTCGAGATCTGTTGATAATTTATTTTTGGTTTTGATTGCAGTTTTTTAAAAATTGAAGCATAGTTGGTATACAATCTTGGTTTCAAGTACACAACACAGTGGTTCAACAGTTACTTGCTTTATTAAGTCCTCACTCCAACTAGTGTAGTTACTGTTAACATAGGGAGATGTTACAGAATCATTGGCTGCATTCTCCATGCTGCACTGCCATCCCTGTGACCGAACTTATATTATGATTGAGAATCTTTGTGCCCCTTTATCCCCCTTCCCCCCACTCACCCTAACCCCTCCCCATGGTGCCACCAGTCCCTTCTCAGTGTCTATGAGTCTACTTCTATTTTGTTCATTATTTTTTTGTTTGGTTTTAGATTCCACAAATAAGTGAAATCATATGGAATTTGTCTTGCTCTGCCTGGCTTTTTCACTGAGCATAATACCCTCTAGGTCCATGCATGTTGTCACAAATGGTAGGTAATACAATTGGATTGATTATGTGGCACATTCTTATGAAGGTAGCATGGGTGATTGACCTATGATATCCCACCTCAAAGTATTAGTGTTCCCCAATGGGAAATGTCACCTAGTTCTAATGGAAGCATTGCAATCAAGGAAATAAGTCAAGGAGATAAATTGCCTCCATCAAATTAGCTTTGGAAACTGGAAAGTCTATAGTAGAAGCAAATGTCATAGTCATAAAATTGTTTTTGTGTGAATTAACATGACCCATGACAATGGACCACTTATTTCTGAAAGCCTTAGTTTCATGCATTGCTTCTTTCAAGTTGTATTTAAGTGTAGCTTGCTCCATTTTTAGGTGACCTACAATCCAGGAACGATGACATTAATCGTCATACTTAACATTAAAGATAGTTACCATGGTTATTCTTTCTAGTTAATTGTTTCCACTTTCATTTTCTTGTTGCTGCCCAGAGAAACCATTATGCCATAAAATACAGTAGCAATGTTACTCATCCTTCAGAAACTCAAGCTTCCAAGTGTAAGCTTGAAACAGCTGGTTATATATTTTGTCCCATAGAGGAAGACAGAAAGATCTACTGAAGAACTGAAGTAAAAATTAATAGATTTGAATTATCCCTGCCTCAAGTTCCTGTTTCCCAAACTGGGGTGGCTGAACTTTGAGGTGAGAAGCCAATCAGCATTCATTCAGCAGAGGCTGCAGGAGGGGCCTATGGCCCCCGAAACTCTGGCATCTCACATACTTGGCTGTGTGGGAAATCGGAGGCCAGGTGTTGGTTAAAAATCATACAGTTGTTGTGCTGGAGGGACCCATGAGTGGTAGTCTCTCTATATAAGACAGGGTCATGTTGGAACCGGATCAGAAAGCTATTCTTTCCTTAAAATCTTGAGATCCAAACACGTGAAAGCATGGCAAAGCTCACAATTCAATTTGCCCCATGTATTTGTATCATCATGGCTTCATTTTGAAATTAAATAAAATGTTCCTACATTGGCATGGCCTCTGTTGTCCCCCCTCTGCAACACGCC
This sequence comes from Smutsia gigantea, assembly GCA_032199065.1. NCBI lineage: Eukaryota > Metazoa > Chordata > Mammalia > Pholidota > Manidae > Smutsia > Smutsia gigantea. The sequence goes on from JAVSCE010008968.1 coordinate 236,631, forward strand.
CCCTTGTCTTTGCTTCACCGAATTAGCCCTGCAAGGGAACAGTCCTTCCTATAGTTCTTTCTGGCCTGTGTATGTTCAACGGTAATAAGGCAATTACACGATAAAGGCAATAGAAAATGCTCATGCTTTGTAAATTTGGATAAAAATAGTCTATTCTTTAAGAACTGCAACTTTATCAACACTGTTCTGCCAACCTGAGAACATGCTGCCATAGACACATTTTTGTGAAGGGCAGTCTGAGAATCAGAGTCAAAACAGGAGGTATTTATGATCCAGAGCCTGCTTGAAAATGATTGAGATATTTAAAAGCTTTCTTTATTGTGTGATAAGGTCTTATTCAAAGGAAACCTCTCAGCAGAAAACCACTGGGCTGGTGCCTCCAGGAGAGGACCTTCCATATTCGTAAATTCATGATCATGTGAACAACCACACAGTGTCTGGTATTATTCTGTATGAAAACCTCTAAGGGAACACTTCATTATTATCGAGTCCTGGGCTCGCTTCCTGGACTGAAAGGAGCAAAGCAGCACAGGTGGGATAAATGACAAGGAGTCCTCCCTGGTTTTGGATGGCCAAAAGGCAAGAAATAGCCACAGTGCCGTTTCCCTAAGCACTTGTGAGGAGCCCGAAATGACGGCGTGCTCCAGGCCCAAGTACCACAGAGCCCACCCCTGCTGAGGCCAGCCCGGGCCACCTGGCGAGAGCAACAGCCTTTCTGAATTATGTGAGTCTGACGTGCTGGTTAACCAGGAGCTGCTAATGTTACTGGGCTGGACGTTGTCTGGGTTGGGATGAACAGAGATGGAGGCAGATGAACAGCAAGCCGTGGGTCCTCACTTTCTCCCCACTGGCGGGACATCTTCCACCCCCCTCACTGGGGTGAGACCTGTCTCCGAAGCCTGCCTGGCTGCCGCCAGAGCCCTCCCATCTGGACGCTGGCCCTGTTCGTGGATCTCCCTGTGTCCACTGAATGGTCTATAGTGGAAACAGGCCCTTGGCATTTGTTTGCTGCCAAGAACCGCATCTGTCCAAGAGCTCTGGTTGCCCTGCAAACTATCCTTTTAGCTATGACTTTAGATCTTATCTGCAAGGCCACTGTTGATAGCCACACAGGCTTTCCATTGCAGGGGTCTAGGTGGTGTCATTCCTACAGGCCACAGAATAAATGGTGCCCTTCTCGAATAAACAGATGCAGAGCCCTTTCTGGAATTAGCCACACTCCTTGACATTGTGATTGGGGATTGTAAGGAGGAGGTTAACATTCTATTCTAGCTAGTGTTTTCTCATCCATGATTTCTTTGTGCTTATGATATTGTTTACTTCTTTCAACCCCCTGTATGCTCATGGCCAAGACCTGGCTTTATGACTCAGCCAAACCTCATTTATCTTACTAAGTCTAGCCCCAGGAGTGAAAGAAAGACAGGGAGGGAGAGATGTATTTGAGAAATTGCACATAACTCTTTTCCAGCAAAGACTGCCGAGGCCCACAGGACACCTCTGACCACGGCGAGCAGCCTTACAGAGCAAAGTGAATGTGCCCTGCAAGGGAACTGTGGTTTTGTAGCACTTTCATGGCATGCGTGTATTCAGTAGTGATAATGCAATTACATAATAAAGACAATAGAAATATGCTCATATTTTGCAGATTTGAATAAAAATAGCCTGTTCTTTTAGAACTGAAACTTTATCAACATTGTTCTGAGAACCTGAGAACACGCTGCCATAAATACATCAGCTTTATCACAGGAGGAGATTGGCTAATAACCTCCAGCCTGGCAGCTAATGGTACAGATTCTGCTGCTATACCACCTGGCATCAAATCCCAGGTCTACCAGGTCTAGTTATCCACCAGCTATATAATCTGGGCCAGTTTTGTTTTCTTTTCTGAATTTTTAATTTAGGAATAATAATACATCACTCAAAGTAGAGAAAGGCATTTAAAATAGCGCCTAGCACATACCACTGCCTTGCACTACTCAGAGCACAGATGGGTTAGCCCAGACCGGGCAGTTTACTGAGTATCTGCTGCTTAGTAAGTATGGAGTTTGTCATAAGATATGTGGTCATATATTTCTAATATAAAATATGTAACATAAAATCTTCCATTTTAGCCATTTTAAAGGGTACAACTCAGTGATATTCAGCACATTTATGATGTGCAGCCATCACCTTTGTCTATTCTGGAACATTCTCATTCCTCCAAATGAAAACCCAGTACCCGTTAAGCAATTACAATCCCCCTCTCCCCAAGTCTCTAGAAACCACATATCAATATTTTGTTTCTATGGATTTGTCTATTCTGGATATTTCATTTAAATGGAGTCATATTATATGTGGCCTTGTGTGTCTGGCTTCTTTCATTTACATAATGTTTTCAAGGTTCATCCATGGGGTGGCTTGTGCCATAACGCCATTCCTCTTGAGGGCTGAATAACAGTCTGCTGGTAGGTGTGCTGTTTCGTTTATCCATTCCTTCACTGATGGGCATTTGGGTTATTGCCACCTTTTGGTTATTGTGACTAGAGTTGCTATGAACATTTATGCACATGTTTTTGTTTGAACACTTGTTTTCATTTCTTTTGCATATGTATCTGGGAATGGAGTTGCTGGGTCATAAGATAAATCTACATTTAACTTGTTGAGAAATGGTTCTCCATATTTAAACAATTATTTCCTTGTCCTTATAACATCCAAATTTAGAAATAAAACTATCAATAACTGTTGAAGGAGATTACAGTAACATTGCTCATATTTTTGGATTAATGTCAATTTTGTTTCTAATATTTCCAGAAATTTAGCCAATACTCTCCTAAAATAGGAGTCATGAAAATAAATATTACAAAACTAATTTCAATTAAATTGAATGTAGCATTAAATGACTGTATTGATACTTTTATTACATCCCCACTGAATTTTTGGTCACTACAAGAAAGAATGCGACTTTCAATGACAGTGATGAGTCAGACTCAGCTCTGGGAAGAGGAACCTGACCACTCATATCTCCCAAACCCTCCGGGGGCAGTTCATTTGAAAGAACTCGACTGTTTCCTACTCTGTATCTTGATGGTCGCCAAGTACAGTCTAGATGTCCAAACAGTAAGACTACAAAATAGTCAACATCAATATGATCAGAGATAAGGTTGGAATATTTTCATAGGAGTTAGCACAGTTTGCAGATGTGAAAATAATTCTTGAATTTATATGAATTTTAAATCAAATACATATATAGTATATATATAACTTGGCATGATGCTAATGTAGTTGATTTCTGGCAAGGATACAGACTCACTCTGTGACCGCACTGAGTCCGTGGAAGCCCATGTGTTATAGATAAACATTTGGCTCTACCACGCAGAGATTTATCAAAAGTTGTGCAGAGGCACACAAGGCAGGCAAACCCTGATCCCCTGCAGGTGCCATTCCAATATGCTACCAATTACTCTACAATTCTGCAAAATGTATAACAGCAACCAGATTTAGGGCTCAGAAAAATTTTAGGGTGTTTCATTATTAAGCCCCACGCACATGGGTATGTCTACCTGTTTGCCCCCTAAGAAAATAAGGCTGAGCCTGAGACTGCCTATATGTGAGTCATCTATATCATTGTTATCTCTGGTTGGCAGTTCCGCACTAAGACCTATGGCCTAGCCACCCCGCAGCATCCTCAAGGGAACACTCTTGGGGGATGATATGCATTTACCAAGAGGTTTGGTGGTGTCAGATAGGTTGGTGCAAGATGCACAGGACCTCCACGGAGTACATATCAACTGTACTCAAACTCCTTGAAGCTCTTGCAAGAAGTGCCCTAGCAATTCCTAGCCAAAGCTGGCTTTCCGAGGTTGTCTACTGGGTGTCTGTTCTCAACTGATTTCATAGTCATGTGTCTGACATGGGAAGACTAGAGAGCAACTTGTTCCATAAGCTACTATTAAATGAGATTTCACTGAACAGAAAGCAGATAATTTTGTGTAGCCAGTTCTGGGGATATATCTGGGGATGTGCAGTAGTAAATAAAAGAATGAATTTGGAAGGTAATTTTAGAATATAATTTTAATCTTAAGGGAAACTCAGTACTGCAGGTAAAATATGGCTGGAAGCCTCTGAGGAAGGTATTTTCATATGCCCAGTACTCTTAGAGCATAAATTCTAAAACATGTTAAAGATTACTTTTCATTGGTATAACTGTTGCAAGAGTACAGATAGCTGTTGCGTTTGAAGAAGGTTGATTTTGTTATCTTGCTCCACGGAAAATCCTAACACCATCATCATTAACAAATATTCTGGGGATTTATCAAGTATGGAACTTCGAACCTACAAAAAACTTACCGAGAGTCTTAGAATTTAAAAAGAGCTATTAGGAATAGACTAATATTTAAAAATAGCAATATAAGATAAGGTGCAAAGTGAGAAGTAGTCGGAATCACTGAGGTCTGCGGAAAACTTGATCTAAACTTAGTGAATGGTGAGCCTACGTAAATGGAACAGCACCTAGAAGAGCAACAGCGTGGGCCACGGCGTGGAGGAGGGATGGAAATGGCATGGCCAAGTCAGCTATGGGGTTGGACAGGCAGCCCCAAGGCCCTGAATCCAGGCCTGAGTCCTGTCTCTGCACCTCTTGGCTATATTACCTTGGATGGCCTATTTGACTTTCTGAGTCTGTTTTCTCATCCATAAAACAAAGACAATGATATCTAGACTGCAAGCTTTTCATCAGGATTAAATAAAATAATTAATTCAGTTATTCTTTTATTCAATAAATATCCACTATGCACCATAAAAATCTCAGTGAAGTTAGTTATTCTGACAAATAGTAAGTTGGTCTATTTGGAAAGAGCAAGTACGTGCGGGAAATGATTGGAACCTGAAACTAGAGGCATAAGCGGCCTCCAAATAACAGCAGTCACCTCAGTTTATAACTCCTCAACACTAACAGTGATATAAACCAGTAGCACAATCAAATGGTGGTCTCTTTCTATTATTTATAATTCACATATTCTTTGTTCGACAGTTTACAAGTAGTTCCCTATTTTCCTGTTTGTTTGTTTTTAGGAGAGCAAGGGTTAGCCAGGAAGGTAGTGAACATAGAGTTTTAAAAATGAAATCCAAAATATCCAGACACACAAGTTAGATCGGGCTAATAGAGCTCCTTATAGACATTTGGGTTTTCTAAGCAGCTAAAAAATAACCAGTAAAGGGGGTTAATGTAGTATAGACATAGGCTCAGAGGAATTTTCAAAAGGTCATTTATTTAGCATGTGTTTACTGAGTTCCTGCAGTATGGACATGGATGAGCAGTAGTAAATAAAAGAGGTGCTACTTGTTTTGTCTAGGGCAGGAAACAAACAATAAAGGATAATACACAGAAATACAAATGTGATCAGTGCTATCAAAGAAAAAAAAACTAGGAAAATTCCCCAAAGAACAATAGGGGAACAGTTGATTTAGACTGGGGAGGGAGCCAGAGAGCGTGGCGTTTAGGAAGGGACACTTGTACTGATACCTCGAGGATGGGTAGGAATGAGCAGGGCGAGGGGTGAGGGCAAAGTGGTCCAGGCCTGGGCCCTGGGTGGAGAAAAGTCTGGGCAATGGGGCTAGGGTTCTGAGTCCTTAAAGACAGCACCACTTCTGGCAGCCTGTTTTTTTTTTTTTATGTGTATAAACCTTGGCCTTGATAGATGACTTCAAAGCCAACTTGACCTGTATGACTTTTAAGATCCATCGACAACTCTTGGAATAGAGCTTTGAAAATTAGTCCTGGCAACAGGGGTAGTCTGATTCCCGAACATGGATGGATGAGTGACTTCTAAAGGCCCGACAGCTTCAAGAGATCACATTCATGAAAAGCAACTCACATCAGACCCAGTGAATTTACAGGATGATGAGTCTACTGTGCTCTAAGAATAAAATGGTAATAAAAACTGTAACAACAGGTGGTAGGGTTAATTTTATTTCCCTTTGAGATTATATTGCCCCCTCCTAGCTTGAGCCACTGTGCACCTTGTTCTGCATGAAACAGCCGAAGCTCTTCTGCGGGTCCAACATAACAAACGCCTCTCTCTGATCTTGCTCAGTGGGCCTTTCCCCAAACACAGCTATCACTGGACATACATCCAAGGGTAAACAACGGAAGGTTGCCTGCAGGTGTCCATACACATGGTCCGGGGTATGTGGGTGCCTTAGGTCTCCTGGATAATGCAAAAGCCAGGAGCCAGAGACCAGATGCCTCCCAGAGCAGATGGCGCCCAGTGGAAAGTGATGGCAGAGATAATGCTCCACAACCAGCAAGGGTTCATGGATCCTCCTTTTTCAGGTCTTTCCTAATCTATGTGGGGAGGAGGAGCTCTTGAATCTGATTTTATTTTAATTTTACCTTCTGTCAAAATGGAAAATCAGTAAACAGCCCCCTCCCCTAATTACCTCCATCAGTATTAAGATGTTCTTTGCTCAATGAAATTCTCTCTGAAAAGCTGCTGTTGAAAAGCCCAAAGTTTGTGTGTATGGAGTATGGGGGGGCAGAGTGGGGGAGTATGGGGGGCATGGGAGGGGTCCTTTGACATTGTCAGAGAGTAGACCAACTCAAATAATGAAAGGAATGTGCACGGATAAGGCAATGTAAATACAGAACAGAGGTGGTGATGAGAACATCAAAGAAGATGGGGAAGATTTATTATGAGAAAAGGAAATCAAATCAAAGGAAATACAATAAGGTGGTGGTGGTAGGAATAACCTGAGAAGTCCAATTTTTTTTCCCTTTTGAATAGAGCAAACAGGGCCTGAATATAACCAGTGTCTGCTTTGGGACAAAAGAGAAAAGAACACAAAATGTGTCTGTCTCAAAAAAAAAAAAACAAAAAAAACCCTCAGTAAACTTTGCATATTTTTTTTCTCATCAATTCTCCAAATACTCTGCTGGAAAAAGGAGATCAAAGTTATTGGCTCAGAATTAGTGAAGCCTGTTATATATGACCCCAGTGACCCTTGAGGTTTACATCTGTCACACCAGAGCACACAGCTTCCTAACTCATTGCCTCTGTCTGCCAGACTCATGCAGGGCTGTGGACTGAGACCAAATAGCCCACTGGCACCATAGCTACCAGCTGCCCTCTGTCTGCACTTCCTTCAGTGGACAGACATGCAAATCAGCCTCCCAGAAGTCTCCTTTCTGCCATTTCTTGCCTTCTGATTGTCTGCCCCTTCCTTCCTCGCAGGACAGGATCTCATCAGCGGGTGCTGGGAGTGACTCAGCAAATATAATATAAGCCAACTGCTCCCTTAGGAGAAGGGAAGAAGGCTGGAGGGAAGGGCTTTCAGAATAGCTCAACGGCAGTGAAAGCTCTAGTAAGTAACTGCGAGTTCTTGGGCTTATTATTCTCATCCCCAAAGTCCACTGAATACTAATGTTTACAGTTGGAGTCGAGACCTCCAACCCCCCACCCAGTTACTTTGAGTTTTACGAGTAAGCTAAGGGTAGCAGCAGTTTGCTGCCCCTCCAGCCCCAGGGCACCGGATCTCAGCAGAACGGCACAGATGGTTCCCTCTCAGGAGGCTCTTCTCTTGGACCACAGATGGTACACCTGGGAACTGTTTACGGCCGAGTTTGCAACTTCTTTACTCTGCCAAACATTTTGTTGACATCTGTTGTCTGCTGTCTTCTCCTCCGTTCTCCTAAGCTTACACCTTTGAATTCCTTTATTATCATTTAAGTGGAATCTTAGTGGTAGTGGAGATAAACATATGCTCACAGCCATGTTTGTTGGAAGGCTTGTTTGTGGGTGGTGGGGGGAGGGCTGGAAACACTTAAATGCCACCTAACAGAAAACTCCAGGTGAATGCAGCAGCCAGGAAAATTGTCCAGAACAGGCTTAATAAACTATGGTTGTGGGCCAAGTCTTACTCACTTCTTATTTGCGTAAATAAAGTTTTACTGGAACACAGTCATTCCCATCCATTCACATATTATTTATGGATGCTTTTACACTACAATGGCAGAGTTGAGCTGCAATGGAGACCACACGGACTACCTGTGTCCAAAAATATTGACTATCTGGACTTTTACAGTAAAAGTTTGTCAACCCCTGGTCTAGAATGCAAGCAGGTAATGATGATTAATATTGCAAGACTTGATGTCAACATTTTTCTAATATTTCACACTTGTTTGAGTAATGTCAAAATTTTTGGAATTATTACATTAATCTTAGTGTCAAAGTGAATGCCACGGGGGGAAAGAAATCTATTTTACTAAAGTATGGCAAAAGAATATTTTTTTTAAGGAAAGGTACAGAACTAGACTCAATTATCTCATACCCAATATAGGTGTGAGATTGTTATGGAAAACTGGGAAACCTGGATTGGGTCACTGACAGAAGAACCAAGTGGCACTCGAAGGTCTTGGAGGGTGGAGGTTTATTTTATGCTGGTGGGCTCAGAGGAGAGTGATATGCAAAGGTCTGAGCCCCAAGTACAGCAGGGCCATGTCTTTTATACATTTACTTCAAAGCTAAGGTGGGAGTCAGCACCCAGAAACTGTTGCAGTAGGAGCTATTAGGTCACTATAGGTGCTTTCAGGATGCTAGTTATATTTTAATCTATCTCTGTAAAGGTTACCTGCAGACTGTATTATAAACTAATGGGCTTCCATGACTATGATCAACAAGCTGTTCCATATCACTGAGTCTAGTAGGGGGGGAATACATTGTTACATTTTTTAAATCTCAAGCACCCAAGCACCTTGTGATTCCTTTATATTCTTGATGCCTTAAAACTTTGTCTCCTTGGCTTCCTTGGCTTCCTGCCAAACCCAGAGAGGGGGAGGGATTTGAGAACTTTTTGAATATTTCCTCATCAAGATAAATGTTACTCATACAGGGAAATCTGACCACTCTTCACGTATTAAATGAAAGAAATGTTAGTTAACCAGCAGGTTTGTTGTTTCTGGTGCTCCAACAAAAATAGTCCATTGAGAAGGTTATTGTGCTAAAATTTTGTAGCAAAAGGTAGCTGTAATTGCACATTGCTAGCTTAAATTTTTCAATTGTATTTCTAAACTAGTCCACATTTTTCAAACCTGATTTTTCACCATCATGATAAGAAAGTGAAACATTGTTGAAAAAAGAGCCCCCACAAAAGGTAAAAATATTTTCTAACAGAGGAGAAGTCCTGGAAGGAAATACATAAAGTACTAAATGAATTTCAGGTTAAAAATACTAAAAGCTTTGAGGAGTAATATTTTTTGGATGCTTATTTCATTTAATTCTTCAATATACAACGAATGGGCCATTGCTGTAAAAGAGAGACTTTGGGCTCCTGCTCTGCATGCTGAGCCCAAGCTCCTAATCATTCCACCCGCTGCCTCACTCTTGCACTTTTCCTCTAAGTTTATGAATTAATATAATGATGCTCATGTGTTTAAAAAGGACTAACAGGTATCAATTCCCACTAATTTGCTATTCAGTATATCAAATGTTTTGAAAAATACCATGTACATATGCCTATATTTTAATGCTGACTTTGATATATAATTTATTTGTGGCAGTCTCTGGGGGCTTTCAACCTATTATGCATCATTACAAGACAGTTAAGTAAAGCCTATAAATCTTCTCCTAATTAAATAAAGGCTGTAAACCTACCTTCACCGAAAAGTCACATGCAGTGTTAAAGGCCACGTGACCAGCAAGACCCCCCACTTCAGTCGCACACCAACAGTGCACATAGCCTGCTGCTTGGTCAGACTGCTCTGGGCAGCCCTGCTCTTCTCTCTTCATTTGTTGGCTCATTTCTCCTTCATTCATTCATTCAACCATGTGTGTGGAGCACTTGCTCTGTGCCAGCACTGTGTTATACGCTGGGGATAGAGAAGGTCCAGAACCTGGGGGATGTCATGGGGATGTTGTCTCGCCCCTTGGAGTCTTAGTTGCTGTGGTGGAGATGCCCCACTCTGTTGCTGGGACTCCAACCTGCCCCCTCCCGCCAATACACACACTCTGAGCAGGTGTCTCAGGAGGTGTGTGAGTGTGGACGATGTTAGGTAACTGGGTTATTCTTTTCTCCAAACTCCAGAGAGTGAGAACGAGGAGGAATGCATTGCTAGTAGAAGTAGGACATTGACGCTCCTGCCCAAGACAATGGCGGTGGTGGTAGTAGGGATTTTGAACTGGAAAAGAGAAGGGGAATTCTTCTCAGGCCCTTTAGCTGATTTACTGTACCAAATCCCTATCATTACTTTATCATACGAGTAGCTCCAAGTCCAGCCTTGCTTAACGGGAATGAATAGAGTGATCTATCCACATCTTCCTGTACAAACCTTGCCCACAACTAGCTGATTCCATGTCAAGTTATGTTTTTTAAATTAGTTAATTAGTTAATTAATTAATTTATTTATTAACAGTACCTTAGATGGAAGGAAAGGAGTGTGACCAAAACCAGAAAAATATTTTTTTCTTCAAAAGTCAGTAGGGTCATCACTCCAGGAATTTAGGTACAGCTCTTTTCTTAGTAACAGCAAAGGTCATTTTTTGATGAGATTTTTATCAGTAAAAGCCTCGCAGGGATCAGAAGAGTTTACCAAACCATATCTTGACGGATAAAGTGAAAATGAATTTGAAACACATGGATTACATTTCCTTAAAATGTACATGAGTTCAAAAGTTAACAATAACAATGCTTGACTGAAAGCATTTGGGAATTTCTTAAGCTTTAAGAGTTTGAAAAACCAGTTTCTAGATTGAACTTAGATGGGATCGCTCACCGTTTAGGTACTGTACTTTACATTAAAGGTGTCACAGATGACACTTTAACAAAGCAAGGATAGCAATATGCTGTTGTTTATTCTTTGCTTTAGAAATTTCCTGATACTTTAGTGCTTTGAACTCTCAAATAGATCCTTTAATGTATATAGTTACTGAATTACTTTAAGAAGACAGAATAATAATTTTTGTTGTTGCACATAAACTAAAAGTACACATTAATCCAGGAAATGCAAAGTTAAACATGAAAACATATCTGGAGACATTAACAAACATCTTAAGTGTTCAATGTACATTTGACACTGAAGTTATGAATAGATTATACAATACCAATGCTGTAAGTGTGAAATAAAGAAGAGCTGACCACTGTACTAGGGACTGCCACAAAGATTTCAAAGACCTATGTATTAAATAAAGGTTTCATTAACTCTGGGCTTCTCAAAATGGCCACCCATGAAAAAACCATCTGTTCTTTAACTTAAAAATTAAATAATTTACATCTGCATTCCTGTTAAAGGATAAGCAAAATGCTTACCTTTCCCCTTAATTCCCTTCTGCTTCAGATGCCCACCAGAATATGTGATGCCCTCAACTCTTTTCTTACATAACAATTTTGTACATGAAATGCATCCTGCTGAAGTTCTCTCTGGCCTGTGTCCTTAAAGACATAAAACTTGATTAAGGATTCAAGATGGCGGCATGAGAGGTGAGACAGAGAACTCCTCCCAAAACCACAGATAGTGTGAAAATATAGTTAATACAACTAACCCTAAAACAGCAAAAGGAAAGAAGGCTGCACCAGACTGCATACAGACCTCACGAACAGAGCAGACCTCACAAAACAAGGTAACATACAAAAGCCTTGATCTGTTGGGACCCAAGCCCTTCCCCCACCCAAGCTCACAGGCGGGAGGAAGAGAAACAGAGCAGGGAGAGGGTGGAAACCTGAGACTGCTGAACACCTAGCCCTGGAGATCTGCTTTGCGAGCAGAAACCTACATTGTGTGGTGCTCTGGAGGATGGGGAGCTGGGACAGGTGGAGTGCTTGAGAGACAGATTCCGGCCATTTGTGGAGGATGGGATCCACACCCGGCCACTCTGAGACAAGGGAAAGGCAGGCGGTCTGAGAGGCTTCCTAGCAGCGAGAGGGCTGCTGAAGGCATAGGGTTTGCATGGAGCTTGCTGTGCAGGAGAGGTGGTAGGGGGACAAGGTTGTCTGGGCGCACTCTGCCCAGCAGATTGGGAACTTTGGGGAGCTTCAGGCGCTCCATCCGCCTGGCTGGCTACTCAGCTCCGAGGCCCCCCACTGTGACACACAGCCTGCTGAGCCTTCCTCCTGGCCAGACAGCACAGGCCAGCAAACCAGCAGTCACTGCACTGGCATCGGGCCAGCCAGAGAGAGGCCTCACCTACAACAGCTACAGATACCAAGCACACAAGCTTACACTAGTGTGCTCGGCCCACTGCCTGTGATACTGGAGACAGGCACCACAGACAGCAGTCAGGAAACAGATCCTTCCTCCCCCCAGGCACCAGCCCTGCTCACCTATGACCCCCAACCTCACTCTAGGGGCTGAGCAGCTCCAGAGACTGGAGCTTCTGGGCAATAGAGGGCACCACACAGAAATATGAAACGTCAAAAGAACATGATACAGACCAAAATCTCACAAACCCCAGAAAAAGGGCCAAATGAAACTGAACTCAGTAATCTTCCTGAAAGAGAGTTCAAAATAAAAATCATAAACATGCTCATGAGGTACAGGAAAATATTCAAGAACTCAGGAATGAATATAAGATGGAAATTCAATCATTAAGAAATTCCATATCTGAAATGAAACATACAATGGAGGGTTTTAAAAGCAGATTAGATGTAGTAGAAGAGACGGTACATGGAATAGAAATTAGAGAAGAGGAATACAAAGAAGCAGAGGCACAGAGAGAAAAAAATCTCTAAGATTGAAAGAATATTGAGAGAACTATGTGACCAATCCAAATGGAACAATATTCGCATAATAGGGGTACCAGAAGAAGAAGAGAGAAAAAAGGGATAGAAAGTGTCATAGAGGAGGTAATTGCTGAAAACTTCCCCAATCTGGGGAAGAAGGTAGTCTCTCAAGCCATGGAGATGCACAGATCTCCCAACACAAGGGACCAAGGAAGACAACACCAACACATATAATAATTAAAATGACAAAGATCGAGGATAAGTACAGACTATTAAAAGCAGCCAGAGAGAGAAATAAGATCACATACAAAGGAAAGCCCATCAGGCTATCATCAAACTTCTCAGCAGAAACCTTACAGGCCAGAAGGGAGTGACATGATGTATTTAATGCAATGAAGCAGAAGGGCCTTGAACCAAGAATAGTTTATCTGGCAAGATTATCATTTAAATTTGAGGGAGGTATTAAACAATTTCCAGATAAGCAAAAGCTGAGAGAATTTACCCACCACAAACCATCTCTATAGTTTATTTTGGAGGGACTGCTAGATGGAAGCATAAGTTTTAAGGTTTAATAGCTGTCGCCAGAGGTAATAAAACCACAGTAAAGAACATAGAACAGCTAATTATCAAGCAAATGCAAAATTAAATTAACTATCCTCAGAGTCAGTCAAGGGAAGGAGGAAGAAATTGGAGGAAGAAGAAAAAAAGAACCTTTAGATTGTGTTTGTAATAGCATATTAAGTGAGTTAAGTTAGACTCTTAGATAGTAAGGAAGTTAACCTTGAACCTTTGGTAACTACAAATCTAAACCCTGCAATGCCAATAAGTACATACATATTGGTAATCACCCTAAATGTAAATGAACTGAATGCACCAATCAAGAGACATAGAGTCACTGAATAGAAAACAAAACAAGACCCATCTATATGCTGCCTACAAGAGACTCACTTCAAACCCAAAGACATACACAGACTGAAAGTGAAGGGATGGAAAAAGATATTTCATGCAACTAATAGGGAGAAAAAAGCAGGAGTTGCAGTACTTGTATCAGACAAAATAGACTTCAAAACAAAGAGAGTCACAAGAGAAAAAGAAGGACATTACATAATGATGACCTAATAGACATCTACAGAACTCTATACCCAAAAGCAGCAGAATACACATTCTTCTCAAGTGCACATGGAACATTTTCTAGAATAGATCATATACTAGGACACAAAAAGAGCCTCTGTAAATTTTAAAAGATTGAAATTGTACCAACCAGCTTCTCAGATCACAAAGATATGAAACCAGAAATAAATTACTCAAAGAAAAGAAAAAGCCCACAAACACATGGAGGCTTAATAACATGCTACTAAATAATCAATGTATCAATGACCAAATAAAAACAGAGATCAAGCAATATATGGAGACAAATGACAACAATAATTCAACACTGCAAAATTTGTGGGATGCAGCAAAGGCTGTCCTAAGAGGGAAATATATTGCAATACAGGCCTACCTCAGAAAACAAGAACAATCACAAATGAACAGTCTAAACTCACAATTAACGAAACTAGAAAAAGAAGAACAAATAAGGCCCAAAGTCAGTAGAACGAGGGACATAATAAATATTAAAGCAGAAATAAATAAAATAGAGAAGAATAAAACAATAGAAAGAATCAAGGAAAGCAGAAGCTGGTTCTTTGAGAAAATAAACAAAATATAGAAACCACTAGCCAGACTTATCAAGGAAAAAAAGAGAGTCTACACACATAAACAGAATCAGAAATGAGAAAGGAAAAATCACTACAGACACCACAGAAATACAAAGAATTATGAGAGAATACTATGAAAAATTATATGGTAACAAACTGGATAACCTAGAAGAAATGGACAGCTTTCCAGAAAAATACAACCTTCCAAGGCTGACCCAGGAAGAAACAGAAAATCTGAATAGACCAATTACCAGCAAAGAAATTGAATTGGTAATAAAAAAACTAGCTAAGAAAAACACTCCCGGCGCAGAAGGTTTCACTGCTGAATTTTATCAAACATTATTGAAGACCTAATACCCATCCTCCTTAAAGTTTTCCAAAAAGTAGAAGAGAAGGGGATACTCCCAAACTCATTCTACAAGGCCAACATCACTCTAGTACCAAAACCAGGCAAAGACACCACAAAAAAAGAAAATTACACACTAATATCCCTGATGAACATACATGCATAAATACTCAACAAAATATTAGTAAACTGAATTCAAAAATATATGAAAAATATCATCCATCATGATCAAGTGGGATTCATCCCAGGGATGCAAGGATAGTACAACATTCGAAAATCCATCAACAGTCATCCACTACATCAACAAAAAGGACAAAAACCACATGATCATCCCCATAGATGCTGAAAAAGCATTTGACAAAATTCAACATCCATTCATGATAAAAACTCTCAACAAAATGGGTATAGAGGGCAAGTACCTCAACATAATAAAGGCCATATATGATAAACCCACAGCCAACATTATACTTAACAGCGAGAAACTGAAAGCTTTTCCTTTAAGATCAGGAACAAGAGAAGGATGCCCACTCTCCCCACTTTTATTCAACATAGTTCTAGAGGTCCTAGCCATGGCAATCAGACAACACCAAGAAATAAAAGGCATCCAGATTGGTAAGGAAGAAGTGAAACTGTCCCTGTTTGCAGATGACATAATATTGTACATAAAAAACCCTAAAGAATCCACTCCAAAAATGACTAGATCTAATATCTGAATTCAGTAGATTTGAGGGATACAAAATTAATACACATAAATCTGTTGCATTTCTATACACTAACAGTGAACTAGCAGAAAGAGAAATCAGGAAAGCAATTCCATTCACAACTGCATCAAAAAGAATAAAATACCTAGGAATAAACCTAACCAACAAAGTGAAAGACTTATACTCTGAAAACTACAAGGCACTCATGAGAGAAATTAAAGAAGATACCAATAAATGCAAACACATCCCATGCTCATGGATGGGAAGAATTAATGTCAAAATGGCCATCCTGCCTAAAGCAATCTACAGATTCAATGCAATCCCTATCAAAATACCAACAGCATTCTTCAATGAACTAGAGCAAATAATTCTAAAATTCATATGGAAGCACAAAAAACCCCGAGAAGCCAAAGCAATCCTGAGAAGGAAGAATAAAGTGGGGGGAATTACACTCCCTGACTTCAAGCTCTACTACAAAGCCACAGTAATTAAGACAATTTGGTACTGGCACAAGAACAGACTCACAGACCAGTGGAACAGAATAGAGAGCCCAGATATAAACCCAAGCATATATAGTCGATTAATATACAATAAAGGAGCCATGGATATACAATGGGGAAATGACAGCCTCTTCAACAGCTGGTGTTGGCAAAACTGGACAGCTACATGTAAGACAATGAAACTGGACTACTGTCTAACCCCATACACAAAAGTAAACTCAAGGTGGATCAAAGACCTGAATGTAAGTCATGAAACCATAAAACTCTTAGAAAAAAACATAGGCAAAAATCTCTTCGACATAAACACGAGCAACTTCTTCATGAACATATCTCCCCGGGCAAGGGAATTAGAAGCAAAAATGAGCAAGTGGGACTGTATCAAATTAAAAAGTTTCTGTACAGCAAAGGACACCATCAATAGAACAAAGAGACATCCTATGGTATGGGAGAATATATTAATAAATGACATATCCAATAAGGGGTTGACATCCAAATTATATAAAGAGCTGATGCACCTCAACAAACCAAGAGCAAACAAGCTAATTAAAAAATGGGCAGAGGAGCTGAACAGACACTTCTCCAAAGAAGAAATCCAGATGGTGAACAGGCACGTGAAAAGATGCTCCCCATCGCTAATCATCAGAGGAATGCAAATTAAAGCCACAATGAGATATCACCTCACACCAGTTAGGATGGCCAACATCCAAAACACAAACAACAACAAATGTTGGCAAGGATGTGGAGAAAGGGGAACATTCCTACACTGCTGGTGGGAATGTAAATTGTTCAACCATTGTGTAAAGAAGTATGGAGGTCCCTCAAAAAACTCAAAATAGAAATACCATTTGACACAGGAATCCCACTCCTAGGAATTTACCCTAAGAATGCAGCAGCCCAGTTTGAAAAAGACAGATGCACCCCTATGTTTATCGCAGCACTATTTACAATAGCCAAGAAATGGAAGCAACCTAAGTGTCCATCAGTAGATGAATGGATAAAGAAGATGTGGTACATATACACAATGGAATATTATTCAGCCATAAGAAGAAAGCAAATCCTTCCATTTGCAACAATGTGGATGGAGCTAGAGGGTATTATGCTCAGTAAAATAAGCCAGGCGGAGAAAGACAAGTGCCAAATGATTTCACTCATCTGTGGAGTCTAAGAACAAAGAAAAAACTGAAGGAAAAAAACAGCAGCAGACTCACAGAACCCAAGAATGGACTAACAGTTACCAAAGGGAAAGGGACTGGGGAAGATGTGTGGGAAGGGAGGGATAAGGGGGAATAAGGGCTATTTCAATTCACACCCGTAATGTAGCAGGGGTGGGCGGGGGGCACGGGGAAGGCAGTATAACCCAGAGAAGACAAGTAGTGACTCTATAGAATCTTCTACATTGATGGTCAGTGACTGTAATGGGGTATGTGGTGGGGACTTGATAATAGGGAGAGTCTAGTAACCATAATGTTGTTCATGTAATTGTACATTAATAATAGCAAAATTAAAAATAAATAAATAAATAAGTAAATAAAATATATAAACGCTTTGTGTGACTTGGGCTCTTTGGAACATATCTCCTACCCCACCCATGGGAGTTATATTTTCCTGGGTCTAGGTCCAAATTCTGGCTCAAAAAAAAAACCTCTCTTTATTTTCCAGTGATTTTCATGACTTTTTCATCCCGATAAGTATATAAAGGATGTCTATATTCCTCTTGATTCTTTTACTGTAGATTCAATTGTTTCTAAGAGTTAAAAGGCTTTGTTAAAAAACAAATAATCAAATAAACAAACAAAACACCCCCAGGGTGTAGCTGTATTTATGAACTGGTATGACTGTATAATAAAAATTCAGTAGGAAGATAATGATAGAGAGATAGAAATACTTTTAACTCTCTACAGTTACTGAAAAAGGTAGTTTTTGTTTAAATATTTTCACGATTCTTTTTAAAAGAAGTTAGAGAAAAATCTGGTAGATTTGATAAAGAAAAGGTGGTCCAAAGTACAATGATACCAGTTTCTACTGAAAAGAATGAAGGCCAGTTGAATTAATCAGTGAGTAACAAAAATAGGTGAATTCACATACAGGCACTTTCCATGTTTTGGGTTTAGGAAATCATACATTGCCTCTAGCACATTTTTGCTTAATTTTAATTTTCTGCATATTTTAAGTGAAGCATAATCCATATGTTTCTAATTGATTTACATGACTTGGCGAAGCATCATTGAGGACATTATTTGAGATCCGAGCTATTTTGAAGCTGTTAAAACTACCTTCCACGAGGAACTAAATGTCATGTGTATAAAAAGTCAGATCCTACACTATAAATTCAAATACGTACCAATGAGTAGAGTTTCCTGGCTTCCAAGCCTGTGCAACTTTTCCTAGACCTAGATCTTATGAGAAGAATCAAAGGGCTAGAACAACAAATTCAGTGCCATGAACAACCCAGATGACTGAGCCCCATATCCCTGAGTGTCCTTGCAAAGAAAATTCATCTCCTCAATTAGGAGGTGATCTCTAAAGGACGAGTCAGTTACTTAAATCACAAATTTGCTGTAAGGAAGAAAATTCTTTTCTCTATTACTGAGTTCCACTAGAATTTCTCATTCCTGCACTTCCTGAACTTTAATCTGCATATGAATCACCTGAGGGGGTCTTGTTAAACTGTAGATGATGATTCAGTAAGTCAAGGGTGGGCCTGGGGATCTAAATTGCCAACAAGCACCCAGCAGTCCAGCAGGGCTCTGTTGCTGAGTAGTTGCAACTCCTACTGATATTTTGGGCTAGATAATTCCGTGTGGGGTGTTGTCCTACTCATTGTGAGCTGTTTAGTGATAGCCTTGGCTTCTACCCATTAGTTGACAAGTAGGACCGACCTCTCCTCTCCCAGTTGTGACAACCAAAAATGTCTCCAGACATCACCAAAAGCCCCCAAGCTGGGGACAAAACTGCACCCAGTTGAGAGCCATTGCTCAATTTCTATGTTTAGTGGTTAAGTTTTTGTTGCATAGCATAAACATCTCTTTTGATGAATATTTCAGGGAAAACAGTATCATCAACCAAATGAATGAACAACTTTTTTTTTCCTCTGTGCAATTATCATACTTATTTATGGACACTCTGGATTTTTAACTGATTTTATTTTCCTCCTTACTATGGCCACTAGGGTGCTTAGAAGTAATTTTGCAAACTGCATTTGGCAATTGCAAAAATTTCTAGGAATAAATTTCTAAAAAAATAATTCAGTGACTATGTTTTTAAATTTCTTTATGGTTGTGTTTTTCTCTCACACTGACTCATCTCTTTTTATTTTAATATATATTTTTGTAGGCTCCTTCATATACAATTTGAAATAAGATTGGTTTCCTTTAAGTAAGATACGCCAAACAATTTGAATAGAAATCTACCAGCCAGAACAGGCACACTGCATTAATTTGCAAATTATGGTTGGTCATTTGCTGTTTGACTGATACTAAGAAATCCAGGTAGATAGTGAGACAAGCCTCAGAAGTATTAAACAATCTGGCTTCTTTTCTCCCAATAAACTATTGTAAATTGATGGATACGTGAAGTCTCTGTGAAGGCAAGGATATTTGCCTGTTTTGTTCACTGCTGTTTCCCATGTTCCTAGAACGATGCTGGCCTTCAGAAATTTCTATTTGTAGTCTTAATGGCTGAGTGAAGAATGAGGTGTCAGGATGAATAGGCAGAGCACAGAGGGCTTTTAGGGTGGGGAAACTATTTTGTATGATTATTACAATGGCAGGTACCTCCAAACAATGGGACAGTATTCAGTGCTAAAAAGAAATGAGCTATCAAGATCAGAAAAATGTGAAAAATCTTAAATGCATATTACTAAGTGAAAGAAGCCGATCTGAAAAGGCTCCTTAGAAATTAGGGGGTTTGATGTGAGAAGCAGAATCACATTCAGTCTCTGCAATGCCATCATGTTTCCCACATTTGCGGCTTATTTTAATGGTGGCATAATATAGGAATGGCTGTTGGACAACTGATGTGAATATTTCATCTGAAAAAGAGTTATTTTCCAGGAAACAGTTTTTAAAAGTCCTCTGAATCTTTGTTCAAGAAAAGAAAATATTACATTTTGTAATTCTGTGTTGGTCTTTAACGTGGACAGGGCAAAAATGTGGAGAGAGGAAGTCCAGGAATTCGAAGTCCAGGAATTCGAAGTCCAGGAATTCGGTATCCTTTACTTAGCTCTTTTTCCCTCTCCCCAAGCTGGCCTGGCAAAACACGACAGGAGGCTCTGTTGGTTTTGCCCACTCATTTACTCGTTGAAAATTTGCCCCTCTATGAAAATGGACTAAAAGACAAGTAAACGCCAAGTAAATGATCAAATTCCTGGACTCCTGAATGCCAGTGTGTCATTGCCTGTGTTTCTGGGAAAACATTTAAAAATCCTCCAGCATCTGAAACTTGATGGTTGCATGGAGCAAACAAGAGGAAATTATCTTTTTTAAAAAAAAGTTTTGACTTCTTCTCTGTTATAACAAAACCCTTTACTCAGCCGTGTTATCTCTTTTCAGTGTCCTGGCTACCAGCTCTTCATCACCAACAGAGCTCAGAAATAAAGATCTGTTCAGTTTTTTTTCTCCTTCAGGACCTATGCTGCCAGTTTCATAATGGAAATAAATGGAAAAATAACATTCACTTTCCCAAAATTTGGTCTGTGACAGAGAGTATTAGAATGTACTCTTCTGCTGGGGACCATCGGTGGCTCGGGACCATGTCATGCTGCACTGTCTCTTAGGGGTAAAGAGAGCCCCCAAACAACAATAATGGATGACTGATAATAAATTGGAATATGAGCTTCCCTAAAAAGAGATAAAAACACTTACTACAGATATAAAAGCATAATGACATATAAGCTTTTACTTTAAAATAATACATCTAAAAGAATATATTTAAGAATATGAAATACGCCACAGCAAACTCCTTCTGCTCCTAAATATCCACTTCTTCCTTTTCCTCTCAAATTGTGCAAAAAAACTTCAGGATTTTTTATGCTTCCAAATCTTACAACTCTCCTCATGGGTAATGAAACCTCCCCAGAACCATTAAGTGGATGAGTGTCACCGTCACCCCCCAGATGGGGTCAACTGAAGAGAAGGAGGTCAGGACTGGTAAGGATTGGCTTTGCCCCCTCCGTCATCCCAGTATGAGGTTGGACTTGATTACATGTAGAATTTCAAAAAGGAAACTTTCTTTGTAATTAATTATGAAAACAGCACCTGCTTCTTGATATTGACAATGAACTTTCTTTTATTTTTGTGTATTCTTATATCTGTTCAGGTCAAGAGAAATCAACTCTAGTGCGTCTACTACAAAGACGGTGACATTGCTAGCTTCAAAATTAGCTTTCTGCAAGTCAGGCCTGCTGATATGCTGTACAGATGGGATGTATTTTCACCCAATCAGAAAATACTTCAAAGCGAACCGAAGCAGCAACGATGGGTTCTTGTAAGCTTTTATAGCATTCTTTACAGAACCCCACTGAGGAGCCAGATTTTCAAGGATTTATTTCAATATCATGAGTGTTTGTTTTTTTAACCTTTAGTCAGTTTGTTCACATTAATGAATAACAGTGATTCAGATTTTTTTAAAAGCCCTTTTTGGCAGATGAAGTAAATTCCTTCTGTCTTGTACACAGGTCCAATCAGGTAGTGATATTAGCCCATCGCTTTGCCTAAGAATCTGTGACTTTCAATGGCTGACAATGCCAGAGGCCCTCTAAGGCCCACGAGAGAATTACTGACTTGGGAATAACAAGCTCTTTCAAACCCAGAATGACACTACTGTTCAACCTCAGTAAGTCCTGGGGTTTGACAGTTTTTCCAGATGTGATGATAGATTTGTGCTGATTTCTTTTACTCCATTGTCTTCCCCCACGGTGATCAATATCATGCAATAATAATATGGCTGACTGGGAATAGAATGCTATTTATGACCTTGATTCACCTCATATCGAATTCTATTCTGCTGTGACTAGTAAGGTGCCTGGTCTTTCAGCACAGTTTATTACTGAAGTTTTAGGTTGAACCACGTGATAGTGATGTTTTTGTAGGTCAAAACGAAGAAGTCAAACGTCAGTTCTTTCATACTATTCAAACCAATACACAAGAGCTTCTTTAAAGGGTTGTTTTGTCATGTTCTTACAGTATGGACTTTGTAACATGAGTCTAAACCAATTCTTAACACGTTTTTGTTGCTTCCTGCTGGCAATTTGTCTTTTAAACTATTTAAATGTTGTGGAAGTAGTTTTTATGCTTCTTCCTCTTGTTTCTGGATTACTTTGCATAACTCATCAAGAAAGACCAAAATGTCTCTTAGAAACATAATTTCTAAGCCAAAACCTTTCTTCAATACATTCTTAAGGGAAGACATGTGCTATTGTAGAGCTGAGTAATCTCATGACAACAAGCAAAATTGTGTCAGCCAAATGACTGCTGGTGTTTTGCTGAACGGTTTGCACAATCTCTAAAATAATAACAACATGTCCTCTGTAGTCAGCACAAGTATTTTTTCAGTAGATGTATTTACAGTGAGTCATATAAATCTTCAATTCCTTACTCATATCTCTATGCAAGGAATTTCCCAGGAACTTGCAGGAAATTGCAAAAGTATGAATGAATTCCTAAGTGTCAACTTAAAAAAAATGCATACTCAGTTGTAGGTCATTCCTGGGAGAAAATATCAAAAGAACATGTCAATCCTCACCCCTCCACCCCCCCACACACTTTTTTTAAAGTAAAGATGATGGATTCATTCAATAGTTTTGAAAAACCCCATGTCACCTAGTTAACTCTCAAAATCCCCGAATAATTCAAGGCAATAAGTATCATGTGTTTTTGACAACTAGATGCTCAAAGTAACTCCAGGACTTCTTCACATTTTCACAAGATTAAAACTCACCATATAGCATGCCTTAAATGCTGTAAGCTAAACATAAAAAACCAAAACCCAAAACAAAACTATTCTAGTAGATGGAAATGTGACTAACTTTATATTTGCTACAGACATCCTCTGTCAAACTGGGAAATTCACTTACATTAAATTCTCTAACCTGCACATTAAATACGTAGACTATTAGTGAAATAGGAAATAGCAAAGAGTTTGTGTTAATTGTATTTTATTGACTTTAACTATTCCCAAATCCTGGTATACATAATTCCCCAACTTATGTTGAATATAAGCAGTGACATATTTTTTGTTACCATTTAGAAAAAGTTTTAAGAAAGCTAATTAATAAATTAATGTAAACATTTTGGAAGTGTTAGAGTCTACAGACATACTAAATAATATTTATCGTTTCAGTTCAAATACTTGAACCTCCCTTTCCCTTTGTTAGCATGTGAATACAGTCTTTCCTTTGATTTGGAGTGAGAGAAGGAAGAGAAAGTAGAATCTGGAAAATGGGACCCTCCTAGTATCATCCACTAATGGGGATGATCACCAGTGGGTGGGTGAACATGGATTAGATTCACTATCCTTTGGCTGTGTTTCTTTCTGGAAGACAGGCTGCCTGGCTTTTTCTATGAGGGTGTAGCCTGTGAAGAGATGTCATATCCCACAGGAGGGCTAGGATCTTCATCTAAATCTCAGGGGAAGCACATGACAGCTGCCTGGGAATGACTGTAGGAAAGATCTAATTAGCCAGACAGTGCCTCCAAGCCATCAAGACTTACTCAACCCAGTACCAGAAGGGTGAGCCTGCCCCAGACGCTCTGCCAGTTTAATACCTGGTCTCTCTAACCTATCATGTTCCCAAAGCCAGCACTAAGGCACAAAATTTAATAGAGCACCAGAAAATTTAATAGTCAAGATAAATATTTTTTAAAAATTAAAATTAATGCAAAAAGTCCATGATGAACAAAATATCAACATTGTAAATAAAGACATGATCTCTGCTATGACTTTTTCCTTTTGCTCTCAGCTTAATATGGCTGGGCAAAACATTGTTACTGAATCTGTCTTGAATTTTTACTTAACTTAAAATTCGACTGAGTTTTTTGGCACCTCCTTAAATTGTGCACCCAAGGGAGGTCCTGCCCTGTCCTTGACATCCTTGACTTGGTCTTCAGCTTCCTTGACTGGCTTACATTCTCACTGGCTCCTGACCTGTGTCACCTCCTGGCTGTGGTTTCACTCTCTGCTTTCTATATAATCTCCAAGAGGCAAGAGATTGTCTCTGGGTTACAGCTGAATCTCACACAAAGCTGAATCTTCAGCACAGTGTCTAGTATATAGTAGCTGCTTCCTAAGTGCTGTTGAGTGAATGGAGGGGAAAATCTCTTGGAGTTCAAAGCTGCAATGGCTTCTGTGCATAGTTATGTGGATGGAAAATGCCTCTGGCTGGACCCGTATCTCAGAGCTTGTTGTGGGGGCCACAGACCCTTTCCAGGATTTTCTTGAACACTAGGGACAGGGAATTAGAAACAATGTATCTTGAGGTTTGAAAAAAATCAGCATTGATGAACTTAGGTACACCTGTTAGAAAGATACAGGCCTGAAGTGGGGTCACTTCTGCTAAGCCAAGTTACCAAACTGGGGCTTAACACCTAACCTAACTGTAGTTTCAACCTCTCCCTGAAAGGTAGTAATTCAGGAATTTTCTAGTCGGCACTGATAAGATGACATTACATATGCTCTCTCCTTCCCCAAGGAAGATGAAGTAATTCATTTACCGAGACCCTCATCCTCGTCTCCCCTCACACACATGCCAGCATCAGAGTGTGCGTAGCATGATCTTTTATGAGATTAATTAGATGTTACCTCCTAAGTGGTATCTATGTCATATCACTTGATGTATTGATAAAAAGTAACCCCCTTTCCCGCACATATCCTCTGCTGTAGAAAAAGTATTTAGGATGTCTCCAAACAAAGGGGCCTTAGAGCAGTTCATCAGATCACACTCATGGGCTGCTCTTGGGTCATGGTTCTCAGTGAGACTATGAATGAACTATCTTTAAATATAATGGTCAATGTTGATTTCAGTGGACACACCTAAGTAGATTCAAATGGGAATCAAAAAAGTGATTGACCTTATTGGAAAAATAAAAGCAATGAAAATAATGTAAGGTTGTTTTTAAAATGATCTATTTTGCCAAGACCAGAAAAGGTATGGCAATTTATGTATTCGAGTTTTTTTTCTTTCTTTTTTATCAGCAATGCCTGAAAATTTTCAGGTATGGGGAGTTCAGAACACTTACCTTCAATAGTACACTGATCAGGGGCTGGGATCTTCTTTCCAATTTCCACCGCGTATGCTTTCACTTCACTGAAATTTTCCTTTAAGTGCAAGTAGAGCTTGTCTTGGTATTCCACAGGACTTGTGCTTGTCTCTGGAGTTTCTTCATGGCAGTTTTCTTTAACTGTTTCTGGCAGATTTGCTGATTCTATATGCATAAGGCTTGGGTGTGGAACTAAAGAATTTCGCAGCTGTGATCCGTCAGTGTCTGCCTGAAAGGGTGGCTTGTTGCCTTGGCCCAGGGGGTCTAGTGCTGAAAGAGAGATGCTGGTTGGAGCAGCTCCACTCTCTATAGCTTCCCCATCGTCTGAGCTCATGCTCTTTGCTAGCACAGCGTGCAAAGCCAAACTCCTGGACCTGCAACACAAACCGAGGGAAAGCACGGCGAGTCAAGCAGTGGGGCTAGCATCCACCGGCAAGGAAGGGAAAGAATTACAACACTGGGGCAAAAGTTACTTCCTCCAGAGCATGGACCTCACAATTGCTGCTCTTAGCAGATTCGAGAAATACACAACAGTAACAAGTTACATAGTAAGTCAAACCTTTGAAGATCTAGGGGACCTATGAAAACAAAGATTAAAAAAATCAATTTCATAGCATAAATGGCTGGAGAATAGTGGCCTTGCATGTTTATATGTTTTTTTTTCTACTTCCGCTTCTGCTTTTTCACCAGAAACCAAGAGAAGCTTTTGATAGTCATTCTCATTTTTACTGTATCTGTATTTAGCAAGCATTTAAAAAAAGAGAAAAAAACCACGTAGGTTTGCTTTCCATTTGTATTCTCCTTTTACTATAGTAAGCTTCTTTGGATAATGAAAGCACTGTAGATGATACTTCGTTCATGAAAAGATGGCTCTTTGGGCAGCTTTAGGTAGAAGATATTTAAAAATTACCCATAAGAGTGTGAAAAGAAAGTAATAGCCAACATGAAGCACATACTTTGGAGAAAGCAGCCAAGCAGAATTTATACCTGTTAAATCTGATGTCCTTTCTTTCTTCCTTTGAAATTTGGCCCAAACTGTATCTTCTGACAGAACCAGGAGTATTGCTCTCAGCATTTATTTTGTCTTCAAAAGCCTGTATTTTAACTTGGAGCTTTTCATGGTCTTCATTTTCAGCTACAGTAAGCTTGGTTTCTTCCAGCCTCTCAGGGAATTCCATTTCAGTGCTGGTTTTTCTCCTAAAGGAACATAATTCATTGCATTAGATGCTGGCCACATACACTCTTCAAATGGGATTACTCTCTACCCAACCGCCTCTTATTCAAAACTGAAACAAATACTTATTGAGTAACTACTGTGGACATAGGTCTTTGGAGCTGCTTCTGTAGTTAATTCTGACAGAAGTTCAGAAACATTAGTGTTTATGTCCACTTTGTATTAGACATTTTTTGAATAAGAAAGTTTTTATGATCATCTACTGTATTCTTATCTAACTCTCCAAAAACATGGTTTTCATGTGAATTCATGCTAGACATTTTCTAGAAAATTTACATGCACTGATCTGTTTGTACTGAAATTGATAGAATGAGAACTGTTCTAATAGACTGCACAAATTCATAGTTTTGTTAATTTTATGGAAGTCAGTGTGA
The DNA here is from genome assembly GCA_032199065.1 of Smutsia gigantea. Lineage (NCBI taxonomy): Eukaryota > Metazoa > Chordata > Mammalia > Pholidota > Manidae > Smutsia > Smutsia gigantea. Next base: position 263,424 of record JAVSCE010008968.1, read on the forward strand.
CTCATCTTATGGAGCAAGAAAAATCTTTTGAAATCTTCATCTATTGGAGGCAAGAAGTTTTCCATGAATGACAATATTAATAGTTCCAAATACCTTTCATAGCAGAATCTACAGTACACCCCATGGGTCATTAAAATTGTATCCTTTAAGGGACGGACTATCTGTGGAATAGCTTTGGAACCCCTCCAAGGGCTAACACAGCGCCTTAGAATAAGAGCCTACAGACAAGCTGCAGAAATAGTTTGCTGATGCTCCATAAGGTGCTGAATGCTCACAGGAAAGTAGTGAGCTTTTTTTCGTCTTCTCTTACCTGCCTTCTGATATTGAGCCGACTTAGATCTACTTTGATTTTTATTGAGTACTCGCTATCAGTCACATCATACAGGGTTGTACTAATTCTCTCCTTATGAACACAAGTGCCACTAATTCCTAGAAATCCGTTCACCAAGTTGGTGTAATGACTCTGCTCGTTTGTCTGTATGTGTTTACTTGGCTCGCTTTAGCATTTTTCCTGGAGGCTGGGGAAAAGGACCTCATACTTACAGAGAAATCCTGGCTTTTTTGACCATGTGACTATTTTTCCCTAAGGGCCAATATAAACCTGAGAAAGTACTTAGGTAAGGATGGGAAAGCACATTTCTTTTTAATGGCACTGCTTTTTAGGTAAAAGCAACACAGAAGGGCTGTGACAGGTGTTTCAGCTGCAGCCCACCCATTCTGGGGCCATGTCTATGGCGGGCGCTGGTGAAGGCTAATCGGTGGGCTGGGATCCCTAAGCTGTCCTGGCTGGTGCAGAGAGGGGTCCTGGCCTTGAGGGAGGGTTCATGGTTCTGGGTCCTCAGTGGTTGGAATACCCCTGTTAGTCCAGCCCAAGGATGGCTAGTGATGGTGCAGGCTGGGGAGGAGAGTAAATAATCCTTTAAGTAACCAGGACATTGTTTATTGCTAATAAGCTATTGCTGAGAAATTTTAAATACAGTTTATAGAATTTTTATAGGCTTCCTATGGTTTTGTATATGTCACACAAAATGTATTACCCATACCATGCACGACTGAAATATACATGAGTAGATTTCAGGAATCAGTGCACAGGGATAAAGGCCAACCACGAGCATGCTTCCCTTTCTGACATGTACATGATCCTGGCTGCCCACAAACAGGCGGGAAGCTTTGACCTCTACTGGCTACAAGTTTCTAAAAGCTGAACTTTTACTGCTGTTACAAATGAAACCAAGGTAATTTGCAGACCATTGGATGGTCTTTTACAAACCATGATGATTACCAGCTTCAGTTGAAGCCTCTCAAGATGAGAAATTTGGGGATATTTATTTTTATCCATGTTAGTCCATGTATAGTCGTCAAACTAAAGTATTTCTCTGGTTTCTTGGAACCTAATCACATTTCAAGAATGAAAGATACCTTGAATTTTGAACTTTTTATAGTTGGTATTATTAAAACTTAAACACTTGTAATGCACAAAGTATACCCCAACCTGCACATATCAGATACTGAGCATTACACAGATTTTTAAATCTCAAAACAATTGAGTTGTTAGAGGAATAATTTCTCATGAATTTACTTGTGTTTTTTTCTTTCTACATAAAGCTTTGGGTGATAGCAACAGTGAAAATAACAGCCTTTTCTTCCAAAAAAACTTCAAATTTCACATGATACAGTAAATCTTCTAGATAATTTTATTGGATCAGTTTCTTATTTTGTTTTAAATAAAATGTCTTACTTATGGAGATCTTTCTTTTATTTGTTGTACCCTTTACATTAATTTCCCCATCTATAAAATGTGGATGATAACTGTACTCAACTCATAGGATAATTGGAAAAAGGAAAAGACAAATCAGTGGGAAGCACTTGCCTAGCACATAACAGGCTGCTCAAAAGAATTAATTTTATTATTATTATTGTTAATTATTGTTATTATTCTTATTCCTTTGGAAGCTATATCTGCCCTGTCTGCTTTATGTTACTGTATAGAGAAAACATCAGTGGTCTAGACACAGGCAGATCGACAGTCCGTGTCCTGGGGGGAGCTGATGTTCCCTGGAGAACGGGCATCCTGTGTTTCTATCTGGTGAGTCTGGCAACCCTACTGTGGGGTGAATCCCTGCTGTACAGTGGCCAGGGGACAGTGCCGCTCATCCTTGCTCCCCTGTGTCTGCACACTGCTTGGCCTGTGCAGGTGCCTGAAGTGTCTGTGGAATAAATGAACTGAGACCACCTTGCTTTCTAAAGCCAGCCTGCTGCCTACTCCCACCTCACCCCAGATCCTCCTGAGGCCTACCAGATGCCCAGGAGCCACTGGCCCTTTCTCCTACCCACAGAGGGTAGTGGGGAGAGCAAATGGTCTCATCTGGTAAGTTTCAAATGTGGAGGGAAGCAAGGAGCAAGAGTGAGAATAAAATGAGGGATTTGCAAAGGGCCAACTAAGAAGAGTGAAGAAGCAATAATAAAACGTCTGGGCCAGAGAAATGATCTCTAGATATGAGGCTGACGAGTGTCGCTGATGAGTAGCACCCTCACCGCAAAGACCTTCTCTTATATACAATCTTTCTTGTTCTCATGATCTGGGGATTTGTCTAGTACAGGAATCAGGGGACAGGGGCAGCATTGAAGAGTCGCCAAAGGAAGCCACAGCCACGAGATGGAGAGCTCCTTGTCGCTGGCCTTCAGTCCACCTGGGCTTGTCACAGAGCTTTGCTGCCAGGGAATTAAGATACGTTTTGGTTCTGATAGGTTGGAAGGTCAGACAGCGGTAGATACACCGTCAAGTTTATATTAAACATTCACTGTTCCTTCTCTTCTCCTGTCTTTTAAGTTTAGTATAAAAAGATAAGGGACAATTTGTTCAAAAACAAAGACCTTTTCTGGAGATAAACTCTTGTTTCCTTCTGGAGCGAGGAAATGCATCACAAATGCAGAAGTACTGGCAGAGCCAGCGATCTTGGGCATGTTTTCTTGTGTGTGGTGTGTGTGTGTGTGTGTGTGTGTGTGTGTGTGTGTGTCTGTGTGTGTCTGTGTGTGTGTGTAGGGGGCTGGGCTCATGCAGGGGGTAGTTATTTCTTTTCCATTTGTCACTTTTAACTCCAGAGGTAATTTTACAGAAATCTTTGTCAGAGTTATTTAATCCCCTAAATATTAACTTGGCTTTAACTCAACAGGCCACATTACAAGCGGCTCGGATGATTTCCAGTCTGAACAGTTTCTGGTCTCTGTGGCCAAAGCAAAGGTTTTAAAAGCACCTCTAGGGAGGCTCGGGGGAGGCCTGATTACCTCCCTCGGTGTGAGTGGGACTCCCCTGGGAAACAAATTGGCCCATGGGCAGCTCACTGCTCTCTCTAAACCTGGAGATGAGACTATGCAGCTGGCAGAGGTGTAGAGACTGGCAGCCTCTCTTCCTGGCTCCTTAAATCAAAGAAAAATAATATTAGTTAATATTTGACAATCTTGGCTTACAATCCCATGTCCAGGATATGTGCTTTTGCAGAATTAAGCTTGTTAAAGGGGAAGTGGAAGAACATCATGGGTCCAATCTTAGGATGTTATGTTCCTTACTCTTCAGCAAGTTCCGGGGTCATCAGTCATCCTAAGAGTGACAGAGATGACCCGCCAGCTCCATGCACCACTACCTGCCTGTGGAGCGCCATGCGTACCGCTGCCCCCGCCACGCGCACATGCTAAGGGAAAGGGAATGGTGATTGTAGGTTCCTGGGACTCTGTTCTGCCCCTGACACTCTCAGTGGGTAAGAGCAGAGACCAGCAGCGCCCAGTTATATGGGGACCAGAATATGGTCATGCCACTGGTACAACCTTGCCGAAATGAAATGACTCCGTGGTTTATTTCATTTACACAAGACTTTAAAAAGTGGTTTCAAAAGGAGATTGTTGTGGGGAAATGGGCTAGGTTCATGACCCAGTCTCCTGTGTAACAGTGACATGGCAAGTTTCTTTATAACTCCAGTCTCATTTCTGTCATATAAAAATGAGACTAACCAGATTGCTGAAAGCATTACATGAGATAATGGATCAGACAGGGTGGCCCACACAGAATGGGCATGACAAAGTCAAGCAGTAAAACCCTGGGTGGCTGCTGGCCAGCATGGATATTTGATAACAACAGAAGGTGGCTTGTGTCGTGACACCAAACCTGGAAGACGAGCTTCTGCTGCTCAGAACCAGGGAGGACTATACAATTCTGTCTACGCACAGCATCCTAAAGAGTGTGGACGAAGGGACAGTGGCCTTCCCTGCTATGTGCCCTTACAAGAACTGCATATAGAAAGAGTTTATTTGAAAAAAATCTCTGTACTTTAAGTATGAATTTTGAGCAGTTGCAGACACAGAGAATTCCCTGTAATTAGAAAGAAGTTTAGAAGCTGCGATACAGGAAGGACCCACTTTAACACAGATGCTCAGTCATTCGCTCACTTTTTATTCACCAACATGAGAGAGAATAGGGTAAGCCAGGAGCACAAATCCTCTGCCCTTGATCCTCGGAGCAGAGTCATCAGACCAGGAATATCAGCATCACCTTGGAAGCTGTGGAGATGCAGAGCCCCAGGCTCTGCCCCAGACCTGCCAAGCCAGAATGTGCATCTTAACACCATCCCCAGGTACCCCACTGGCACATTCAAGTTTGGGAACACCAGCGCAGACAATGAAAGAACGGCATCTGATGTGGAGCAGGGCCGAGCTGTTGTCCCTCAATCAGTCAGACTGCTAACGGTTTTGCTAATTCTGTGGCATGGAGACAAAGCTGCGTGGGGCCTTGGGAGTCTGTGCGTGGTAAGTGGGAGGCAATGCTCATTTCATAGCTCTGTCCTCCTCAAGCCTTTCAGAGTCCTTATCAATTCTGAGGTCAAGGGACCTTGTCAGTTTCACTACTGACCGGGGCTGGTGCAGATGTATCCCAAATCTTTAGTCACGATTCCCGAGACCAGAGGGTGGACCAGATGAACAGAAGGCTTTGGATCCTAATCAGGCGTCACCTGGATGTGGGGTCAGTACCAAAGCACTTTGTGCACTACTGGGAGCGTCACAGTGAGTGCTATGAGTCAGGGATGAGAGCCGTGAAAACAACATGCTCCCGTGTGGCTCGGCCGGTGACACTGTCTGGGAATGTGAGCAGACAGCAGGGTCTGGCAGTGAGGATAAGGGTGCGGGTGTCTGCCACGAAAGCGTGACCACTGAGCTGGAGAGGAGAAAAGTTCATGTTATCGTTGCTCCCAGCTTTTGACACTGGGAGAACAGGAAAATGGTTCAGTTGTCCTTTTTGAATCATTCTCTTACAGGAATATAAGATGTGTTCCTACCTGAAATATGATACCACCCGAAATATGGTATCCTATCCTATTTTTAATAGGTAGAAATGTAGCGACCTATAAATGGAGGGGTATAATTAGTCAGAATTCATCAACGACTGACCTGGGGACAGAACTCTACACAAAATCCTGTGATTCAATTCTTAGTCTAACCATAACATTTATTTACAGCAAAGTCTCACCAACAGCCTTCAGGTCGCTAACTAGTAAAGTCTACCGTTTGCCAGATGGTACATGTGAACATCATTAGGAGCTGTTTTCCCTCAGCTGAGCCTTTCCATAATAGCTGTATCTCAGTCATGGCCGAAGTATGGCGTGTTCATTACCTTCCATTTATTAAATCTCTTTCTTTAGGTCCCACAGGAAAGCTTGGGGAGCAAAATGTTACTCAAGGGAGTCCTGAGGTTTGTTCAGCTGCACTGAGAACCTAATGCAATGCTTCTCAAACTACCTGTGGCAGAGGACCAGTTCCTTGGTGTTTAAATTTTCATATGGCACAGACCAATATTTTTGTAAAATAGAATAAAAATAAATTGCCAGAGAAACACAGTGAACATAACAAAGACATACAGGGCATAAGCCCACATATCACGCATTCGGATGTCGTAGCCATGACAAATCGCTATAAAAGTTCTAAACTCTCATTTCCAATCTCTGCAATAACCTGTCACAGGCTGGTATGAAGCAGTCTGCCAACAGGTGCTGGCTTGGGAGCTACCCTGGGGTAATTGTGGTCTAAAGGACATGCGCTGTGAATTCTCCTATAATGCCCACCTGGGACAGAGTACTAATGCTAAGAGTTAATATTTATTGAGTGCTTTCTATGCACGAGGTCTGGCCTGCTACATGCATTCCTTATGTAATCCAGTGGGGCAGGTTCTCTCACTACCTCCACTGGAGGTGGAGAAGCGAAGGTGCGAAGAAGCTGAGGACTTCACTGAAAGCCGGCCGGTAACCCAGCGTGAAGCCCCTGCATCACAGCCTCCCCCACTGCTTCTCAGTAGGGGTTTAGTTCAGGCTGCCTCTAAATCCGCCCCAGCAATACGACATACGATGGGACTGGTCACAGTGCAGTAGCTGACGAGACTTATTGTATCCTGATATCTGCAATGTCCTATGGGAACAGACACCAGAACAGAGTTGGCATAATCACGAGCAACCCTTTACAGTGATCTGAAAAAAGAATTTTGGTATCCTCTGTAATTAAAACTTAAAGGTGTTCAAAACTCAGGAAACATCATGGAAACAGTAACTTCAGAGTTCAGTTAGGATCCATACCAACAAGTAACTGGAGTGCTTGGGGCAACAAAATAGCAAATAGCCAGGTCATCGGGGTCCAGTGAGAGCTGTGTTAGCATCAGCTATCACCCCTCCCACAGGAGGCTGTAGAGGGTCCTGTGCTCGCTGCCTCTTCTCCCACAGGCACGCTTTTCCCTTCTCCCAGGCTAAAGCTTTGGTGTTCCCCGTCTGGTTTGAAATGGGAAGCCAAGCCATAGGAGCTGGATGAAAGGTTATTTTCCTTTTTGGTGTGTCTCGTGTTTTGAACATGCTGTCACAGGAAAGGGACCTGCTTCCCCTGGCGGCACTGTCACTGCCTTGCTGACAATCTTTGGCAGGGCTGCTCTGTCCCATCTCCACCCCACTTTGTCCGCACTGGGCCGCCGGCCCGGTTAAGGCCTCATGTGCCCTGGGCTCGCTCCATTGTCTGCAAAGCTGGTAACGATGCCTCCCACCTCCATCTCGTGCTGATAAACGAATTCCTGAAATACCTTTACTGACCTTCACATCACCATAAATGCTGCTTTAAGGAAGGACAAATGGTGGAGTAAATGAACAACAGATGGAACATAAATGGTACCACATGTCCGAGTTAACCTCTTTGGTAAGAAGAGGGGCAAAAACCCAAAGCCCTTCCTTCCTCTCCTACTTCTGAAGATTGGCGGAAGCCCCAGCTACTGCTCAGAGGGCTGTCACGATTTTCTTTTAATGCAAGTGACCAGGACAGACCTTCCTAGGTTGGAAAGATATTGTTTTTTTATTAAAATTCTGGTTACCTTGGCAGGGCAAAATTATATTCAGCTTTTCCTAAGCAGGAGGCAGTGCTGACAAGAACACCACATGATTTTAATTATGGTCCTAAAATTCCTCATGGACATCTCCTGAGACGACAGTTGCTCTCAAATAATCAATTTTTCTTTGCATAAAAACATGTCTTGCCTAAAAAAGTAGGAATTCTTGTAAGCATTTTTGAGACCTTTTTTTTTTTTGTCCCTTCCACAGAGCTTAGGTTCTGAGTATTAGCTGTCTCAAGTTTGGGGGAGATGAGCAGGGCAGACAGAAAGATACCTGACACTTGAGGGCAAGATGTGGGTACAGAAGAATGAAGAGGCAGCGTGAGCTATAGTGGCTTAAAGAAAAGAAGGTCCTACAGGAAGGTGGGGAAGACCTCATTCAGAAGTGGTACCAAACTGGAGTCTTGGAGAAGGGCAGCCTTCGTTGGTATGGGAGGCAGGAGGAGGGCACCCTAGAAGGTAATGAAAAAGGCTGGAGGGGCACAATTTTTTGGAGGAATAGGCAAAGAACACCCTTGACATTTGTGGGGAAGTTGGGGTTCCTATGGCCAGGATCCTCATTGAACTTAACCACCTGATGATGTAACTGGCCTGTTGCTAGGCTACTGCTTCCACACCTTTAGGCAATAAGCTATTACTGTGCTATATAGAGAGCTCGGCCCAGTGCTCTGGGCGGAGCAGAGACACTAGTGCTCAACCTACCGCCGGGAGAACAAGTCGGGTAATAAACCCTTTCACCCCAAAGAACATTCTCTGTCAATTTCTTTGGTCGCATTGAATCCATAGTGAACTTGTCTGGGGCTGAAACCCATTGGCAAGACAATGTTCCTTTAAAATTCTTCTAAATTATCTATGAAGTGCTGTGAGCACTGTAAATCTTGTCCACACTACAATTTGAGATCTCCTGGGCTACATGGTGAAAGGAATGGACTTAAAGGCAACTCTGTGGGTTGATGTCTGGGCACTTGAACTACTGTCCCTCCAAGAACTACCACAGACTTTGAGAGGTGTAGGGGCTGGGAAGATAATTTTACTTTATTCTAGCCTGTCCGCAAAGCTTACTTCATTATGCTTTAACATGACATCTCTGTAATCCTAACACATATTTAAAGACTTTGTTGTGAGGTGAGGATTACACAATATAACATAGTCGGAAGTCCTAGCACAGAGTCTCTAGTAGGAACTAGGGACTAGATAAACGCTTCATCAGACCTACAGACACAGCCTTTTTTGCAAAGATGCAGAAAAGAACATGGCTCCCTGCCCTCTGCAGCTCTGTTGTGGGCTCTGGAAAGGGCATCACTCCAGATTTTGGGCAATGCCTTCAGGGACTGCGTATCACATCACAGTTAGGCTCTGAGGTGACTCCCAGGTGCTATGATGGGAACTCTGGAAGACAAGTTGCAAAGGGTCTCAGTTTGGAAAGGGTCTTTGTAGGCCATATTGCTTGGTTACACATTAGGACCACACACTGACTCAAATCCCTGGCTCTCCTCTGTAATCCATTTCCTTGATGTACATTGCATGGAATTCAGGATAAACCAAAACTCTGGAGCCACTCCAAGGAGGGCAGATTTCCTGCAGTCTTTCTTCTGTGAATATAACCTTATTCTATGTTCCTCTCATTCCCCTCTACACACCCCCTCACCCCCACATACTGGCATTTTCTTTCCTCCCCTTCATTGTGTCATTCCTTGCATTTATAGTGAAATCAGATTTACACCTACCCAATGATTTACTATTCATTCTCCTCTTTTTGAGGCCTGGTTCTTAAAAACAGAGAATAAACACTCACCACCATCCACTGAACCAAGCCAAAAGTTTGGGAAAGCTTTAATTACACGCTTTATGTTAAAATTTTCCTCATAAGCAACTTTTGCGCCGCACAACCGATGGCTTTAGCTACTAGGGTTTGAAAGCTGGAGCTGAGGGAATTCTTCCCACAATTTCTATCCCTCAAAGTTTCCATCCCAGTTGGGGCCTAAGCCTAACATCCTGCTAAGATCACCTGTGACAACCGGTCCCAGTTCTGATGGAGCCTGATTAGCGAAGCTGCCCTGGCGCCGCGTGCATTCGGCAGAGGTGTCTTGTAGCTGAATGACCACTTGGCTGCAGAGCAGACTGACAGTCGCCAGGAACTTGCCCTCTCCTTCCCCAGCTTCCCCTGCGGGCTGGCGTGCAAACTGTTCCATGGTCAGAGGCTGTTCAGAAGGCTCCTTAGGGCCGCTACATTTCCAAAGGTATAGATCTTTCCTCTAGTCCTGACACCTTGTTTTTCAATTCACAATTGCTGTTATCCTCTTTTGCTTCTCCAGAATTAATTAAAATAATGTTTTGCTTGGCTGTCCTGTTATTTAGCTCCTGTTGGTTTATTATTTGGACATAAACATTCTTTCTAAACCACAGGAACAAGAAAAGTGCAAGTGTGCTTACCTGGCACATCTAATAAAACCCACCCAATTAATTCAGAGTCATTTGGCACAAAAGGGTTCCTGTCTGCTTTGTTTTTCCTTCTCTCTGGGAGGCTAATTGTTTTTCTTTTGAATAATCTTGTAGTTTTGTCCTGAAGTCTGAAATCTGGCCTACTGGGCCATCTGTCAGATTTGTAAATTAGATGACATCTGTTTTGAATTTTATCATCTTTAATTTTCTTTCAAGCTTTCTTCACTTATTCATTTCCCCTTGAATTGTAAGGATCAGCCTTCACTGGCTGCTTTAGACAAAAGTACAGACCTTTCTGCTTTGAGGGGCACAGATTAAAATTACTGAAGCTAGATGGTCACAATGAAGGCTATTCAGGGAAAAGATGTTGGGAGGGAAGCCTTAGCAACGATCCAGAGAGGATGAGCAGCTAATACAAGGGGCTGGCTGTCCACACCAGCATTTTCAGGTTCCCACAGAATAATTACAATCCACTAGAAGGAGATTGACAGTGAGGGTTGAACTGGGAGAAGTGTTTTGAATTGAGAGGTTGTGGTGGTGGTGATGGAGATGGTGGGGGTGGTGAGTGTGACCTTTTTATCTCTTCACATTTAATTTTTATTTATTTTCTATTTTCTCAGAAAAATAATAAAGGGAGGAGTAATATAAATGTCTTCTAATACATATAGACTCATATTTTGATAGTGAGACCTTATTTTTTCCTCCTTTTCACAGGGGAATTGTTTATTGCTAAGTGGATTGGGAGCCTACTTATTAAGGATCAATTTTCCTGTTTAAATACCTAATGAAACACCCTTGTTTAACATGTTTTATATAAACCTTTTTCACACACATAATCTCACAGATGCCTATGGCCTCTTGCAACTTTGCATTTGTAGAGGCAAGAGCGGGGGGCTGGACTGCTGGCCAGAACACATGCCTACACTTTCACATCTGATGCACACGTCAGTCATCATGGAAGAAGAAACAAGCAGGCTGGCTGTGCACAGAATGCAAAACGGCCCCCCTAACACGTGATGCACAGGCTCTATACCGAATTTCTGAAATCACATCATGAAAATTGGCCAGCAGTGACTTGTATACAAATGAAAAATCATCCATTCATATTTCTGGCCTTGGATTGCTGGATGCTGTCGTGTTTAGGCTGTTGCTAGGCAGGTCATGGGTCTTTGAAAAGGCTATTTTTGAGTGGAATATGAATATAGCAGTGGTTCTCTAGTGGGGATTATTTTGATCTTTTAGGGGACATTTAGCAATGCGTGGAGACATTTTTGGTTGTTACAACTGAGAGGGAGGGGGCTGCTACTAGAATCTAATGGGTAGAGGACAGGAATGCTAGTAAATATTCCATAGTGCACAGAACAACCCAGCAACCAAGAATTATCGAGCTCAAATTTTTACAGTACCAAAGGTAGAAACCCTGGTTCATAGGCTTTTATACATGGAACCAGGCAGCAATGGATTTTTATATGCTGAGTTAAAACTGTGGTGTTGCAAGGAAAGGGCATTGCGCCAGCCTCCCTCAGATGAATAGCTATGTTGACTTCCGTGACCATATCGGTCAAGTAATATCCTCTGTGTATGGTAGGATAAGAGACCCTCCCAGCTGGGCTCCCCTCCTGCTGCCTCTTTCCTTGGTAATTGCAGAATCATCTTCTGTGTGTATCAAGCTAGACATGTCTGGGTTTTACCTACCTTCCACCCCCATTCCTCACCCACCTCCCATCAGCGATCAATTTCTCATAATTCTGCATTCTCTCACTATGATAATCTGCCGTGACTTCTAAGGTTTCCCACCATCGACTTAATCCAGCCTCCCTCACAGTTGAAGAGGAGCCAGCCTCTTGTTAAGACCTCAACAGTAGCATCCTGGTTACTCTTTTCTGCCGTTCCGCTGCTCCAGTCAAATCTATTTAGTGTCCACAACATTAGCCACTTCCTCATTCACCTGGCCCTTTGGTGAAGAAGTGTTTATTGAGGGCCTACTATCTGCAGATTACTCTGCTAGGGGCTCTGATCACTTCTGGATTAAAATTGTCCCAAGCTTCCCTATTGCTTAAAGGAATAACTCCTCGCTTCCTAACACGGCACGGAAAGCCTCCGATAATCTGCCTCTGATTTAACTTTTCGGTTTCCTCTCCCATCCTACCCTCATGTACTTACTCCAGCCGTGATGGACCAATTGCTCTTCCTTAGTTTGGATCATGAATTCTCAAACCCTTGTCTCTTCACATGTGCTATTCTCTGTATTTGGAGTGTCCTTTCTACCCTTATCTGAGGAACACTCATTCGTCCTGTGCAGCTTAATCTAGAACCTTGGGAAATGTCTGGCACGTGCAACCTACCCAATAAGTATGGAATGAACTTAAAATTTCATGTTCTCTGTGAACCATTCCTTAATTCCCTGGATGTTGGTTAGCACATATCTCATGTTCCACACTGTTGTGCGTGCACGTCTACCAAAACTGTCATGTACCTACCTGTCTGTGAACACTTTGAGGGCATGGAAAGTGTCTTATGTCTCTTGGGACCTCCAGGCTCTTTGCCATGCAGGACATAATACATGGCCTCTCTGACTAAATGCTCACTGCTTTGTTACAATGGCTTCGCATGTTTTTGGAATCCTTATTTAATACTGGAAATGGTATGCATCATTTTTTATACCCAAAACATAAAACTTGACACTAGTCTCAAATAGGCCCTGCCCCTTCTCCAGAGTTAGGATCCAAAGTGTGAAGATGGGGCTTTGAGTCTGTCCTCTATCTCCTGGTCACTGTGTGACCTTGGGAAGACATTCAGCCTCCATCTGAGCCTCTGTTTCTTCTTCCATAAAATAGGACTAATGATACTTGCCTTTCTTACCTTGTAAGATGGTCATGAAGATCAAATGAGATATGTATTTGAAAGCACTTTGTCACTTCTAGAGGTCATAAAACTTTCACAAAAAACCCTTCCCTCAATCTTGTAAGGTCTTCTATATTTTTTTCCACAAACTTCTTGAAGAACTTTTGCGCATTGTATTCCCTCTGTCCCTTCAACCACAGGCATCCTGCTTTCTGCCTAGCCATACCGCTGGCTGCCTACTCACCACGATCTTCAATAATGTCCTCATAGCCAACACCTGTGGACTCCCTGCTGCCCGCCCTTCACTGGACCTGATTCTGGTCTTCCTCTTCCCGACATTCTCTGCACTGGGGCCAGAGCCTCCCAGGACATGGATTCCGATCATATTCTGCCATTTACAAAGCCCCACAATGACTCCTTCTAGCCTACAGGGTAAAATCCAAACTCCTTAGGAAGCTATGTCAGGCCCATCATCACCTGGTCCCTGCCTACCACTCCATCGGCATTACCTGACGCTGCTCTCCTTGTAATGCACACCTTAGCCATGCAAAATGAACGTGCCATGCTTTTGGATGCTGCCCAGATCAGCCTGGTGCAATCTAGTCATCTTTTAAGACTTCTTTCAAACTATCGCCTCTTCTGGGAAGCCTTTTCTGAGCTCAGCATCCCATTCCTCACCATTCCATGCAGAAGTAGACACCCCCATCTCTGTATTCCCCAGACTCCTTGACACCCCTCGTGATTAAGCATAACCTTCCCACTGTTACCTAATTACCCACTTAAATATTTATTGCCTCAGTGAGCTCTTTGGGTACAAGGAACACATTTTATCTTTATATGTCTAGCTTTTGTCAGAGTTCCTGGTACATAATAAACAATTGTTAAATGCTGGTTGACTAAATAAATGAGGGATATAAACATTATTATTTATATTACCTTCTTATTCCTTTACCATGTTTTATGTAATTTTTAGATTTTTTTTTGTTAAATTCTTGTTTTTACAGAAAAAATTAAACCCTCAAAGGGTTTAATAAATCTGTCCATTAGGTCTGGCAAATGCCATCATTTATTCAGAAGTTACTCTATATTGAGATAGCGGCTTACTTGGGGAAGTTTTACACCTGCCAAAGGAAGCATATCTCTCTGTGCCATGCCACCATGGCTCATGACAGACCCCGAAGGTACACAGGAACTCCCGCTCACCTGCCATGTCTGGCCTTGGTGGCTTCCAGTTGCTGGGTAAGGAGCTTAGCAACGGCAGTGAAGCTGTTGCTCATGCGGAAGATGTCTTTGCTCTGAGGGCCCAGGATGGAGGAGAAGTCATCAGTGATGCTCTTAATCTCCAGCAGGAGAATGTGATGAAATGAATGTTCCATGTTGGCCAGGTGACTCACCAGGAACGGCAGGCAGCTCCTAGCTCTCTCCTGCCAAGAACAATGAAGAAGAGTGTACAGCTGTTGATGGGAATGTACCCTGGTTCAGCTCTATGGAAAACAGTGTGGAGGTTCCTCAAGAAATGAAAAATGAAAAACTGAACTACCATATGATCCAGCAATCTCATTTCCAGGGATTCACTCAAAGGAAATGAAATCATTACCTCCAAGGAGATACCTGCACCCTCAGGTTCACTGTAGCATTATTCAAGATAGCCAGCACATGGAAACTGCCTGCCTTTCCATCAACGGAGGAACTGATAAAGAAGATATGATATATATATATATACACACACACACAATGACATGTTCTTCAACCATAATCATGTCATAAGCAAAAAGGAAATCCTGCCATTTACAATAACATGGATGAAACTGGAAGGCATTATGCCGAGTGAAATAAGCCAGACAGAGAAAGACAAATACCACATGGTATCACTGATACGTGGAAAAAAATTCAGGTTCATATAAATAAGGGCTGAGGGTGGTGGGGAATATAGGGAAGTGAAGGTTGGTTGATCGGTGGTTGGCCAATAGGGAGACTGGTCAAAGGGTACAAACTCAGACATAGGATGAATAAGGTCTGAGGATATAATGTGTAATATAGTAACTATAGTTGATAACGTTGTATTGTGTAATTGAAATTTGCTAAGAGAATAGAACTTAAATGATCTCACCAAAAGAAAAAAAAGTAAATATATGAGGTGATAATAATTAACTCAATGGGGGGAATGCTCTCACAATGTATATGTATATCAAACCCTCCCATTGCACATTTTAAATATCTTACATTTATTTGTCAATTATACATCAGTAAAGCTGGAAGAAAAAAAGAACAAAGGTCTGTATTTAGGAGAAACTCAGTCTCATGACCAGCAGATGACAATTCTATGGGGAGTTTAGACAGTCAGCTGAAGCTAAATGAGGTTTCATTCACAGGGCCTCTGAATCAGCTTCTTTGGGGGTTTAATTTTTTTTCCTGATTTCCAGGACAAACTTTTTACAAATAAAACCTTTTTCTTTTTACTCCTTTCTTAAAAGATATGTAAGTAGTCTCAGTTGCTTATCTTTCCAGGTCAAAAGCTCTCAGCCACGATGAATGATGTGACCCCACACATCCACCCTTCCCAGCTTTGTGTCCTCCTCGGGCCAGTCTCCATGCCCGTGACGCAGCAAGTCCACCTGCACAGGGAGGCCTGGCCTTTGGCGCCCTCAGCCCATCCACCTGTCAGATGCAGACACGCGTCAGGCCCGCGTACCAGGTCATCTCCTCTCCACGGGGCATTATCCCATTTGTTCACTTTGAGCATCTTTCAGTGTGTTACAGACTTTATATGCCTATTTGAGTGAGTAGATTACATTATCTACTTTTAATCACATTAATTCTCACAAGTTACTTAAATAGCTTCCTTCAAAGGAGCAGAAAATGAAGGACAATATGAATAATGAGGGTGTGAGTGAATAAGAAAATGGCTTAGCCAACATGTCTCTCCGATAGTTGTTAAAACTCATCAGCCATATTATGAGATAACATGATTTAATCCAACATGACTAGAAGGTAGCCAAAAAAATAGTAATGAATTCAAAATTATCAAGGAGGTGATTTGAAATGTAGATTTTTACCCAATATAATAATGATGAACAGAATATAAATAAAATAATTTAAAATATGGCTATTTCATCTTTAAGTCCTGTTTTCAATCCTATTTTTATGAATTAAAAAATTGTTCACGTTAGTGTAATAGAACAGGTGTAATTATAAATAAAATCACATATACAATTATATGTTTCTGAAGTCAATGCTCAAAATTCTTTTAACTGACAGGTGTGCAGGTCTAAATTCCTTTTCCAGTTAGGAATTTCCTTCCACCCTTTGTTCTCACACTAGAAACTTTCATTTCTTTCAAGATGTAACTCCTGCCCCGTCTCCTCCATGAAGCAGTTCCCAGTGACCTCTCCTGGATGAAAGGTCACTGCCTTATAGACTCCTTTTAGACATCTTGTTAGTACTTGATTGTATTTGGTCACTTGTTTTCTCAGATTTTATTCAATCACTAAATAGGTTCTGAATGCCTGTAATATGCCTGAGCTGGATTCTAGATGACAAAGGTGAAGGAGAGGTGGTCTCTGCCTTTAAGGAACTCACAATCCCCCCTTTCATTTATGATTCCCGTCAAGTGTTCCAAAGGGGCTGCTTCTCACGCATCAGTCATCACCTGGCATAGAACTGAGCTTTAAGAGTTTACACCCACGGTCTATGTCTTGATTTACTGATTTAAACCAAACTTATATGCCAAAATAGGACCTTACAAATAAAGAATGTAGTTACAAAGGAATTCTATGCTTTACAAGAAATCTTTATTACAGAACAGATTTAAGTAGTGAAGTTCCCTAGTCTTTAATACTTAACTTGATTTTCAAAGATTCCATGTACAATGGCACTGGAACACATCTCTTTGGGAAGTGGGGTCCATTTGCCAATCAATCCCTTGATAGTTATTTGTTAAGAACCACTAGGGCACAGTGATCTCTCTGGGTATGTGGGAAGAGGCACATGCTTCCATGAGCTGGACAATAATTGAAGAGATATTTAGTCTTTAAAGGATAACAATATTAGATGACTGAAAAATAAAGACCACTGGAATAAGTTCCTGACAGCCAATTTCATCCTTTTACTCATACAATTGCCGGGTTGCAGAAGGGCACTTAAATCCTCGAGTCTAATAGTTTTTGCAACAGAGACGCATTCATTCATGCAAGGGCTCCCTCCATGTATGAATTCATAGTATGCAAAGCCTCACAGGGACATTTTCCACTCCCCTTGAAAGGCAAAATCTTAATGTGGGGGTCCTTACCATGTGCCAGGCTCTGTTTTAGAAGCTCTGTTTAGAACACAGCACTGAAGGAAAAGGATAAAGACCCTTGTCATCATAAAGAGGCAGACAGACAATAAACAAAATACGTATGTAAAATATATAGTGTGTTGGATGGAGGAATATGCATCAAAGAAAGAGGAAGTAGAATGGGGAGTCTTAGGAGGGGAGTCAATACTGAGCTGTGTGGTCAGGCCAGATCTCAAGGGGCGACATCTCAGTTCACCTCAGTTTTAGACTCTAACCCAACATTCTCAGTAGCCATAAAAATAATTACATCAAAATTTGTCCTGCTTGACAGAGGGACGTAGGAAGATATAAGAGCTGGGACACAGGAGATGCAGCACTTTACTACTGAAAATGTAATTTCAAATTTCAAGTAACTTCCTCACCTTCAGAATTAGATTCTTCTGTAGCGTTTTTTCTAAGCCATGCCACAGACACTTCATTTGCTTATCTAAGAAGTGTCCCTACGGTTTTAGCAAGAGTTCTTCTCACTATAAAAATCAGCGAACGCTTTCCTGAAAGCACATGTCTTCCTAAAGGTGAAGGTGGCTTTGTGGGTATTTGCTGAAATCAACACAATTCTGGATGATCTGGCAGCCAAACTGAGCTGAAGGGAAAATTAATCGCAGTGGGGGAACAAGAAAAATTATAACTGCTCTGGACCTTACATATGAAACCAAGCCAACCTCACATCGTTTGTTTTGAAACCTTGGAGGATGTCCATGCGCCTCACAGGGGTAACAGATGTGCTTTTGGATCAGAAGGTGTGATGTTAGGGTAAGAAGGGGCTTAGGAGACTGATTTCTTTCTTGGCTCCGTGATGTCTTGTCTTGGGGGGCCGGCGACTGCGTGTTTTCTGCTTTCAGTCATTCCACTGGGAATAAGGTCAGCAGCGCCTGTAGTCTTAACTGCAGTCCTGACCTCATCCCTCCTGACACAAATTGATCATTCATTGTTAAAATAATAACAGCGGACACAGAGAGAGCACTTAATCTAAGGGCAGAGCCTATGCGACACACTTTTGGTGTTTGTTCATGTAACCCTCATAGGAATAATATGACGAGCTAAGTACTATGACCACTGCCACTTTATGAGGAAGCTGGGGCACAGTGGGGAGACTACTTGCTCAGGGTCACCTACGCCCTCCCCGTCTCTGCAGCTGTGTCTTCACTGGCTGCACCCCCGGCCCTCCCATCCAAAACCTGAACCCACCCTTGCACAGATTTTTTGACTCCTTTTCCAACATCTTTTTTATCATCAGTTATGTGGTCCTTTTCATTTAGTTATTTTTGATTTAGTGATGGAAACATCACAAATACCCCATAAATAACAAAATAGACCAGCCAGGGCTCAATCTTTTGGGTCCCAGAGCCCCTTGACTGTCTCAGAAATTATAGAAGACTCCAAAGAGTTTTTGTTTATCTGAGTTATATCTATTGATATTTACCATATAGGAAGTTAAAACCGAGGAATTAAAAAAAATGTCTGGAGACATTTTTCGGTTGTCACAGCTGCGCAATGGGAGGAAGGGATAGAGGCCAGAGATGCTGCCAGACGTCCTGTGAAGCACAGGACAGCCCCTGACAACCAAGAACCATCTGGCTCAAAACATTAATAGTGCTGAGGCTGAGAACCCCTGAGTTAAGTGAGGCTGGCTTTCTGTTCTTTTCTTTTCCTGCGAGCTTACGGTGATGCGGGATGCGACTGTAAGCACATTATGGTCCGCTGGGGTGCTTTGCGCTAAGACACAGGCAGCCGCACCCATCATGGCTTTTGTCCTTCCAGGGCAAATGTCCACACAGTGAAAAAGGTCAAAGATCTGAGTATCATTGGGAAACTAGCTTTGACTTCACAGATCCCCTGCAGGGATCTCCGGGGTCCACCATCCACACTGCGAATTGATGAACTAGAATCAAGTGTCGGCAAACTTTTTCTGTAAAGGACCAGATAGTAAATGTTTTGGGCTTTTGGGGTCATATGGTCTCTATTTTGGGAAAACAGCTATGGACAGTAAGTAAAGGAATGTGTGTAACTGGGTTTGGCCCTCAGGCAGTAATTTGCTGACCCCCGATAGATTATACGTTTCAAATTTGCCTTGGCCTACCACTCATTTTTATCAGTGTTACTCATTCTGTCTTTAAAACACTGCTGCTTCTCTTTCATAAAGCTTCTCTATTATTTTTTGCTAGGGTAACAATGTAACTCAGAAAATGGTCAAAAACCAGAATGTGGGGGCCTGGTTATAATGATCGTTATACCCTTTGTTAAGCATCTACTATGTGCCGGACACGTGGTCTATACTCTCTCACTTAGTCCTCACAAACACCTTGCAAAACGGCTATCAGGATGATTATCAGGATGATAATCACCTGAGCACAGTTACACAGGTAATAGAGTCATAGCGGCAGAGCCATTAGTGAACCAAGATCTGCCTGATGCCAGAGTTTGAATGTTTTCACTTTGCCTGGACCGAAAAAGACTGTTTAGCACAGCCCCATGAGCTGCAGCCTTCCTCTCTTCCACCCACAGTGGGCATTGCCAGTTGATTATAGTGTTCTTCTCTGCTGAACCTGGAAGCTTCCTCAGACCCTTTCTCATCACTATCCTCTTTGTGAGTGGTTCTCAACCTGCTTGCATATTAGAATTATCTGGGCAGCTTTTAGAACAATTCTAATGCCCAGTAACACTCTCTGCCCATTCCTATTAATTTCATTGCAATAGGTGGGGTCCAGGCATAGGAAGTTTTTTAACCTCTCAAATAATTCTAATGTGCAGCCAGGGATGAGAATCTCTAGTCTGTATGTAAAGTCCCAAATCTCTGAAAATTTGATAATTTGCTGTTTAGGAAATGTGGATTTGGTCCTAAGAGCCACATTTTCTTTCCTCTATCCTTTACCAATTTACAGAAGAATAATGGAAAAGAATATATTTGCCAGCCTGAATGCAAATATTTTATTTCCTAGGCATCTGTGATTCTTGCTTTTTTATTGGGCCAAACCATAGTTCTTCAAAGCTCACCTCTTTGAGGTGTCCACACAACAAAGAGATGCTCACAAGGGCCGTGAGAAATGCAATCGAATGAGCCTACTGTTGATGCTTTCTTGATGAGGCTTTGCCAGGAGACCCCAGCTTTTGCTCAGGAGCCCTCAGACGCCTGCCTGGGGCCAGTGCTTGGGGGTGTATTTATTTCATGAGTCTGTTTCCTAACGATGGTGAGGTTATCAGCTCCAGAACAAGAGGGGAGGGCTTTGCATTAGCCCCACCCCACTCCAATTCTTTAGCTTCAGGAAACTCTGGAGGAGGGGTCAACTCTTTCTCACTTATCCCAATATTTTCGTGCATGTGGCAGTGAAAGTCCCTCATTCTGGGAAACCTCTCAGCCATGGCAGTTGGGACAGCTGATTACCTTACTCTGGAGTCTGTGAGAGGTGAGAAATTTTTTCAGCTCGGAGGACTCTGCTCAATAGACTCATGTCGCTGGTGACGATGAAATATCACTATACATGTCCTTCTCTCTTTCTGTGTGTGTGTGTGTGTGTGTGTGTGTGTGTGCGTACACACACAGCTGATTATCATTATTCATGGCAGCTATGTTCTATAAAGTCACTGTGACCACTGAATTAGTGAACACTGAAACATCACTTCTAGGGGAAATGAAGGGTTAGGTTCCTGCAAGCCTCTGGTCACACACTTTCATCAACTGGCCAATATATAATCTAGTTTTATGTATATGAAGGACATCTTAACAGATACTATTAATTCATTAAAACTGAACTCACAGCCAGCAGCGCTGTAACTCATGCCTGAATGAAGCGTATATAACACAGGCATTTTTCTCCTAAAGGCACATCGTAGCCTTCTTACGGTCAGGATATTAGATAACACTTTAGCATTACCTGTGGGACACTTTAAACAGTGAACTCAGCGACAAAAAGCACAAAGATGAGAAAAATGTGGCATTAAGTAGACCACGAAAAAAACAGACACTTGTTTATAGTATGAGAGCAGAACCAAGAAGGCAGAACATCACCTTTTGGGGAATGGCTGTACTGATAGATTTCTTGTTATGGCTGGATTTATATTGAGACAAACTTGGGATGATTTCTGGCTCTGTGTTTTTATTTGCTGTATAACCTGGAGCACCTTATTTAACCACTTTCAGCCTCAGTTTCTTCATCTGTAAATTGGAGGTAGCAATTCAGAGATAGATAGTTTTGAGTGCCTGTCAATAGCCATTTTTCACCCTGTCACCTTCTTTCTCACTAGCAGACCCTCCATCCTGCCACAAAGTGCAAAACAACAGGGGTTAAATTCCTTAGTCTCCTTTGCAACTGGGGGACAGGTGTATGACTTTAGCTTAGGCAATTGGGCCTGAGTTGAAGTGTACTGGGGTGAACGACTGATGGAAAGGCTTTTCCTTCTACATAGAAAGAGATACATGGAAGGAGCCATACCCTTTCTTTAGACAGACCCTGTTGTATCTGTACCAGGTACTGCCTGGATCTGTGGCAGCCATCAGGGAGCATGAGGGGACATGCTTACGGGGCCAAGTGAACATACAGAGGAAGGGGGAGAGAGGATGGAAAAGCCTTGTCATCCAGGTCCTTGACGACGTTGCAGAACTTTTGAATGAACTTTAGACCCACCATCATGTCTTCCAGGCTTCTTATTATATGAGATGATAAATATTCTTATTTTTGAAGCCATCTTTAGTTGGGTGTGTTATTACCAAATTCAGCTGACACAAATACTTCATGACATTATTGTAAGGAATAATAATAATACCTATAAAGGAGCTGACAAAGAGAAAATGATTTTAAAAAATGGCAGCAAGCAACCATTATTATAGGTTTTATTTTTTAGACATCTGATACCAGAAATATCAATGAATTAAAAAATGAATCCCTTGGTAGAGCTCTACTGGTTTATTATAAATATTATTGTTTTCAGTGACAGGTATACTATTTGGCACATAGTAAATGTTCAGTGGTTTGGGTTGTTTTGTGTGTGTATAGAATATGATGGAATATATGCTACACATGAAAGAATGTACATAGATATATTTAAGTAATGAAATAGAACATTGGCAATACCGTCGGAGACACCGGCACGCCTCTACCCTCTGCCTCTCCCTCCCTTTCTCTGAATTCTTCCTTTACAAAAAACCAATATTGGGTTTTAAAAGCCATTTTTAATCAGCAGGAATCACTTTGGAGCCGGCAAAGTTCTACTTACTGATGGTGTATAGCTCTTCGTCCTGTTACACTGGAAGACTTTTGGGGTCCCCCTATTCCATGTCTATTCAGAGTTCAAGGTATTAACCATTAAAATAACATTTCAAATATTCTTTTGACAGATGAGTTTATAGTCACCCGTTTTAGAAAATACAAAACAATGGCTGAGTCAAAATCATTAGAAACCTGATGGCACCATTTTTCTATAGGATTCAGCTGGTCTCTCTGGGCCATGTGTTAAGTTTCCCCATCCCAGCCACCGCTCAGACCCATCCTGGAGATTCATAGCTCTTTCTGAAACACTGTCCAGCAATAGCCTACCCTCTTCCACTGCCAAAGTCTCCCCTTGAAAATAGGACTGGTTAACGTTCGGCTTCCCAGAGGCTTTCTTTACTGCATGTGAAGTAGAATGGACGAATCAGAGACTAGCAAGGCAAATAAGAATTGGCTGTTCAAATTGTCAGTGCATGTGAAAGGTTTTCTTTGGATAAGTATTTATGAGAAAAGTCTGCCTTCAGAGGACAGAGAGGTGGCAGTACCGTGTAAAGCCCTCACAGCTGTGTGTCCTTCGAGGCAGCCGTGGGTGGGTGGTCGTGTGGTGGGTACAGAGCGGGCACAGAAGTTTCATCCTGAGTTTGAATCCTCGCACTGTGAGGACCAGTCCTGGACCCTGAGCAGGCTGCTTAACTCTCCATGGCTCGGTTTATAAAACAGGTTAACAGCGGTGCCTTCTTCATAGAGTGACTGTGAAGAGGCAGTGAGTTAAAAACAAAGCATTCAACACAATGCCTGGCACCTGGAAATGCTAAATAAATGTTGCTGTTACTGCTTGAGTGACAAAAATCCTAAATGCAAACACAAACATATTTGAATTATCACAAAAACTATAAAACAAACTGTCTCAAAAGCAATAGCTATCTTTAATTTTTCCCAGTTAGCTTATTTTGTGAATTGATAAAGGTCTGGAAATTCTAGAAATGTCCAAAACCCCAATAATCCTAGCTCAGTATAAGCACATAAGGGTCAGAATTTGGGGACCTGAAAAAAAATTCACCTAGAAAGGAAATATGCGCAACATTTTATTGAAAATTGCTGTTTCCTTTTTCAAAAAATTGGGATTAAAAAATACAATTATGTAAAAACACTACAATCTCAGATTTTCTTAGTGACTTGAACCTAGTTTTAGCTCATTATCTGTTGATAACTAGATCTTTTCCTCTTTGCAATTATTTCCTAGTATTTTTCAAACTTTTCCTGTGTCTGAAGTAAAAAATATTATACTATTAGAACATTTTCAGTCCTGCAAAAAGTTGCTGTTACTGAAGTAGGCAAGTCAGTAATGACCAAGCTTTCCAGGAATCTATAAATTCCAAAATAATTACACAATTAATAAATTTCATTCTTTAAAAATTATGCTACCCAGACAAGGATATGCTCCTCTAGCCTTAAAATATTAGCATAAAAATATATGCAAAATAATTTCACAGCAAGTAGGCATCGAATGTTGTTAGTTTATCAGATTCAAAGCTGAGATCCAATAATTTTTAAATAGAACATTGAGAGGATAAGCTGCCTAAAATCTTTTTTGTGAAACAAAGTAGAAAATAAATAAAAACACTTTTAGGTTTCGATCCTCCAATTTTGACTTGATTTTCAAAACAGCATTCTGAAAAGTCTGATTCCTCAATTATTTCTTTTTTCGTCTGATTATGCCTCAATGTTTCTGTATATCAGCTTTGAGTAAGTGGACATATATTTTTTTCTCATTGATAAACAAAAACTCTGTTATAATTTAAACATATGTACATATTCTGAATGGTCATTTAATCCAATGTAAATGACATAAGTTCCCATCCTCTCCTCATTATTTTTGATTCAGTGTGCATTATTTCAGGAACACATAGTTTCTGTGAGCACATGGGAGGCCAATAAATCATGCCTACTAAAACAATACTGTCCAGGCAAAACAATTAAAAAAAGTAAGTCCCAGTAATAAAAGTCAAGAAACAGCTGATGAAAACAGATGTATCCTTTGTTTTGAGTGAGCCTCAAATTTTGTAACATGGCAAAAATGAAGGAGCAGTTGGATTCAGTTCAACCCTTTGCACCTGGCACAGAATGCTAACGTAAACCCCACCCTTGCAAAAAAAAAACCCCACAGGTATAATTTTTGTATTTATAAAGCAATTATGGCTTTTATTTAAATGTGAAACTTACTATGTCTTCCTCAAAAAGATGTCTGAATAAAATTGACTTAGGATTTAAAATATAAGTCAGAGAATGTGAAAGGTAGCTTACCTTTTTGCCTTGCTATATGGGACTATAATGTAACCAAATAAATTATATTTTTAGTATGACTAATTTTTTTAAAGAGCAGAAAACTGGACATTGTCTGCTGTCATACATTTTTCCTATTTGAGATGATTTTTCCCAAAATAGCATTCAATATGGGCACATTTATGTTTGAAAATCCAAATCTCTCCCCATTTGTCCTGAGAGTTTATTTTTGGGCATCTTTCTGTGTTGATCACTAAATACTTGCAGACATTAGAGCTTGTAGAAGTCCATCTAATTTGAGCTTTGAACATAGTGTTATTTCACTGGTTGATAAAAAACTTAGAGGTTCTATAGTTTGGATTTACTCTCTAAAACTGGGGGCTTGGGAACTTAGCTTCTTAAAGGTAAATCTCTTTTGTGTGGGCTCGAGGGACCCAGAATAAATTATACTAGCCTGAATTTCTTCTCCCACCACCTAATGGTTCCCTCATGTAAATGACCTCTCATTGATTATCCTGCACAATGGTTCCACTATTTCTTTGCTTCAATTAAGCAAACTTTTTGAAAGACCATTGGGGACTTTCGTATTGAAACATTTCTAGAGAACTCAAAGAAGCAGCCCATCTTTAATTGCACAATATCTGTTTAGCAAATGTGGTGTAATCACAGAGTGATAGAAAAAAGTAACCACAGACCTTCTGGCCCAATCATGGAAACGATTTTGAAGAAAGATGCTCATTATGAGTCCAAAAAAGCAAGAAAAGACATTAAGGAAGAAAGAAAAAGGAAAGGGAAAAAGGAAGAAAGAGAAATTGTGTTTGAGCCTTTTGCCAGGAAAAAAAAGTGCTTTGCGCTCCTTAGAAAAGGGACAATGTGCTAAGATTTAACTCAGTTGAACTGTCCATCAGCTACAATTGAACTTTCCATAATTTACTCATTACATTACATAATTTACTCTTTATATAGTTAAACACAAGATGTCTTTCTTTGTACGTACTCATTTTCATAAGAAATAGCCAGGATGTTTTATTCATGGTAGCTGAGATGTAACTCCCAAAATACAGTTTAGACAGAAATATTTGGGTTTTATTTCATTACTTATAGGGAGGATGAAAGGAGAAATGTAGTTTGCAAAAGTGGAAAGCTTGCCTGAGCTTGGGGATTTCCTTAGCTAGGAGACTTTGGAATGGTTTTTCTGGTACTTTGCCCTCCATGCCTCCAATTCTCCCCTTTTTAACTCAGGGATTTTACCTTGGGGTTAATTATTTTTAGTCTCATAGCAGCTATGTTTTCATTGTGAACTGCCTTAACTGCTTACTCGCAGTAAGCAGAGCATAAATAAGTAAGTCCTTAAAACTATGCAAATTGCAGCTAATAGGATAGGGTTTTGAAGGTACGTCCGGCCAGAGTGTGCATAAAAGAAAAAGTTTAAAATATACTAGCCTGGAGAAAACAATTACTTTCCAAATTGCTTTCCACTCATTTGTGCACTCGCCTTTATATATACAGTGGCAAGGGAGTGAAACAGCCTCTTAGGATTTTCAGATAGGGTTACATTGAGATCTTGAATGGATTCATGGTTCGTCTTAATCCATTTGGGCTACTATAACAAAATATCACATACTGTATGGCTTATAAACAACAAATTATTTATTTCTCACAGTTCTGGAGGCTGGGAAGTCTAAAATCACGGTGCTGGCAGATTTGGTGTTTGGTCCCATGGAGGAAGGAGGCAAGGGGCCTCTTTTATAAAACATGAATCCCATTTTGGAGGATTCCAGCCTCATGACCTAATCACCCACAAAAGCTTCACCTCCTAATACCATCACCTTGGGGGTTAAAGTTTCAGCAGATGAATTTGGGGGAGAGGTCACATTCAGACCATAGCATGGTTTATTCTTGCCCTTTCTCAACAGAAGAACAGAAAAGTCACCTCATTGTATCTACTTCTGTTTTACCTACAACATGGGATACTAAAACCTACCCAGCAAGCTTTCAAGGTCACTCTCATTTTGTAAGGTGGAAGAACGTAGAATATTTCCTTCTGGAAATCTGTAACTTCACTCTTTCCTCCCATCACCCTCCTTCCCTGTTAAGAGTTTGTACCTACCATACATAAAGGAGAGAGAGTTGGTAACCGAGTAGTGTGTGAGGAATGTGAAGCTGTCATAGAAAAGGGGTCTTTGGAGAACACTGTGAAGGAAGTAAGGGACTTTTGAGAAAGACAGGGACCACCATCACAGAAAATGCCACCTCTAGGTGAAGGAAGTTGTCCTCCCACGCAGAATGCCGAAGAAGGAAGAGCCAGAGAGAATGGAGAGCACAGAGGAGCTCAGCATAGCCCAGGGAGTTCCAAAACCCACCATGCTGAGTCGATAAAGATTTCAATGATGTGAGATAGTTAGGAAGGGTTGTCTTCCACTTTTCTCAGTGAACTACCAGATATTTGAGACTGTATGGATCTAGATAGCCCTGAAAGTCAGAAACAGCATCTCGATCATTTCCATTTACTCATGTTCAGGGAACATTTATTTCCCAGTCATCTCAAATTTATTAATCTTAAATAGCCACAACTATTTCTTTATCTACTTTATATTTATTTATTACTTAACAAGAACTAAACTGGCATCAAGATACCTTCCTCAGGGTAATTTCTTGTGTGCTATCTGCATGTCTTCATGTAGGTAACAAGACTCATTCTGGTTAATGTTAAGAACTCATAATGTGGACACTTCAGCATGACAGTCCCTTGCTGATCAGCCAACTGTCAAATATATCTTATTTCAGGGGTTTTGGCTCAGTCCATGAACTCATACCGAGTTCCCAACTCCTCCTCACCACAAAATAAACCCTTGAGGGGTTCCACGGCAGATAAACCCTGCAGACCCAGGATCCTGGAAACCAGAGCGTCTAACAATTTCATTTGCATATACCTCACCTGGGGATCTTGTTAAACTGTAGATTCTGATTCAAATTGCCAGGTGATGACCAATGATGCTGGCCTGGGGACCATCCTTCGGCCACCACGCTGGAAGCAGACTTCCATATCCTGAACACCAGTAGTTCCCACTCGTGGCTGGAACTCAGTGCCTATATTTTTCTGGCTCTCCCCCAAAACAATCGGCCATGCCACCCGCTGCATTTCCTAGTACCAGACACTGATGGTCAGTCAAGTTCCAGTCTGCAGAGCCGATAGTGGGTGCGTCCCTGGGAGCACCCGCTGTGGCCCAGTACTGCAGTGGGTAATCTGGAGTCGGGGGTGCATAGGAAGTGTAGGCATGGCTCCCTCCTTCACGCCGCTTGGAGGGCGCACTCATACACTAAATGAAAAGGGAAAGGAATTTCATTCAAACGGAAAGTAAATGCGAGCAGATGAAATTAGGTGCTAAAGTGCATGTTACAGATGCACAATCTCAAGTGCTCAGAGCAGGGACAGAAGAGCAAGACAGAGAAGGGAAGTGGCTCAGAAAGGGTGCCTGGGAATCCTGGGGAAAGGCCACCCCATTCGAGGAGTAGACCCCAACTCTCACTGGCTGAGGGCTGCTGGGGGGTGTCGCTCCCTCGCCCACCTGTCCTGCCGTGCACATTGGCAGAGTGGCTTGTGAAGGTGGGGACGGGCACGGGCAAAGACATGGAGGTGCCGGCAGTCGGGGCGATCTGGCTGGGTGAAGTGACTGAGGCCTGAGGGCTGCGGTGGGGCCAGGGCTGCAGCTACCGCAGGATCTGAGCTGGAACTAGCAGCCACTTCAGCCTCTCAACGCCCTGCTGCCAGCGTCCGGTTGTTCTTTCTGGTGAATCCAGGACTTCTTCACTTCAAGAGCTCGAGGCTCCAAGGGGCAGTCACCCAGTGGTGGCCTTGTGCTTCTCTCGAGGCGGACGCCCTGGCCTACTTCCTCCCAGATCCCGGGGTAAGGAAGCCAGACAGTGCCCCTCTGCAAAAACAAGATCAGACTGTGGGGACCAGGCTGGACATTCTTGGGGCTCTGCCCCGAGGGAGGACCGCTGAGGCAGAGGCCGCTTCTAGGCGCTGCTGCTTCGTCCTGGGTTTGCCCAGCTGCCCTGCTCGCAGGGGAACTGAGAGCCTTTGTGCATTTGGCCGGAATTACAGTTGATAATAAGAGGATATTGTTGAAAACTGTTGCAACATGTAACTTTTGTAACCGTTATTTCTACTCTATGTTTGCAGCTCTATGTGGGGACTGTTTGTCCTTTTCCAGGCGCTTTAGTTCCTTGGGAACTCTGAGGTACGCAGTAAGCATTTACTTGTCTGCCTGATGAAGGGAAACAAAACACTGTTCCAAGCTCACCTGGGCCCCAGTGATGAATGACTTTGGAAAGAGAAGGTAGAGGAGCTGTCTGCTAATCAGTGAGGACCTGTCATAATCTGGCCCCGGTGGGCCGGTAACCCAGCCTCATCCCTCTCCCTCTCTAGTATTTACTCTGTGCTCCAGGCAATAGAGACGCTTGCTGGTTTCCCGAGGACTCAAGGTCTTTTTCCGGCTGCTGCCATGGTATGTGCTGCGCTCTCCTGAGGTCACCTTCCTCCTCCTCCCCTGACACAATCCTGTCCTCTGAGAAGCCAAGCTTGTAATGCCCTCAAATTCCTCTGTGAAGGGTTAGCTGCTTCCTTCTTGACCCAGTCCAGAATTCAGGGGTAACAGGCACCATATTAAATCCAAACAATCTGTTTGTGCTTCTTCCTCACCCCCATCCATGGTGATCCCCTCTAGGGCAGAGACCACGTCTTTCTACTCCGTGTTCTCGAGACCAGCACAGGGGCTTATGCCCGGAATCAGCAATGAACCCTCCATCATTAAAGGAGAGAGAACATGGAATATCAGCATCATTATTTGAAAGCACATTTTGTATAGACTCAAGAGTTTTTTTTTTCTGTTTTCTCTGCACTCTGTAAGAGGTTTATTAATATTATTATTTATAATTAATATATTGTTTCCAACTCTTATATTATTTAAATGACCTTTCACAATATAAAAACAACAAAGTTATTTTCATTTGGGGGAGAATAAACATCTCCAAGAGATGACAATTCCATAGTATTGGTACCAACCAGGGCTTGAGAAAACAAGTCCCCAAGGTCACTGAACCCACTCAAGTTTTAGGGAAATTCCCCATCATTGGGGAAACGGTGGTTTTAGGTCCCAGGCTCTTCCTCTGGTAGAGTCACCCCCAGATCCTTTGTCTTGATTTGCAAATTAAAGGCACAACTTATCTATCCAATTCCTATTTCCCAGGATGTTTTCCACAGTCAGGATGAGGACAGTAATGTGATGGTCAGATGCCTTTGTCATTCTTTTCCTTTTCCTCCTGAAAGTGTTTTTGTGGAAGGCCTGCCGGATGTCACAGAAATGTGACCTGGGCAAGATGTGTGTCACTTCTTACTTGAAAAGTGTCCATGACTCTGAGCCCAGAGAGGATGTAATAAACACACCCTGGTGCTTGGCCAGCATATCCCAGCCAGTTAGAAAAACAAGGCAGAAGACACAGGATTTAACATCCCCCAGGGTAGCCGCTGCTCTTGGAGGGCACGCCATTTGATTTTTCACAGGCTCAGACTGTTAGTCTCCAGCTAAGGAAACAACTGGCCACAGTACCCCTCCATGTGCTAGATCATTTGTAAAGAGCATTTTATACCATCTCATCTCTCTTTCCACCACGTAGGTCTGCTGCCTTGCTGGTCTGGCATGGGTAGGGAAACATGGCTATGTGTGTACCATGAACAGTGTGCACCCTCTAATGAGACTAGGTCCTAACGAGGCCTTGACTATTAAACTATAATTGTTTCAGTTTGTTTGTCTGAGACTTAAGTCAATGGGCAGAACACATGAATTCAATTCAGCCTCAAGAAAATCAAAGCCATTCCTAAAGGAGTCTCTTTTCCATGCCAACCCATGTTGGGAAAGAGCTGTAGGAAAGCAACACACAAACGAGCAGGCTGGGGGCGTTCGCATAGGGAAGGGAGCGAAATGAGGGAAGAGATGAGGGAAAGTCCCCAGAACTGAAACATTTCAGTTCTCCCGGACAAGAAAAGTCAGTCTGGCCTGGGTGTACCTTAAACCACTTCAGATTTAGTTAACGAGAATTTTCAAACATTGTTGCAAACTTGTTTGAGCGGTTTAGTAGGAGAGGAGGGGGACCACCTGTCCTTTATGGAAAGCAAGGCACTTCCAGTGCCCCCTAGAAAACAAGGCCTATTCTAAATTATAAAAGTTTTGCAAAGTGTGGCTTTGTTATTGTTTCTGTGACTCTAATTCTCCTCAGGAATACGGTCTGCAGTATCAATGTAAAGCAGATAAACATCCCACTCAGAAGAGAAATCTGCATATGCCGGCTGTCTCCTAAAAAAGGAAAAAGACACACCCAGGTCTGCTTTGCTTGGCTATAGCATGCATGTGGCTCCCTAGAGCCCCTCATTCCTTCTGTCTGTCCTTGTTTTGACTGATCCACGAAAAACCATCCATTTTGTTTCTTTCCTTGGTAACTGGTAATTGTTTCCTCTTTTCTTGGTGAGGCAGAGAAGAGGCAAAGCATTTACCTGGTTGCTGTCTTCTCTAATTCAAATCTTTCAGGCTTAAATTTTAGTCTTTATCCAAATAAATGCAATGAGAAAGCCGTGGGCAACACTGAGGAAGTAATAAATTATCAATGGCATTTATTGAATGTTTACCCTTTGCCAGGCACTGTTCTACATGGTTTAACTCATCAAATCCTCACAACAACCCTATGAGGTGAATGATATTACTATTCCCATTTTACAAATGAGGAAACTGAGTCAGGAGAGGTGACAGAACTTGCCCAAGGCCACACAGCTGGTGAGTGGCTGAGTTGGGATTCAAACCGAGGCAGTCTTGCTCGTGAGTCTGCCCTCTTGGTGCCCAGGTTACACTGGATGGATGCTCCTGGCAGGCAAGACTGTTCATGCCAGAGCCCCTTGCACAGACGTGTTCTAGGTGGTGGTCATCGCTGAGTCTAGTGATGAATATTCCTCCTTGGAGCTACACTTCAGCAAGTTTGCTGCCTGCGGAGACCTCAGTCATGAAAACCTCTTTTTGTGATCCACACCATGTCATCTTTCCCCTGTGTCACCTCCTAAGGAGGTAGGCTGTTTTGGAATCATGGACAAGCCTTTCTGGTTGATGACTCCATGTCCCCCGTCAACTCATCCTCATCTTCACCTCTTGGACGTGAGAGATAAACTGTGTAGGCTTTGAAGTATTTACAGCCCTCTCCCTCACAATGTTTTCTTCTCCTTTCTCTTAAGTTATAATTGCGTCACCTTGAAGAATTAGAGACTTGAATGAAAGTGGCTAGTGAGAATCCAATCTTCAAATTCTTATTAATGGTACTCTTGAGTACTACTCATTAACTCTTTTGGCCACAGGTGAATTCAGGTGAATAAAGAGTGATTTTTTTTTTCATTAGGAGCTCAAAGACTCATGGAGAAGAAATAGACATGGATAGGCAGATTAGTTGGAATAACATTGGAGGTACAGCCAAAGTGTGTTGGGAGTACAGAGGGGAGCAACCAATCTCCTTCAGGAGGCAGGAGGAACTTAGAGGAGGCGACACTTGGTCTGGGCCAGGAAAGTTGGGTAGGAGAAGGGGACGGGACTATCGAGGCAGAAGAGAAGGCTGTGAAAGTCACAGCAACGGATGTCAGAGCAAGGCATTACATGCTAGAAGAATGAAAGATGATGGAGTAGCCTTGGCAGGTAAGAACTGAAGAGAGAGGGAAGATGGCAGATTGTGCCCTCCAGGCCGTGGGTAAGCCAACAGAAGGTTTTGTGCAAGGAAATAGGATCATACTTGCACTTTTAGGAGGAAAACTGGTAATTCTACAACAGGTGCATTAGAGTGGCAAGAGCATGTTCCTCTCTCATCAGCCCTCCCACTGGGTAGGCTTTTATTGTAGCACTGCTGCCTCTGTTGGCTTACCCATGGCCTGGAGGGCACAATCTGCCATCCTCCCTCTCTCTTCAGTTATTACCTGCCCAGGCTACTCCATCATCCTTCCTTCTTCTCCTAGCACGGTACACCTGAGCACGCCTTGCTCTGATAGCCGTTGTCGTGACTTTCCCAGCCTGTTCTGCTACCTGAATACTCCCCATCCCCTTCTATCCAACATTCCTGGCCCAGACCAAGTGTCGCCTCCTCCAAGTTCTTCCCAGTTCCCTCAGGAAATTGCTCCCCTCTGTACTGCCATCACACTTTGGCTGTTTTAGGTGAAATGTATCAAGGACTCACTACATGCCAGGCACTGTACTCAGGGCTTTATATGAATTATCATACAATGGATACTTGTTCAGGATTGACTCTTAGGAGCTATTAAGAAGTCATTTCTGCTATTGTCTGGGAGGTCCCTGCTGCAGTCATCTTATTTGAGAAAGACCAAAGGACCTGAGCATTTTTGCCAAGTTGAGGACACATCCAATAAAATAATATTTCTTACTTTTACATTTGCTTCCACTGAGCATATCGTGGAAGTGGGATACCTTCCAGCATGATGAAGAACCAGCTATGCCTTTTACTGGACAGTGCCACAGACCATGCTTTACTCATCAGCTGTCCCAGAAGCAGATTTCTCAGCCCTTTTATCTCCCCAGTTTCACTCTCCATCTAATAGACATGCTTTGGGTGCCAGCTCATATCTGCAAATGGCCGGTGAGTCACCATATAATGACATGAGCACTATGTGGTTATTAAGGTTGGTTTCACTTAAATTGGGGCCAAAAAAGATCCCTGAGGTAATTGGGAGATGGAGAGAATAAGGATCTCTTAAAATAAAGATAGGTTTTTATTTATTTATTTATATACAACTCTCCTCTGCTGGATGTAATAAAGATAGAAAAGTTGTGACACTCCTACCACACTATCGAAAAGTTTACCCACCCATATGGGCCTTGATCTGAAAGACAGGCCCACCCGGTCTGGTTCCCCACAGCCAGCCCCGAGGTTCTCGGCCTGGCTTTATGCAGCGCAGGTGAGGCATCGGTCCTCTAATAACTCGTAGAGTTGATTCCAGGTTGACTCTGCCCCTGAGGTCATCCCTGGCCTGATGACTCCATACCCCCAGGAGACCCCCTTCTTCCTCGTAGGGATCAGACAGTGTGGTTTTCTGGAAGCGAGGCAACAAGGGAGGAATGGAACACCAGGTGCCAATCCGTCAGACTGTACTTTTCAAACAAAATACTCAAAGTTGGATTGGCTTTTTGGCATTTCCAAAATGTTTAAAGTCCTAGCAATGACATCATCCGATACTTGGAACCCCTGGATACATCTGAACATTTTACTTTGGTGGCAAAGAGAAAAATTTTAGATTCAGTCAACTTTTAGATGAAACCAGGATAAGATAAGAGGGAGGGTCCTAGGGCCTGAGTCACCAGGGCCCTGTGGCTGTCTTATCATTCACACTCTGTATATTTCCATGTGCCATATATTCCTATGGCCCTTCTTCTCCCCAAAGATCAAGTTCTCCACCCAGAATTCTGTGGGGTCTTTTCGGGGCAAAGTTCCTGCTGCTCTGCCGCTCCCTCTTTATTGTAACTTCCTCCTCCATAGGCATCCAGGACCCCATGCTCGACTCCTGTCCTCACGCCCACCTGGAAATGCCCTTCATTAACGTCCTGTTTCCTTTTGGAAAGAGGTTGGATAGAAATACACATACATATATATGTTGGCTGCTGGTTATGGTCTTTGGAAATATGTCTCCACAGTATTTTTTTTTCTTTTTTTGTCTCCACAAGATTTTAGAAAGTTGAACAGGGTCACTCAAACTAAGCAGTTCACAGCTGCTTAGACTGCTACACTTATTCTTGGGACATCTAGGTTTTTATTTATTTATCTATTTTAATTGTAGTATACTTAATATACAATGATATATTGGTTTCAAGTATACAACACAGTGATTCAACAATTACATACATTATTAAATCCTCATTGGGACACCTGAGTTTTAGCATTCTTTAAAGCTAAAAGAAGGGTTTTCTTTTTTCCTTTTTTTTTTAATTGAGGTATCATTGATATAAATCTTATGAAGGTTTCACACAAGCAACACTGTGGTTTCAACATTCACCCATATTATCAAGTCCCCCCCAACCACCCCACTGCAATCACTGTCCATCAGCGTAGTAAGATGCTATAGAGTCATTGCTTGTCTTCTCTGTGCTATACTGCCTTCCCTGTGACCTATGTATATTGTGTGTGCTAATTACAATACCCTTAACCCCCTTCTCTCTCCCTCCCTCCCCACCAACCCTCCTCAACCCCCTTCCCTTTGGTAACCACCAGTCCCTAAAAGAAGGGCTTATTAATGGTGATATTAGAAACAAATAGGAAGAGGCATTATTTCTGAGTAAAAGAGACTGACAAACATATAGATAATTTTTTCAGGCTGATCCCAAATGAAATGGAATAATGGAATCAAAGAATCTCAGAGCCAGAAGGGAAGTAATCTAATGCAAAGATAGTATGTTTGAGAGG
This sequence comes from Smutsia gigantea, assembly GCA_032199065.1. Classification (NCBI taxonomy): domain Eukaryota; kingdom Metazoa; phylum Chordata; class Mammalia; order Pholidota; family Manidae; genus Smutsia; species Smutsia gigantea. The sequence continues at coordinate 298,435 of JAVSCE010008968.1, forward strand.
AGAAAGCAGACACAGAGAAATAAAGTGACTTAACAAAGTGCAACAGAGACATTCTTTGTTCTCCATGATTCTTTCTGCCTTTCTTGATTAACTGCACTGTCATGGGGTCATGGGGACCCAGACTCCATGTTCCAGAATCCCTTGCAGCTAGATAAGGTCTAACACAAGTTTGTTCTATTTGACCAATGGGATATAAACAGTAGATTGTGTTGGACTATCTAGAAGAGTCCTCCCCCATTTCCCTTTTCTGGTGGCTGAAATACTGACTTGATGGATGGAGATGAGTAGTCATCATGGACCATGAGATGAAAACCATGCACTCACTGGTGTGCTCAAGGTGGGTAGAGCAACGAAGTAGGAACCTGAGTCTCTGAAGCAAGGAGCTCTAGACTAACTGTTAGGAGTTTTTTCATGTGAAAGAAAAAATGCCCATCTTTGTTTAAGTCTATGTTGTTTTGAATTTTTGTATTACTCTTAACCACATCTAATCTAAATTGCTATATTGGTAGTCTAGAAGTTTAATCGATTAGCATGACTTGATGGAGGACAGCAGAATGTGTGATGGACAAAGCTTGATTCTAAGTCTTAGAGAGAAAACGCTTTAAATACTTTATGTCAAAGGATTTCAAATACTGATCCACAGACAGCTGCATCAGAAATATCCTGCCAGAGGGTCCCATAAGCTTAGATTCCGGGGTCCCTTTTCTGGATATTTTGATTTAGTAGCTATTCTATGGGGCTCAAGAATTTATTAAAAAACCTCTCCATTTAACCCTGATGCCCAGATACATTTGGAAAGTATTTGATGTAGAATTGTTCTCTGCTAGGGAGGTGAATCAGAGCCACCAGAAAAAACAAATTTTCGTCCCCCAATATAGATGCTTCCTTGTGCACATGAGAATGAGAGACAGAGAGAGGGGAGTGGAAGAATATTTTGATAATCTGAATTCTGAAGCAAGTGAGTCCTCAGATTATTTGGTTTTCCTCTCCTTCTCCCATCATCTACCTAGAGTCAGACAAATGTCACCTAGCAGAGCATTCTCTCTCACGTTAGCCTTGGCTCCGACAAACCTACAGTGGCATAACTGCATGTGCCTAGTGTTCTGTTTGTTTTTTCTTTAGATTAGATTTTCTAGGAGGAGTTTCATCACTTCCAGTGTGCATTACTACATATTAATGAACCATAAATATATTTGTGGTGAAAAGAAATACCATTGAAGTGTAGAAAGAACACACTTTTTAAAGAATCCAGGGCCTTGCACATCAGAGGTTGAAGTTTTGGGGCCATGTAAGAATCGGCAAGGTCAGCAGATTCCGTCAAACAGCTGTGAGCTGAAGTCGGCCTAAAAGCACTTGGGCACGCCGGTGGCTCCTCCTGGCAGCCAAGGTGACAGGCACGGGAAAGCATTACCAGAAGGCAGATCATGGCAGGCGTGACACATTCCCAACAGCAGCTGAGAGAAAAGGATTATACTAAGCAGCTTGTCTGCACGAAAGCACTGCTCTTTGGAGATCTACCCTCACTTGGACACGTGCAGGCTGCTGGGGCTGCGCCCCCTTTCGGGTGAGTCAGAAGTTAGAGGAGAAAGACCCTCCTCCACGAGGAAGCCTAGCATTCACCAGGGTCCTCACAAATCTCAGCATAAAGAAACTAAAACATATCCAAAGATCCATTTTAAGGCAACATTCGAAGAGTGCCAAGGATACCAAAGATTTCGTTCCAACTAGGTTACCAACTACCAACTAACCCAGTCTGAGTCCGGATAAGTTACTTAAACTTTCCAGTTTTTTAGTTTCTTATGTGTAGAATCAAAGGGTGAATTTGATGAACTAAGAAATCCCTTCTAAGAGTTGTGCAGATTTATATTTATCTTATAGGAAACTATATTGTATGAAAGTGGGTGTAAGTAAAAGCTTCCCTCTGTTATGTGTTTGCTTTTCTCTTAAAAAGATAAAAATCCTAAATCCCAACATAAAATCATCACACAGTCATGAACGTGTGTCCACACACGCATATACACACCCTTCAGACCTTGAACTTCTGCAAATTGTTTCTTAGTCACCTAATCCCCACAAACTGTTGGCATCCTGTTATCCCCACTGAAAGATTCCAGTATGCAAATATTTAGGCACGACTTTTAAACATCCACAAACGTTTATTTCAACTCTCCCAAGAAACATCATCCAGAGAGCTCAAAACATACCAAGTCCAGGCACTTACTGACAGGATAGCTCTGTGTTCTCATTAATAGGTGATCTCTAAGACCTAACTATGTGGTTCCTGATGGTCTCCTTGGCTGGCCAGAATTATAACCAGAAATGAGATGGAACTATTTTCTTGATTGTTGATATTAAAAATGGTCTTGAATCTGTCATAGTGAGCTCTCCATTTTAACCCTCCCTTTTCCTCAGCTGATACTCCAGCAATGAAATCCTCACTTCCACTTCCACATAGCCCTGCTACATGTGTCCTTGATCCAGAGGCTGCTGGCCATGCCAAAGGTTTGAAAGAGAAATGGGAGCTCTCCTGAGTCTCAGGACAAGTTTGTAGGTCATAGAGCTCCAACGGATTAAGTGGCAAAGGCATTTAGCGAAACGGACAGAAAAAAAAACAGACTTACTTCATCCACATGGCCAACAGCTCCGTAGATTCTTACCAGTTGTCCAGTAAGGTAGGGGAATCTCTCACCAATCTCTTTGAGCATAGGGAGAAAGCTGTTCAAAGCCACTGGTTCATAGCCTGCTATCTCTATGAGAATATTTAGGATGATATCATTATGGGTTGAATCCTTCAAATGCTCAATTAGGAAAGGTATACATTTCTGAACCACCTACAAAAATGAAGGCGGGGAGGAGGGAAGAGAGAGAAGCAAAGAGAAAAATTAATTAAATAAGAACAGACCTAATTTTTTGTGTGTTAAATCTGAAAACACATTACGAGACTATCCCCCTTGTTACAACTTCAGCAAATTTCTCAAGCCTGGATTTTAAAATTGACAGTAATATTTCAGAGATTTCAGTTTCTTCTCCTTTTTATTTTAATCTGTGCTTTGCTATTGGACAGTAATGTTTACAGAATGCTGAGATGCTGCTGTCCATAAATCAAGTTCTGACGTATTATGTCCCTGCCAAGAATGGTACACTTCCTCCAAACTAGCATAAAAGCTGCAAGTTTAAGGGATAATATATGTATGCAAGAGATCCTTAATGACTTTAATCAAAGCTCTCAATTGGAGAAACATGGCTTGGAAATATTTAATAATACAAATAAAAAAGCAGGAAAGAGCTCTTGGATTTTCTTCAGCTTTCCATTTTGATCACAAAAATGTAATAAGACAAAAAAGTATTAAAGTAAAATAATTTCTACCCAATACCCTAGTGTTTCTTTCCTGGTTTTTAATGCTCCTATGAATATAAAGATGCGATAGTTCCTATTAAAGAAAATAGGACCTTTTTGTGGAATAAAGTCACCGTGTTAATAGACAGACAGGTTGTGAACTGACAATTTAATGAATTGTTTTGTCTGCTACAATAAAAGAATTAGAAAGGACAGCTTGTGGAAAACTGAACCAAAAAAAGTAAAGACTATTACCCATTTGTTTTTCTACCATGTGTATTTCTCCTGTTTGTTGTTGGGTTGCTTTTTGGTTCGTTGCTATTTGGGTGAGGCAGACTTGACTTGTAGTCTCCAGGATTAGAACAGAATCTGATGCTCAGCTCAACGTGCTGAGCTCAGAATCTACACTCTGCCAAACACCTGCTTCTCCCACCACCCTCTCTAGCCCCAGGGGTCTCCTTTCTCTATAAATGGCACCATTATCTGCCTGGCCACTCAAGCCAGAAATCGGGCACTCATGCTTGAAGGCTGTTTTTGCCTTATCAGCAGCTTCATCCAAGCAGCTATTGACCCCACGTCTAGGTGCCCCGCACATCTGTCCACTTCCCTCCCTCCCTCCATCTACTCATTCACAAATGCTTATTGAGCCTTCCCTACTTGCAAGGTGTTGTTCTAGGTGCTGGTATTACAGCTGCTGACAGGTCCGACAGGCCCCTGCTTTCATGGGACAACTCACTGTCCAGTAAAGGAGACATTCAGTATGACAAATAATTAAAACAGAAGTGCATAATTGTGCATTCTAATGAATGCCATGTAGGGAAAACACAGAAAATGAGAGAGACTGTCCTGGGGTCCTAATTTAGGCTGGGGGTCAGGGAAGTCCTCCTCAGCAGGGACATTTCAGCTGAGACCACTGATCCAATCATCCTGCACTGGGCTTATTCTAGCAGCTTCCTAACTATCCCCTTTGCCTTCTGTCTTTCCCATCCAATTCCTTCTCCACCTAATGGCCACAACGGTGACCCTTCCCTGCTTAAAATATCTGACTAATTTGCCATTGCTCTCAAGGTAGAGGCTTAACATACCTTTTCAGACAAACTCCTGTCCATCTTTCTAGACTTATCTCTTCACTCGCCTATTTTACTTTACCCCCCCATCCAGAACCCATCACATATTACTTCTACCATATTGAATTTTTTAAAACAATTTTCTTGACCTGCTAAGTTTTCTCTTGCATCCAGGATTTTACTCATATGATTCACTCTGCCTGTAATTCTTATAGCTCCTATTTTGCTGGCCAACTCCTTCTCATTCCTGAGGCTTCAGACTAGCAGGTATTTCCTTACAAAGCTTTCCCCAATTCCCCTCGTGCTCCTCTATCAGTCTTGTGCCCCTGCCAAAGCTCCCAGCACACCCTGAGTGGCTCTGAGCAGGCCCTCCTTATTGCTCATCACTTCCTTCTTATTGCTGGCCTGCATGTCTGTTTTGCAGGCTGGACTGAAGACTCTACAAGGCCAAGGATCAATCTGTACCCCACTGTTTACCCAAAGTTTAGCACAGAGTCTGGCCGGAAAGTAAGTCAACAAATACTTGAGGAACAAACCAAAGGCAAATCAAAATGATTTTACAGGATATCAACTGGATAACCTCCCCCCATTCCACCCCAGAGTAGTTGAAGAGTTGCACATAATGTTTAAACATGTATACTATCATGTGTCATATACAACATAGCTAACAGGGACATAAAAGAAGCCAGTTTTGAGATAACTAAAATTATCCTACATATAAATTTAAATTTCATATTCATATCCAGTACTTGCGGGGGAAGGAACAGAGCTGGTTTCTGGTAAATGGCACAGGTGAATGAGCAGTCCTGTGACTGCTGCCTGTGGGAGAGGTTGTATGTCCTTCAGGAGGAGCCACGGGAGATCCCGGCACACCCAGCACACACATCAGCCAGCTGCTCGGGGCCAGGGTAGCACACTTAACCTGAGGCTTTTAGGAATGGAAAATGCTTACACATTTCCTGCCCCATTCTATAAAATTTCATTTCCCAGTCCTTCCTCTTCATGTCCTGTTCCTGGGACACCAAGTCTCTGTGACATGGGCTTCTAGTCATGCCAATTTTATTTACACTCCAGCCATACATCTCTAGCCATGCAGGAGTATATTGTATCTGTTGCACTATAAAGAAACTATAAAAAAGAAAAATAAAGCAAGCAAACTAGCTAGCTAGTCAAGGCAAACATATATACGTGAGCAGAGTTGAATCCATTGAAAGACCAAAGAGAAGTCCTGAATAATGTAAACAAAACAATAATTCTACCAAATTAAATAAATGATTATTTTGCAGTGATTTGATGACAAAACCAAAGTTTGTTCTGATGGTATTAGAAAAGATAGATGTTTCTTGAAGTTTATCACACACATGAAAGGGAAGTGGTGCTTTAGGTTTTAGGTAAATTATTCTTGGATAAGAAGGAATTTTATTTTCCAAACATAGGGCATTCCCTTAGGCTGGTCTTTTTAATGATGCTTCCTCCAGTGGGGCTGCTTCATGTCTCAGAGGAAACCTTGTCTTTGCTGAGAGCAGAGTAGCTGCTAAGACAATGTTCTTATGTATTGAATAAAAGGTAGAGCTATTATGTGTGTGCACATGTGTGTACACATTTGCACACTCGCAAACTAGTCCTCAGGCTCAATATTCTCTTTCAATTAATTTGGCTACCATTAACAATTTCTATTGATCTCCAGAAATCTGGAAAAAAACGGCCACCTTGACTCCCACCATGCTGACTCAGTGTGTATTCTGGAAATCATGGTTCTGCACCAAAGACGGCTGTAGAACAGGCTGTGTATCCATCACTTCATCTTAATGTTCTGCAAACGGCTTCTTATTTGACGGAAGTACCAAAAGTGACCTCTGATTTTTGTCAGCCTGGGACGCTGTTAGGGGCTGTTGGGTTAGGCATGTGGATAGCAATGCTCTAAGCTGCCGATAGAAAGTCCAAGAAAATGACTCTCTCCTCCAGGGACCAGACCACATAAGCAGAATCTCTGGGTCTGGGCATGAATCAATGGATGGCTGAAGTTGCCACTTTCTGCCACTCATCTCTGTATGGTTGGGGCTAGAAGCCCAGGTCTTGGGATAGTAACAGATGTGCTTATATGTGTTTCTAAATTCTGTTTCTTTCGTTGGCTAGATTACAGCAGGGTTTATGGCAGCCAAGAATACTGAGAGTCCTAAAAGGCTACTGGGAAAACTGACCACCCAGCCTTTTCCTATAAATGGACGCTGAGGATTCTCTGGAGGTTTGAGACATGAATCACTAGCCAGGAACTGCCTCCCTCCACCTAGGAAGGCTAGTTTCCTGAAAGAGGAATCCCCAGAGGCAGTGGCCGAGGAAGGGCCCCCACCCACCTAGCCCGCCACCTCTGAAGCCTGCTGTTGTGTGGATGTTGAAGCCTTGCCACTTGTGCAATCTCATGGGCTAATCAGCTGTACATAGAGAATTTTTTCATGTGGGCCTACTGTTGACCCTCCAGCCCCAGAGAGCCGGGTGACCACTGGCCACAGAAGGAGGGTAGTGAGATGGGCATTCAGGAATGCGTGAAACATTCATGCATGTTGCCTTCCTTGGAAAGCCCACTCCACTTACCTGCACGTTACAGAGCATTGACATGGCTTTTATGTAGAAAGAAAAGCTCTATTTTAACCCATATTTCACAGGATCAAAAACCTCATTATTTAGCTTCTTATTTCAAACTGAAATTAGATTTAACTAGACAAGTCGAAAGCCTCAGTCGGCTTTTCTGCTTGTTGCCCTTTACTTCACTTCCCTCTTTCAATAAGCCCTTGCTCCATGCTTCCTCCCCTGCCCAGTGCCTACTTAAGAACATGAGAGGGTGTACACCACGCCTTTCTCTGCTTATTGCCTGCTTATCACCTCATGACCAGTGTGTAGGCTATGAAGAGCCCCAGGAGGGGCAAAGGAGGCGACGGGAGGCAGAGGTGTGTTTTAACAAGAAGGGATGCACTGATGGGAAGCAGAGTGGTGGGCTGTTCCCCATCACAGCTTCATCCCCCGAGGTGGGGTCCTGGCACAAGGTCCGTTCGCATCACTGTAGGTGCTTCTGAAACCCTTGCCTCTTCACCCTGGGGTCCATGTGCAGCGACCACAATGCCTACTGGGCTCTGCTTTCACCTTTTCCTCCTCATTCTTTTCACTCTCCTTCTCTTGTCTGGCTCACCTCGCTGATGGCCTGTCTTCTGCTGCCTTCATTGGCTTCACACCTACTGCCTCAAGTTTTCAGTGTGTAGCTGTCAAAAGATCTCACAGGCTGGAGTTAGACTGGGTTTATGATGTTGCTGGGTTTTATCTGGGTGGCTTTGGGAGAGTTACCTAACCAGTCCCAGATTTTCTGTAAATGGCAGTGTTAGGGAGGGCAGTGAGACTGTGAGGGCCAGTGGGAGACAGGGACATTGCCCATACGACAATTGGAGGGGCTGGTAAAGATGTAGGGGGCTTGAAAAGCCACATCACCAAGTCACTCCTTGGCACCCCCACTGTTCTTAACATCCCACATCCTTGATTCTCTGTTTACAAAATGAAAATGTCTGTACAACCTGCACAGCGTCCGGTACCTAATGTGAGCTCGGCCACTACTAGGGGCCTTTGGTCCCCACCCCTTGCCTCTTGTAACTGGCTGAGGGTGCTATTCTCTGTGACCTTTTCCAGTGGACGCTGCTCTGCTACTTCCCCAGGCTCCAGAGTGCATGGGGTTGGGGGTCAAGAATCCTGGACCTGTCAGAGTTATTGATAGGATTAAATGGGATATCAGATGTTAAACAAAAGTCCTTTGTGAAGGATAAAGTCCTCTGCAAATTAGGCACTAATACTAATTTACCTGTGCTGAGAGATATTCATAGACGCACCTGTGCGCCAGGTACTGTGCCAGGCACTGGGTACACCGTTGTGCACAAGATGTTCCTATGTCTGAGTCACGTGCATTACCGCCCAGGTGGTCCAGAGGTCGGGACACCAGTAGAGACAAATTCATTACAATGTGCAATTTGCTATGGCAGAGATTAAGAGGAAGGAAGGAGTCAGAGGAGATTCCTGGTAAGAAGCTGATATCTAAGCAGCTGTCTAAAGGACCAGGAATAGGCAGTCCAGAAAGGATGGTGGTGGTGAGGGAAGACCATTCCAGGGGGAGAACTAGCATATGTGTCAAACCCAGTTCCCCAAGAGTGCCCGTCTGCGATCCCTGGTCAAGGGATTGGGATTAAAGGACGCTCTGAGGCCAGGCAGTGGTCGGGGGCCCAGTTTTCAGTAGCCTCCTAAGCTCTTTCTTGTGTCTCTGGGCAGCATAGAAGGACTGTGACCAGGGGTCTGATGGGGCCTCTGAATGCCACCTTCACTCTGGGACACTACCTATTGGGGTGGGGTGACCCCAAGGCCCTTCCCCTCCCCTTCCTGTAAGTGATCCTCCTCCTGGTTGCATTTACCTTCATGCCTAGCCTCTCCCCTATGGGAAATAAATTGGATTAAGTTACTCTCCTCAGATGCTCCTTGGATCTTTATTGAACCTGCCTTTCCAAACACGGCGTGTGGTTCACTCTTGCTCTCCGGCTGCAGATCAAACGGCAGGCCAGCCACCTCTGTTATAAAACAAAATTTGGCCTTTTAGCCACTCCCTCCCCCGTTCCTCACATCACCCGGTCCCCGGACTCCCTCTGCGGTAAGCAGAATGACTCCCACAAGGATCCTGACCCCGGAACCTGTGAATATGTTGCCTCACATGGCAAAAGGGATTTTGTGGGTGTGACTAAGGTAAGGGTGGTGAGGTGGAGAGATAATCCTGGGTCACTGGGTGGCACCCATATAATCAAAAGGGCCCTTAGAAGAAGGAGGGAAGAGGGTCAGGGTCAGAGGAGATGTGGGAGAAAAGCAGAGGTCATAACGATGCAGCCATGAGCCACAGAAGGCAGCAGCCCTGCTGACCTACTGAGGGCCTCTGACCCCCAGAACTGTAAGAGAATAAATCTGTGTTGTTTTAAACCATGAAGTGTATAGCCGTTTGTTACAGCAGAGACAGGAAACAGATACCCTCACCCTGAGCTGCCTTTTAGGTCACCCAGGGGCCCCTCACCTCCACCCCTCGCTCAGACCCCCCCGCAGCTTTGTTTGTCCTTTCCGTCCTTAGTCTTTTCTGAAACTGGTTCTTTCCCTTGTCTCTGGAATTCACTCCCTGACATCCTCTGGCATCACATATATCTAATATTTTCTCTCACATCTTCAATCTCTTTATTCTTACTAGAATTTCCTCAGGCTCCCTTATTTCTTGTAGACTTCCACACTCACGCGGTCATTTCCTGACCTTCCCTTCCAGACACAGTCCACAAGGGATGACTGCCGCGGCCCCCCCAGCTCCGCAGACACTGCCTCTCGTGGCCCCCAGTGATCTCCCCGTTACCAAGTCCAAGGAGGTCAGCTCCCCCTCTAGGCTCCTCTCCTTTTCTGCATCTCGACCCTGTTGAGCCACTCTTCCCTTTGTGGAGACCACAACACATTTTCCCCCTGGTTCTTCAAGGCCATTTCATTTTGGTCTTTTGTTCATTTATTCATTTCTGAATTCAGCAACTCTTCATTGAAACCCCACCATGTGCCCAGTGCTGTGCTGGGCACACAAATATACCACTATGACACAGGTCCTATGCTCCTTAAGGAGTTTACAGTGCACTGAAGAGACACATATGCAAAAATATTGACAATATGTTGTTCTAAGCGCAAAAGCGAAGGTGCATACTAGGTAACAAAGGGGCCCCTCATCCTCTGCCTGACCTCTAGGCATGCTATTCAAAGCGTGGTCCCTGAAACAGCCGGTAGGAGGAGCATCACCTGGGAACTTGTAGAAAGGCAAAATCAGGGGCCCCACCCCAGACCTACTGAGTGGGAAAATTTGGAGATGGGGCTTGAGCCTGCTCTTCAGGCCTCGCAGCCTTGTCCCCACCTCCTGAAGGCCCTTCCCCTCTGCTCCACCTGGGACGAAACTTCCCATTCTTCAGTGTGTGGCCCTGACGCCACTCCCTCTGTGAGTCTTCACAGCACCCCTTTCCCCCACAAGGCAGAATTCACTGCCCTTCCTTCTCCGTTATACGGTCGCAGAGCTCTTATCACCCTATTTCATTCAGTTTGGCTTTATGAATGTTTATTGATTGTTATCAGATACTATACCAAGGTCTGGGGTCCAGAGGAAGAAGAAATCATTCCTCACCACAAGGAGCTTACTGTGGTTAATTATGCATATGACTATTCTTGCTTGCCTTTCTTTGAACAGTTTGAATGTTGAATACAAATGTTCCAGTTTCCACCTTAGTGTTGACTGGTTTTTCAAGTGCGGCGTATTGACATTTTCAGGAGGTGGAGCAGAGATGCAAGCATAATTAATATAACATTGGGTTGACATGCTCTTCCCTGGGTGCATATTATGGTACCCTCCATAATCCCTTTCTACCTCCCCCTTCCAGCAGCCTCTGGTTCCTATCTGAGTCTCCTTGGGGTTTAGCAGGAGCTCCAAGACTAGAGCACGTGTCCTAAACAGAGAATACAAGGACTTTTATTTGGATGTTGGTGGTGCTGGTGGTGGACATAGAAGAAGCATGGTGCCTAGAGGCTCTCTAGCACCTGTGTGGAGCCCACAAGGAGAAAACCTGCAGAAAATGGAAGCAAAAACCTAGAAATCAAATTTGAGAAATGAAGATAGAGAAACTTCTGTTCACATCAGTTGAGCCTCTGAAGATATTTTTCCCCCATATTAGTTTCATTATTTAAACCAGTGTGGGTTGGGTGTTTTGTTACTGATAATCATAGTCACCCTAATTATTATAATCTTTTACTTGAAACCAGAGATCAACTAATTTGCTATCTAGAAAATGAGTCTTTGCTCTCAGTATAAGCTGATTTCCCCATGAATCAAGGCATATGTAGGTCCTTCCCTTGGCCCTATCTGAGAAACTGTGGATTCCTAGGACTGCATGGCTACACTAAACTTTTGTTAAAGCTGTTCTAGATGCTACAGATATACACATGTGTTGTGTCTTTATTACTGTGCCTGTCATGTTTAATTTTATGTGTCAAATTCATGGGGTCATGGGGGACCCAGATATTTGACCACACATTACCCTGGGTGTGTCCATGAGACGAATATTATCCTGGGTGTTTTTTACATCCTGAATGTATGAGAACAAACATTATCCTGGGTGTTTCCAGTGAGACTGTCATTTAAATTGATAGGATGAATACAGCAGATTGCCTTCCCCAGTGGAGTGGGTCTCATCCGATTCGTTGAGGGTCTGAATGTGACTGCTTGTATTGGGATGTTGGTCTGCTCCTGCACTTAACACAGGAGCCCATACCATCAGCCCTCTGGGTCCCAGGCTTTTAGTTTGGGGCAGAACCCATGCCTTCAGTTCTCCTCATCCTCAGGCCTTTGGACTCCTATTGGAGCTACACCCCTTGCTTTCTCAGGTCTTTGGCTTGCAGATGGCAGATTGTGGGACTGCCTCCTGACCACATAAACCAGTTGCAATTCTATGTATACTATTGGTCCTGTTTCTCTGGAGAACCCTAAGGCAGTACCCACCTTCTGCCTTCACCTCCTTTATGATTCCAGATGACTGCCTTCATTTAAAGATGGCCATGTGTAGACAAGGAGAGAGGAAATCTGAAGCACACATCCTGTTCAGATGCCCAGGAACGTGCCTGGTTGTGTGGACCATCACGTGTATGATGTACTGTTTACCTCGGGTTGCTTTCTCTTTGCAGCTACATGCAGAAGCCGTAGAAGGTGGTACTCTTCTGGTGGTTCCAGCTGCGACATCAAGGCCAGGAGTTCAGACAGGTGTCTGTTAATCGGCTGAGGCTGCTTTTCATACACAGCACATAACACCCTCAACAGTATAGCATTACCTGTGCAAAGAACAGTAAAGGGAATGATGGTTGGTGAGCAATAGAAATACCATTAAGATAACAACCTTTGCATTTACTCACACACTAAAGAGCACGGACCGAGGGCCAAGTCTCCTGCTAAAAATAACACAGTACCTTATTCTGAAAAACCACTAAATCATGACTTAAATTGATTGCATAACAGGGAATAGGTTATGGTATGATCAGCATTATTACCGAATGAAAATTTTTCCTGAGTAACACACCATGGGGAAAGAGGAAGATTTCACAATAACCCGACCACACCCTTAAGAAGGAAACAGTTCCGATAAGGAACTCCTGATGGGAAACAACATTTGGATGCTGTTCACATGAAAACTAAGCAATGCCGTAAGCCGGAACCTAAATGAAACGGAACCAAAACAAACAAACAAACAAACAAACAAATAAATAAATAAATAAATAAAGCGCAGAGGGATGTGTTCATGATCCAGAGGCATGATTCAGACAACTGATGTATGGAGACTGCACCTTATTTTTATGAATAGCTAGAAAAGTAGCAGTGCCAATTTAAATCTCCAATTTCTGCACCATTTCAAGGGACATTTGGACTCGGTTTGTTTGTCACCCGTGATTTGCCTCAAAGACATGTATGAAGAACTGGATTTTAAATGGCAAAATCTCAAGAAAAAAATATTACATAAGCTACAGAGACTTATCTACAAACAACATATGGGAACCATCTGCCTGTCGCTTGATGGTATGGATTTTTTCTCAAAATCCTCTCATGTACTTAAATGACTCAAGAGAATTGGTTTCTGGGGATTTCTTGAACAAGAATTTTCTTCCCTCTATTTACTTTAAAGTGGGCTTTGTGTATAGAAGATATACACACGGAGTCAAATGCGCAGTGACTACACATACCCAGACCTTTATGAAATGCTGGGGACGTGTCCATACATAAAGGACATTTAGCCATGAGGATTAAGGAAGGGCCAGCCTTCTCAGCTCTCAGTGACTCCATTTAATGAAAGGGTGTTTCTAGATCAAACCGAATGCACATTGTTAGTGTACAGTGCTCACAAAGGCCCTGGGAGCCTTGAAGGGGGAAGCCACAGATGAGTCATTTTCAGATGACTTGACTTTTCATCAAATAATGCAAAAATAAATGCCGAAGAACTTCTTTTGAATTCGAAACTGGTGAAGACACTTTGGTATAGAAATCCTATGAATTGTATTCATAAACTAATAATATTCTTTTAAATTACAAAATATTTCAAGCCATTAGACAACTGTAGGCAATAATATAAAGAACACTCGTGTACCAGCTTTGTCGAAACTTAAACTTACTAGCCCACTTATAATATCCCATATAATCACTTCCTAGCCCACTCACTTCCTTTTCTCCCCAGAGGCAACCACCATCCTTAAGTTGACATTTATCATCTTCATGAATGCTCTTACAGTTTAACTGCACATGTATGTACCAAATAGCATTTTATAGTCTTGTTTTGCATGCTTTAAAATTTTTTTATCAATAGTACCCTACTTTACATATCTCTTTGCAGCATGTGTTTTTTCCTGTTCAACACCATTTGAAGTTTTATCTCCAAGAAACTCTTCGTCATTTATTCTCACAGCTGTATGGTTTCTATTGAATAAATATACAACAATTTATTTATACCTGCTATGGTTGAAAGATATTTTATTATCATCATTATTATTGTTGTGATTAGTACTATCATTTGCTTTTACCAACAGTGCTGCAATTTTTAGACATATTTCTTTGGGCATAAATGGGAGATTTTCCCTGGGGTACTACTTCTGAGTTCAGTGCACTTGGCTATCTCCTGGATATCTGTTAAAACATAGATATTGATTCAGAAGGTCAAGGGTAGGGCTTGAGAATCTGAATTTCTAACAAGCTCTCAGGGGATAGTGATGGGTCCTAGACCGCATAATTAAGTAGAAAAGCAGTGGTTATGTCCCTGGGAATTAAGTTGCTCGATGTTCTAAAATTTCTTGGCAAAGTGGTTGTATTAGTTTTCTATAGCTTCAGTAAGAAATTACCAAAAACTTAGTGACCAAAAAACCCCACAAATTTATTATCTCATATATCTGCAGTTCAGAAGTAGTCTTAAGTGAATCTCACTAAGCTAAAATGCAGGCATTGGAAGGACTGGGTTCCTTCCTGGAGATTGAAGAAGGGAATCTGTTTTCTTGACTTTTCTAGTTTCTAAAGACCATCAGCATTCCTTGGAGTCCCTTTTCTCTGTCTTCAAAGTCATGAACGTACGATTTCTCTGAACTTGCTTCTCTCATCACACCTCTTCCTCTGATTTTCTCTCATTTTTAAGAACCCTTGTGATTTCATTGGGCCTATGTACAGGATTATCTCCCTGTCTTATACAGCAACATTAATTCCATCTTCAACACAACAAAACATAATGCATTCGCATGTTGTGGGGATTCAGACATGGATATCTTTGGGGGACATTATTCTGCCTACCACCATGATTATAACAATTTATACACCCACCAACAGCATGAGTGTTTCTGTTGCTCCACATCCTTGCCAACATTTGGTCTTGACAGACATTGATTTTTTGCCAGTCTGATGGGTGTGCGGTGGCATCTCATTTTTTTGTTTTGATTTTCATTTCCTTAATTAGTGGTGAGGCTGACCACCCTTTTTATATATTTACAGGTTCTTTTCTCTCCCATGATTTGGCCATATCCTGACTCTTCATATTCTTTGCCTATTTTCCACTGGGCTGTTTATGTTTTCTTATTGGTTTATAGAAGTTCTGTATTTATTCTTGGACACTAATTTTTTGTTGATCACTTTTAAAGTTGCAATCTTAATTTAGTTGATTTAAAAAATGTCTTTATAGTTTATGATTTGTTTATTATTGAGAAATCTTTCTCCACTCCAAGTTCATAAAAATATTGTCCTGTATTTTCTCTTGAGAGTGGTATGCTTTTGTTTTTCGTATTTGTCTTTAATCCACTTGGAATTTACTTTGGTACATAAAAGGAAGGGATTTTTTTATGTGCATATGAACAATTGTTTCAGTTCTATTTAATGGGTAATCACTTGTTTCTCTTCTGATTTGTAATATTTCTTTCATGTATAAGGTTTCCCACGAGTCTGGGTCTGTGTCTGGGTATTTATCATAACTTCACCAATTATACATTTTCTTAATATTATTATTTTATAATAAATCATTACATCTCATATGGCAAATTTCTTCACCTTCTACTTCAAATCTTCCTGTCTCTCTTATATGAATTTTACCATTAGTTCATTAACTTCCTTGAAAAACTAGGTTGGGATTTCTTTTTTTCACACTGTATATATAGACTAATTTGGGATAATTGACATCTTTGTGAAACTGACTTTTCCCATTCAAGAACATGATATATCCTTCCATCTGTGGAGAATTTTCTTATATCTTTCAATAAAGTTTTTAGTCCTCTCAATACAGTGACATTAGCTGTGCCTTATGTATCTTTTATTTGATTCCTAGGTATCCCATATTTGCTGATGCTATGGTAACTGGAAGTTTTTTTTATAACAAAAGGTATTTTCAATTATCTGCTGGTATTAAGAAAGCTACTGATTTTTGTATGTTGATCTGCCATCTAGCAAAACTTGTTCAAATTAATAATAATTGAATAACAATAATAAATTAGGCAAATAAATAATAAAATACATCAAAATAAAATAAAACATCAAATATCAAGTAAAAATCAAAAGTTGCTCTTATTAATAATCTTTCTTTAAAATCTCTCAGATTGCTGTGTATAGTTAATCAACTCATAATAACTGATGACAGCTTTGTTTCTTTCTTTCCATCCTCATTCCTTATGTTTCTTTTTTTGTCCTATTTTGCTAGCTGGGAACTCTAACACTTCAGTGAGTAGAACCAGTATCCATAGGTATCCCTTTGTTATTCCTGTTCTTATTTCTAAGGATTCACTATTATATATGGATGTATATGTTTCTGTAGATTTTTGGTATTTATGTTTTATCAGTTTAAGTTGCTGTTTCCTACTTTGAACATGAATGAATGTTTAATTTTATTAAATTATTTTTCCACATCTGTTGACATGATCATATGATTTCTCCTTTAATTGTTAATGTGATAAATTAATAGATATTCTAATGTTTAATTAATCTTGCAGTCTTGGAATAAACTCAGCTTGGTGGTGATGTATTTTCATGCATATATTCCCAGGTTTGTTTGGCAAATATTTTATTTAGAGCTTTTGCATCTCTCTCCTGAAATGAGACTGGCCTGAAGTATTCCTTTCTTGCACTGTCCTTGTCTCTTTTTGGCATCATACTTACCAGACATATGAAAAGAATTTACCACATTCCTGCACACTCTATTCTCAGAAGCAATTTGTGTAATATGAGGATTATGTGTTCCTTGATGTTTGGTAGAATTGCTTATCAAACCTTCTGGACAACTCTCTATATATTTCATTATATGGAACTTTATGTAGTTTAAGTTCCGTGTCCTTTAGCAATTTGGGGGGGGGGGTGGTTGGGGAGACATTTGAATGATCAGCTATGACCAAAATGGATTTATCAGTTACAAGAGAGGATGCTAAATTCTCCCCCCCCCACCCATGATTATGGATTTGTAGATTTCTTCTTATAATTCTGTCAATTTGGGTATATATTTTGAAACTATGTTACTAGCTAATTCTGCCATATCTTCCTGATAAAGTGTTTCTTTCATCATAATGCATTCTCTTTTGCCCTAAAGTCGGTTTTTAACTTACATTAATGTCACCATGCTAGGTTTTTTTGAATACCACTTGTTTGGTATATTCTCTCCCTCCCCCAGCCCCACCCCTTTTAAATATTTTTACTTTCAATATTTACGGATTCTTACATTTTGTATGCTGCTCTACTAACTGACATATACCTGGGATTTAAAAAATATTCTTATCTGACAAACTCTGTCTCTTAATTGCTCTGTGTTCATTAATATTTATGGAGATCATTGGCATTTTGGTTTTAGTTTTACCACTTTCTGTTGTGCTTTTTATTTATCTTGCTTTGTCTATACTTTCTTTGCCTCCTTTACTGTTTTCTATGGGATAGATCAAGTTGTTTTTAATTCCCTCTATGCCTTCTATCTGGATGTTTTATTTCCTTTTAATTTTGTTGGTTGTCCTTAAAAGATAAATATTCTTGAACTAACAAAGCAAAATTCATTAATTTCTCTATCATCCTCCTGAACACTGAAATGATTCTGAAATACTTTACTGAACTTATAGAGTATATTTTGGATAATTTTCTTCAATCTTTCCTTCAGCTCCTTAATATTTTCTTTAGCTTTGTCTAACTTGCCATTTAACCCATTCCTTCAGGGTTTTCTTAATTTCAATTCAGCTTTTCCTTTATTATTTCTAGATGTTAACTTGGTTCTTTAAACATTTTTTCTAGTCTTTTTATTTTGACAATGTCTTTTTCTTTTTTCATGTTTTCAGTTCCTTCTAGTAGATCTTAAATAATTTCAAACACACTTATTTTCTAGTTTCTAGCTGGTATTTTAAATGAAGTTCTCGTGGGAGGGGTGTCTAATCCTTTTAAGTTTCTGCTGACTCTCATTTATGGTGGATCATTTCCTCATATGTTTAAATATTTTTTATTGTGAATTTATTGTTACTGTGGCAGATAGCATACAACTGAAACTCAAACATGTGTGAGGTCAGGGCCAAAGTCACAAACTGTTAGGGACCCTGTGGAGTTCAGTCAAAGAGAGAAATGCTTACTTCTCATTTACTCGACCTAGGGCAGAGCGTGGCACTTTACCTACGGAAATCCAGTATGTAACACTGAGGGCCAGGCTGTCAGGGGAGGGTCTCACTTCTAACTCCCCGTTCTTTGCTCCCACATGGTCATTAACAGTTGGCTGTTACAGAACTGACAACTCCTAACCCCTTTTGCCTCCTTGCAGGAGGTGCCTAGCATCAGCTCTTGGGCTTATGGGTCTGGCTATGGTTCCTTCTCCATCTTTGGCCCCTGGATATGTCCCTTACTTTATTGGGAGTTCATTTGTAATTTAGAGTTGTCATTATTATTATTATGTAAACACATTTAAAGATCTTTTGTGCAGGAGAGTTTTCAGTTTATATAGACCTCCATATATTGGCAGAAGCAATTCCCAAATCTTTACTTTAAAAACAAGATCTTTGCTTTGAAGCTTAGAAAAATAATTTCCACTAATAACAGGTTATGGAAAAAACATACCTAAAATCAGTTTATTCCTTTCTCCCAGCTCTTTCTCATTTTACCCTGACCAGTTTTGCTGTGTTTGCCATTTTAAAAAAGTGTGTTTATAAAAATCTAGTTGCAACTCCGGAAGGATTAAAGGCAGAAAAACTCAGAATGGACTTGGCGTCTACAGCCACAGAAATTCTTCCTAAATTGGTTTATCCTGGAGTCAGAGAGTAACTTTCACAGCTGAGACCTATAAAACTATAGGAAAGTACAAAGGGAAAGTGAAAAGTTTTCTATACATAAAAGGTTGTGAATTGATAAAAGCACACACAACATGCTGAAATGATGATCTTGCTTTCACATCTCTATGCCGCTGAGTTATTTCTCCCCCTACCGCCCCACCGCGCTCTGTAATCCCTCGGAGCTACCAATTCACGTTACAACAGCTAATCCCCTGGGGGACAGCGGTAACCCAGTTTTTCCCCCTCTTTCCCCTCTGACCCTCCTCCAGTTAATCTGACTGCAGCGCAAACCTTTGCGGTCTATTATTGTGCAACGTGTACTTCTACGTCCCCCTCTCCCCCAGCCTCCTCCCCCCGAAATGCAGGGGAACTCCCGTACCGCGGTGCCACCGGCATTACTCATTCATCTCCATTCAGGCTTTCCCCAGCATTTATTAAGAGCTCCCGGCTCCTGCCTCTCATTCGCACCCTCCTCTGCTCAAACTCTTCTCATTGGAGAGCCTCTCGCCTTGTTCCCTCCGGCCAGCTGTGGGAGCCGCGGGAGAAAGAACTTTGTCTCTGCAGCAATGCAGCTCCTTGCGCTTCTGTTTTGTGCTGTCTGGTGTGCAGTGTCGGCCGAGAACTCGGATGATTATGAGCTCATGTATGTGAATTTGGACAACGAAATAGACAATGGACTCCATCCCACTGAGGACCGTAAGTTCATTTTAACCATTTCTCTGCTAACCTTAACCACATATCCACCAATTTGGGACTAACTAGTATACATATACTTTGAAGCCAAGAAAATGAGTTAAAACTATAGTTTCTTTTGCAAAGGAGAAACAGTTTAGAAAAGGGGAGGTTTCAAATGAAAGTTATTTCTGTCACAGATACATAATGGGTTGAACAGTATGAAATCGCCGATATTTGCATTTTTTTTGAGCTCTGTGAACGGCAATTTCATGGAGTTCAACTTAATACACATCTGCATGAACGGCTTCTGTCATTCTCGAGATAAGTCACACGCCGTTTTTCCGGGGTGTCCTTAAAGGGAAGCGGGGGTGTTGGGGACGGGCTGTAAGCGGGAGCCCTGAGGGAGGTCGGCTTTTTACAAAGCTGCCCAGGGAGGGCCGGGCGGGTGAGTAACGTGCGCGTCCCGCGCCCTAGCCGCGCCGTGTGACTGCAGCCCGGAGCACTCCGAGTGGGACAAGCTCTTCATCATGCTGGAGGACTCGCAGATGAGGGAGGGGATGCTGCTGCAGGCCACCGACGACGTCCTCCGCCGCGAGCTGCGCACGCTGCGGGCAGAGCTGGGCCGCCTGGCGGGCAACCTGGCGAGGCCGTGCGCGCCGGCGGCCCCCGCGGAGGCCAGGCTGGCCCGGACGCTGGACGAGCTGCTGCAGGCGAGCCGCGACGCGGGCCGCAGGCTGGCGCGCCTGGAAGGCGCCGAGGCGCCGCGCCCGGAGGAGGCGGGGTGCGCCTTGGACGCTGTGCTCGAGGAGCTGCGGCGGACGCGGGCCGACCTCCGAGCGGTGCAGGGCTGGGCGACGCGGCGCTCGCTGCCTGCAGGTAAGGCCGCCAGCCCCTTAGACTTTGTTCTCCAGCGCGCCTCGCGCCATGTCAGGCAGCCCCCTAGGGACAGCTTAAAGGGTGCGCACGCGCGCACACACACAAACACACACACACACACACACACCCTGCGCTCCTCCTTGCACGGTCACAGGGCTCAAGACACCCCGCGCGCGCACACGCAGACAGACAGACACACACACACCCTGCGCACACACAGACACACATATACACACCCTGCGCTCCTCCATGCACGGTCACAGGGCTCAGACACTCCGTGCGCGCACACACAGACACACACACACACACACACACCCTGCGCACACACAGACACACAGACACACACACACCCTGCGCACACACAGACGCACACACCGTGCGCACACACAGACATACAGACACACACACCCTGCGCTACTCCATGCACCGTCACAGGGCTCAGACACTCCATACAAGGCGGAGACATTGGCTTTAAAAAGTTTTCTCCAGCCGTGAAGAACCCAGAGGATAGCTAAGGATGTAACCATCATAATCTTAAAATAGACCTTGAGGGCCCCTGAATGACACCCGATCCGACCAACCGTTGCGGGAACTCCATTGGCCGGTTGTAAGCGTGACCCCTGTAGCTGTACTGCTTCCCTCCGTTAGGGATTTCCACTTCTTCTAATTTTAGCTCGCCTTTCCCTTTAGGGGAGCTTTAGTTTCCCGAGCTATTTCAGGGTTCAGCCTACTTTTTAGGGTAATTTTCCAAACCCTGGGTGGGCCTTTCCTCCAAGACCCTTCTGAGCAAGAGATGAGGCTGAAGGTGCCCGCCTGGAGGGTCAGTGGAGTTCCTGAGGGATCCTCTAGCTGCCAGGGACTGTGGAATTAGCGAGGGTGGAGGTCCGAAGATGCGCGGTTTGGGATAAACTAGCGGCTGCGGGATCCTAAGAGGAACAGCCAGATACAGGAACCCGTTGGTACCTAGAGATTTGGAGGATCGGGGCCAAAGAGGCGTTCAAACCAGATGCAACTTGTCGAAGTCCCATGTGATACTACATACATATGGGCTGGAAATAATACGTTTTAAAAATGGGTTAAAGAAATAAAGAGAATATTGAGAGCCAAGTAACACTTTTTTCAAATGTAAATAAAAACATTTCTAAGAAATGGTGATGGAACAATCATTGGTGGGTTGTATTAGAAAATCAATGTCCTAGGTAAGAAAATATAACTTACAGTTTTCCTGGACATTTTATGAACAGAAAACAATGACAAACGATACTCTTTCCTCATATTTCCAATAAAACAGCTCTTACTGGATAAGGTAGGAGGCAGAATCATAAGTATGCACTGAGAGCATGTTTCATTTAAAATTACAGAATATCAGTCTTTCCTAAATATGTAAGGACTGCTTATCAGTACAGGGCATATTTTCTTGAATAATAAGAAGAGCTTCAGAGAGGGAAAGAGCGTAAAATCAAATATTCAATAGATCCTCGACATACGTGATAAGGAGATAAATGATTATTCCCTGGCTATTTTAATGGATGAAATTTCTTGTTTTTTGCAAACCATGTAAAGTCTTTGTATATAGAATGTAACTGAAAAACTGAAGACCTATGCTAATTCTCACCTTCTGCATACTAGTTCGAGCAGAAGAGGGATGTATTTCCGAATTCTAAAATGTTAATTTCTTATTACATCCAGTAATACTCTTACCCACATGCTTTGATTTCTCCTTTTGTGGTTTCCTGCCGGCTTGGCTCCTAAGGGATTCCTAATTATTCTGCTGTCTGCCTCCTAAGAACCTGGTTTTAATTTTGTTTGGTCTTTGATAATATAATCAGAAAAACCTATTAGTTGAAGCCATTTCATGAGAGAGTTTCTGACATTTTAAAGAGATATCAAGAGCCTCAATCACTGGTTCCTAAAAGAAGCCACAAAAAGACTTTGAATACGCAGTTCTACTCCAAGAACTCACATAGCTGGTGCAGTCTACAGGGGAAGCAAGGGTCCCTCCCAGGCAATCAGGGAATGCTTTGGAATGCTTTGGAATGCAATACTGATGGCCTGGGCTTATTTAAACAGGAAATCAGTTAATTAGATTGCAGGAGGCGCCCTCTTGAACACTACTGAAACATTACAGAGAATATCTTAAATGCCCACGCATGTGGTAATCTTTTGTTCCATGATCTTTGATTTAACACAGGTAGAAAAAAAATGTACTTGCCATAGTGATTTGAAAGAATCAATGCCTCATTAACATTAATTTTAAAAATCTTCAAAAATTCTAATTACTCAGTGAAAAAGTTAATACCGAAGTGTGACAGGACCAATTTAACGCTTTAGTATTGCAGTTGCTTTTATAGGATTTTCTGAATCTCAGTTATTTGACTAGGATATTTATAGGAACACATCTTTTTTTTTTAAGGATAGAGCCTAGCCCTTAGCCACTTACAGGCATTTAACTTAGGTCATCATACTTTGCATGGATGTTTGGTTCGCGCAGGTCCTGTCTATTCACCAGTTAGTCTTTATATGCTGTGGGTATTTGCTTTTCAAAGCTTTGTTATGGCAAATCTCCTTTAGGCTGTTATAAAGTGAATACCTAGCCCTAATTTAAAATTTTTAAAAATTCTTTCTTTTTCTGGTCTTTCATACATATATCAGGTTAGCACAAAGCAGACCTTTATGTTAAAGAGCTGTGTTAAAGATTTTAGCACATGGTTTTCCCAGAGGTACCTAGAAGGCCTTCCCCTCAGCATCCCCAGTTCCCTGACTGAACATGTGACCTGGATACAGTCAGAGGTGGGAATTTACTGAGCTCCCAACCCCCAAGTGTGAAAGTCTCTTTTAAGTGCTCTTTAGCAGAAATATGTTCTCCACCAGGCCCTTTGGAAGAATTCACTCTTCCTTAAAGTTTTTCTATTATTGCCTAAGTAATACTTAGAAGCATGTGGACAATGTTAGAGTTTCCAAGCATATCTTTGGTCTACACAGCTTTTCTTGAGTGCTATGTATTTATTGCTTCCAGACTTGCAGAATATTAGAAGGAGAATGGAAGAGCCTTTTACAGATAACTGTAAAAGCCTGGAGAAATTGGGGGCTCATCAAAAGCTGCACACTTACTAATAGCAAAACAAACTGAATTCCAGCTCTTCTAGCCAAATCCAGGGGTTCTTCTACCATTAGGTGGCAGTGCCGTGTGCTAGTTAAGGGTGTGGCCTCTGCACTTGGAGTGTTCAAGGTCAAAACCCAGTTTTACACTTACCAGCCACATTAGCATAGCCAAGTTACTTCATGGTCTATAACTCAGTTTTCTCATCTGTAAAATGGGAATATTAAAGACTATCTCTTAGGATTGATATGAAGATTGAAATGACATATAAAGTGATTAGAACAGTTTTTGACATATAGTCAGTACCTAATAAGAGTTAGTGATCATTATTATACATTGTTGCTTTTCAAAGGTAGTTTTCTACAAGTTTGCAATGTTTACAAAAATCAAGAACATGAGGTGCATTAAAATGTATTCAACAACATGACTGTCCTAGAGTTGTGTTTAAAATTAACATGTTGACAGTGACTAATGGGGTGAGCCAGAGCCATGGAATTTCATAGAATTTTATTCTGGGAACTTGGTGAAGTCAAGGAGAGGGAAACAAGTTGGTTCTAAATTCTTGGAAATTACACTGTCATTGTTTGAAGTTAATGCACATTGATTTGACGTTTTCTAAAAAGCTGTAACAAAGTAAATAAGTTAATTGGGAGGGCAAATAGTTATTAAGACATGGTTCATGGTTTTCATTATTTTGTGAGTTTGGACAATTCGGTTCGTTTGTATGCCTTGTCCACTGAGATGCTTCATTGACTAAGACAGTCGGCTTTCTTTATTCCTGTTTTCTTTGCTTTACAGATTATACTGGAGGCCAGTTAAGCCATGATGTGATACTGCATGTAAACTTCAATTGTAGTCATTAAAATGCCTAGGCTAAAATACCTAAATGCTAGAGTCATTTCTGAATGAATTTATATATTTTCTTTCATATTCTTCTTCCTTGCTGCTTCAGGTTGTGAAACAGCCATCCTATTCCCAATGCGATCCAAGAAGATTTTTGGAAGTGTGCATCCAGTGATGCCCATGAAGCTTGAGTCTTTCAGTGCCTGCATTTGGGTCAAAGCCACAGATGTTTTGAACAAAACCATCCTGTTTTCCTATGGCACAAAGAGGAATCCATATGAGATCCAGCTGTACCTCAGCTATCAGTCCATAGTGTTGGTGGTGGGTAAAGAGGAGAACAAACTGGCTGCCAAAGCTGTGGTTTCCCTGGGGAAATGGACCCATCTGTGCAGCACCTGGAATTCAGCCAAAGGGCGCATGTCCTTGTGGGTAAACCAGGAACTGGTGGCTACTGCTGTCGAGGTGGCCACAGGTCATGTTGTTCCGGAGGGAGGAATCCTGCAGATTGGCCAGGAAAAGAATGGCTGCTGTGTGGGTGGTGTCTTTGATGAAACATTAGCCTTTTCTGGAAGACTCACAGGCTTCAATATCTGGGATCGTGTTCTCAGCAACGAAGAGATAAGAGAGACCGGAGGAGCTGAGTCCTGTCACATCCGGGGAAATGTGGTTGGGTGGGGGGTGACAGAGATTCAGCCGCATGGAGGAGCTCAGTATGTTTCATAAGTGTTTTGAAACTCTACTTGAAGCCAAAGAAAGAAACTCACACTTTAAACATATGCCCATTGGTAAGGTTTAAAAACCTTAGTGCATAGTAAGAACCCTTGAGAGAGTTGAGGTCAATTTTTATTTATCTTGGCAAAATACTGAACAAACAGTTGAAGGGAAGACATTGGAGAAGGCTTGTGGGGATACTGTTCCTAGACTTTATGCCATGGTGCTTTCAGATTCATGCTTTGTCTTTGTCAGATAAACTCCTGAATAATTAAAAAGGACTCATATTTCACCTGAAGGACAATTGTTTTACTTTTCTTTGGCTAATTTTGTTTTGGCCAGAGATGACTTTCACATTGGAAGAGTAACATTTGTTGTCCATTGTTTATTGTTATTAGTATGTCCCTTATTATGAAAAAAAATGACTGATAAAGCATATTTATACCACAATGTGACTTAACAAATACAAATGTAGTTTAAGTGTCTATAATCAAATGTCACTTTTTTGAGAGGATAGCTATATAAGTTATATTGTAAAATGGTTTTGTATTAATTTTATTAAGACTATTTTTGTAAAGCTCTACTGTAAATAAAATATTTTATAAAGCTACCCCTTGTCATCTAATTATAAATTTAGATGATGTTTTGGAGCAAATGTACACTTCTCTGTTCTCTTTTAAAGTAGGCAATTAGTTTTCAGATACTAATCTACTGTGTAAATAGTAACCATTAATATTATTGGCAAAAAGCTTACAGAGTTATTTTAAGCTTTGGCTTCCTATAAATTACAATCAAGAAATATGATCTTGGCTAAGTCAATTCATCTCTCTGGGTTTTAGTTTTCACAACTGCAAAATCAAGAACTGAGGAAACAATGATCCCTTCCAATTCGATAATTCTATTAGCATATTTAATTTTCTGTCCTGTGTAACATGGAAGAAAAAAACCACCCATGAATTACCAGAGTTCCCCAGATACATGTGATGAGGGCTGTTATTTGGGAGATCTAAGAATCTGGAGAAGAAACAATGACTTATCGACTTACAGCGCACCCCATTCTCTTGCTTTCATGAAGGAGAGGACAGTCCAGCCCTTCACACGGCAGGTGGGAAGGTCACTCTCTCCCACACCAGTGTTCTCCTCTGTGGAGGCTGTGCAGGCTGATAGAGGAGCATCACGAAGCCACTGTGAGTGTCAGTGGCAAATAAGGTGGAACCACAGGGCTAATGCGTCCCCTTAAAGATAGGGCCTGAGCGACCACAGGCCATTTCCTATCAATGAGGTTTGGGAAATAGGACCAGTAATAAATATCAGATCCAATTTATAACTATTTGAGCGTCCTTATACAAGTTACTTAACTCCTTTGGGTTTTCTCAATAAAAGAATGGGGTTGGTCTCCTAGTGCCTTCAGCAATAAAATTTCATGAATCTAGAAATCTTTGAGGACGTTCATGGTATCAGTATAGCTTCATCCTACTCATGGGAGCCACAGAATTGGGTTGCTGGATCTCTAATAAAATCATTCAGTTGTGAGGTGGTGGGCCCGTCTCAGACCCTTGGATATCGCATCACTGAGGGTTGCAGGCACAGGGCTACATGCAAATCCCTGTATACTCAATCGACATCTTTATGACTTGAATACCCAGCTGAAGAAGATTGGACCCAACTTTAAGCAGAGAACTAGATATGTTTTCATTCCTTTCCACATTTCAGCATGAATTAAATCTGTTTATGCGATCCAAGATGATGCTGGCCAAGATACATGCAAACTCATATGCTGACAGAGTTAAATGTAAGGGCATTTAATATTTTTTTTCACAGGAGTTACATGTTGAAGGTAGAGAAGAAACAAATAGAGGAAAATGAATATTGGTTTACAAAAGTAGAAATTTCATCTGCTACAGCAGCAAGTCTGAATAGGTGTTTCCGGGACTTCTAATGGTTCCCTGATACCTATTTTTTTCTTTTTTCTTAAATAACAGAATTCTGGTTCTAATGGTATGTAAGACCACTCACAATAAAGTTTATATTTTTCCAGAATTAATTGCAGCTAGGTGTGGCCACATCACCAAGTTCTGGCTGATGCTGAAATATTGAATGGGATTCTCTTCCCTTTCTTCCTTTTA
The DNA here is from genome assembly GCA_032199065.1 of Smutsia gigantea. Lineage (NCBI taxonomy): Eukaryota > Metazoa > Chordata > Mammalia > Pholidota > Manidae > Smutsia > Smutsia gigantea. Next base: position 325,537 of record JAVSCE010008968.1, read on the forward strand.
CTGATTAGAATATGATAACGATGGCTGAAATTTCAGTAACCACCTTAGACCATGAGCTTCAGCATAACAACACAGAAGAAGCCTCTGTGTCCAATGTTGTGAGGCTGCCTTGCCAGCCCAGGGTTGCCTGTTCCTGCATCTTTTACATAGGAGAAAAATACACTTCTATTTTCTTTAATCCACTATTGGTTGACCACCTAATCTAATCCTGATCCAGGAGAGCAATTTTTTAAATAAAATTTAAAAGATCATGCACTTTATTCTCTCAAAATAATAGACTATACTAAAATAATACATTTTACAAATTCTCTGGAAGTGGCTTTTTTTTTTTTACTAACAGCATTCAATGCATTAGAAAACATAGTGTTAGCAAAAGGAAGAAGTAAGAAATGGGTAAAACTGAGATAAAATATCTAAAAAAAAATGTCAGTATGTTGACTTACTTTAGCATATTGGCAAAGTCATTCACCAGAATGATTATTAAGGGCATCACATATTATGGCATAGTAAAATAATTATGCAAGATGACTCAAGTTGTTAGGAGGAAAAAATATAATGCTTTATATATATACAATATAAAAATTATGCGTGTGTGGTAGAATGAGCAACTATCTTGGTTTGCCTAGGATTGTCTCAGCTTTAGCACTGAAAGGCCTATGACCCAGGGAACTCTTAGGTTCCAGGCAAATTGTGACAGTTCATCTCTCTGTCACTCTGGTACATATGCATGTACATCAGTAGAGCAACTATTATGCAGAGATAATATGCGAACAAAACAGAGTTGACGTATTTTCCTTGTCTATTACAATATGAGTATTAATTCCCTTAATATACATATCATATTTACAAACAAAGAAGAAATTATAACTGGTTTTTATTTAATTTCTTACTAAATTTTATATCAGAAAGCTCTTCTTTGAGAAGATTACTAAGACCAAATGTCTCCAGAACTACATTTTAGGCAGTTAAGAAATAGCACTTATAAAGTCAAAAAATCTCGGTCAAAGTGATTGGGTAAGTTCTCATAAATATGTATTCCCAGATTTGGTGGACTTGGAACTCATATTGCTGACGCTTGCATTCAGTTTTATGAATCTGGACTCTAGAAGAAAGCTTGCTGGGCTTGGGGTCAGAAACCCAGCATTCAAATCCTAGCAGCACCACTACTGAAGCATGAGAAGTCGGGCCTACCAACTCATCTTTATGAGCGTCAACTTAGCCACGAGGTTAGGGATGCTAGGCCTTGCCTACCTCAACTATTATGAAAATGACATGAGAACAGATAATCTATCTAAAAGTACTTTCTAAACCAAAAAATAACATTTGAAATAAAAGCTATCTTTCAAAATGTTTTTTCCAAGTTGTTCTCAGTGGATTAAATAAAAAAGAAGAAAACAAAAATATGAACAAATAAATGCATATAAAGATTTCCTTACATTACATTGTGGGTAAGTCATTCTCAGATTCAGCCCACGGATGTTGCTATCCGTGCGTGCCTTATTCTTCTTAGAGCTACATCTGCTGGTGGAGTCAGGAAGTTGCAAACCCCAATGCAACTGATCCAAGACTTGGTTAACAATTCAGAAGATGCCCTTTTCTGTTTCAAGATGTGTCTCTATTTCTGGATTCACATTTGGGTTGGCTTTTTCCAACATTATACTTAATATTTCCTTATGTATATTAATATTCAGATAGAATATTCTTAATATTTCTCAGTAGCCTGTTTCCTAGACTATTTGATTAATAAATTCTTTCTCAGCAATCTGTAAATATGGTAAGATTAAAACCTTGTCCTTTAATTGTATCATGGATTCTAATGGTTAAGCACCTCCCCAGGGATTATAAAACTGTACACGTGGATATGGTTCTGCCTTCAGTATTTGAATATGGGTCTGGTACATGGCAGGCACTCGATCAATGATGACAATTATGATGATGATGGTGATGGTGACAATAAGAATCATGATGACTGTTGATGAACTATGGACCTGGCACTGTGCAAAGTAGAGCTGCTTTATCTGCTTAAGCCTTACATCCACCCTGTGTGCTACATGCTTCTACTGCCATAACAAATGAGAGGTCAGTTTTTTATCTCCATTCTTCTGAGACAGCTCACCCATCAGTAGTCTGAATTTTGTCTCACACTGAGAAAGAAATACAGTGAATTTATCATAATTAACTAGACAATCTTTTCTAGACTATTGCCAGTAAGTCAGAAAGGAATTTGGACTCTTGCTGAGACAATATTACATTTTCTTCCCAAAGACTCTCTCTACTTAAGTTTCAAATCATTTGAGGTCATCTTGTGATTTGCTCCAGAGGTGACTGTAAAGGACCTATTGACGGAGAGGCATATTTCCTTACTCTGACCACTGATTCAGAAATGCAGAGGAAGGGACATCACTGTTTTTTTGTTGTTTTTTTTAGTAGGGTGTGCATTCTGTCACTGAGTTCCAAATCAAAATTTGGAAAGGGTTTCCCTATAAGCCTTCAAATAATCCCTTATATTTGGAGATCATCTCATTCCAATAAGGCTGTCAGCTTCCTGGGTAAAAGATATACTAAGTCATGCTGCACTAAGAATGGCTGTGCTTTTATATTCCAATACTGGACAGATTTACCAAGTATCTTCACATGGCAAAGAACAAGTGTGGAGAATTATTTAGGACCACTGAATAAAAGTCTCCCACTCTGAAAAAGTTCTGATGCTACAAAATATTAAATTACCTCTGATATAATTTAAGCAGAAAACAAATTCATTACCCAAGTGACTTACCTGTCATTTTCTAATTCAAGGGGAAGCTTATTCAATATTCCCTCATTAAGTATGATTTTAATTGTAGGTTTTTAAACCAATATCCTATATTAGATTAAGGGTGTTCCCTTCTATTGCAGGTTTGACGTGAGATTTTTATCATGGACAGATTTTCAGTTTTACAAAAAGAGAGGACATTATATATATATATATATAATGTTTTGAATATTAAGTCATTCTTGCATTCCTAGGATAAACTAGTCATTATGAATTTTATAAAATGAGGATAACAATAGTTCTTCCCTCATAAGATATTGGAAGAATTATATGAATTCAAAGACCAGCACCTGGTACAGAGTAAGCACTTAGCAGATGTTAACTTCATTTTCTTTAAGCACTGCTATAGTCATTTTGCTAAAATTTTATTTTATGACTTGTGTATCTATGTTCATAATTAATATGGGCCTGTATTTTATTTTCTTATATTATACTTGTCTGGTGTTGATATGATATCATGGCTATACTAGCCATGTAGAATTAGTCAGAAAATGTACTTCTTTTTTAATTATCTGAAGAAGTTTAGATAAAATTATATTATTCCTTGCATATTTGTTTAAATTTGCCTATAAAACTAAATGGAGCACAAATTGTTTTTGTTTTGTTTTGGTGGACTGATTTAACAATAGTGCTATCATCATCTTATTTGATGTAGGGACACTGAGGTTTTCTATCCCCTCATCTTTCAAGTACAATCAAGACAACCCTTGGTTCATGCATTTAGACCTTCCTCCAAAATGAAGGACCTTCACAATTTTCTTCTTATGGAAGAATTCAGAGAATACAAAACAGATAAATGGAGTCTAGACAATCTGAATAAAATGAATTTGTGTTTACATTTAATGCAAAAAGCAAACATTATTACTTATATATAATCATTTAATGATGAGAAGTAGTGAAAAATTGCCTTAGAACTACTGCAGTATTTGCCTTCAGGGAAAAATACACAAGCTCATTTCACAAAGTCTCTCATGATTGACTTACAAGAATAAAGGAGGCATTTGGTTTGAAGTCAGGGACAGATATGCACATAAATACAATTGAAAAACATGATCAATGGAATAAGATCAACCAAATGTAAGAGGCAGTCTCTAACAGTAGACCACAAGGCTTGCCTTGCTCCATCTGGTCTACTTTTTCATTAGCTTTAAAATGAAGGTAGAGCAGTTCTGTTCATAAAATTTACAGATGACAAGAACATGGAAGAACTGCAGATACACTGAGATGGAAGAATAATTACCTCATAAAATTTTGTCATGCCCAAGCAAGGGGCTGAATCTCTTAAGAAGAAAGTATAAAGGGATAAAAGTATTCTTATATATAAGCCTGCTTTTTTGGTATCCAGTGTTCATTTACACCACTGTTGGGAACAGCCCTGAGTTTTGGGAGGACCTATTCACCATTCATGTGGTTCTGCTGCAGTTGACTCCCATCTTCTGCTCTGAGGGTGGCTCGTGACTCAAGCCTGGCCAATTGAAGTACTGTATTCCCTGGCAACAGTGATGAGTTGCTTCAGAATTGGGCATGTGGCCCATGGCAGGTCAAACAGACACAGTGGGACTGGATATGGAGTTTCTTTTGTTTAACTGTTGTTCATGATGACATGAACTGGAAGCTGTAGAGGCCCATAACATGGATCATGAAAGTAAAATCAGGAAGAACAGGTGAGAATGACTGGACATCACCACTGAGCCCTGAATCAAGCCAAATGGGAGGTCTGATATATTCATGCACTTTTTAGTCATGTGTTCCAATGAGGGTTTCCTCCTTCTCATCCTCCTTCTTCTTCTTCACTGTCATCAAGCCATTTATACTCTGGGTTGGGTTTCTGTTACTCAAAATACTAATTGGTAAAATAGGATAATAATAAGGCTTCTGCTATGGAATTCTTGTGGGTACTAAGTGATATAGTTGATATAAAGTGCTTAATAAAGTATTTGACATAAAGAAAGCACGAAGTAAGTTTTAGCTGTTGTAGTTATTACTGTTGTTATAATTATTACTCGTATCATTGAATGAATGACCACCTGGCGGGGTTTTAAGCATTGCCTGAGTAACCGAACTAAATCATGATTAATATCCCAACATAAGGTTCTACAATTTTATAATTCTAGTCTTGTAATAACTTAGATAAATTAACTAACAATGAAACTTTAGCATTTTCTGTGGAAGTAGAAAAATGGGAGAATGATGATCAGAAGGAGAAATACTGAAAAGGGAAAAAGCTATAGGTAAAGAAAAAAGAGATCCAATGATGGTCGCTAAGGTTGTTTAGCAGGGGTTATATGACGAAAGATTTGCAGAGTAGAAAACTTACTTCTCAGAGACAGCAAGATCCCCTCTGCTTTGTAGTTCAAAGTCTGATGGGCTCACGTGAGTGACTGTGGAGATTTATGGTCACATCAGTCCCCAAAATCTAAACCCTGAAACACGTAGTCCCAACCTTTTAAAGGTCAAATTATCACTTATTTTACGGCAATTTTCAAAGTGCCAGATCAAATAAACCAAATCATTGTTTATTTCAAATGCGTGCAGTGAATTCGGAAAGTGTATTTTGTGTTTCAAAAGACTTCTTTGTCGTTGAAAGTGCATTTAAAAGAAAAAACAAACAAACACATGAACTAAGTTCTTGGATGCTGCAAAAAGACACTTCACTTTTGTTTTTTTTTTTTATAAATCAGTTACTTGCCAGTCTAACAATCATGGTTTTAAAATGTGTGGTGTATAAAAATGTTTGTAATCCTTATAAAATCTGTTCCAAAGATGCAGCTAAGGTGGTGACAAAAAAGTATAATAGCTTTTTCTGGACTTTTAGGGAATAAATATTAGCAATTCAATCCTAGAACCTAAGAAAAGCAGAAATGAATGATACTGGCTAGTATTAACTTGATTGGACTAACTTGATCTCTTTCATTCAAATGTGAAATAATGAACAGAGATGTCCTGATTTGACTTTTTATGGTTGTATTTAACACAATTATAAATCGGTCCCAAATCATGTTCACATTTAAGAAGTCTTCACATGCTCTCTGGCGTATCTTATCCAACATTTCTTGCTTTTGGAAACCAAAGGAAGACGAGGTTACCCTTCTGCCACTGAGAGCAGCGGGACACATTCCACTCAGTTACAGACAAACAGGCTCTCGGCAGTCAGGAGTTGGACGAGGCAGCCAGAAGCATGGAAAACACAGTTCTTCAAACTGAGAGACGTAGAAATTGGAAGGAAGCTTACAGCTCATCAAATGAGTGCAAATAACTCATCTGCCCATCGAGGCGACACAGACTTAAGCCAGCCACGTAATCTTACACATGTTCACCAGTCACCTAGTGGCAAACCAGAGGATCTAACATACTTTCCAATGCCCTAGACCTCGCTCTCCACAAACCATAACTGCTTTATGAAAATACTTTAAAAGCAACTCCTACAACATGTCCCCCAGCTCAGCTGTTGCACCATACCTTGGAGTGTGCTCTTTAGTATAACCTCTGTGTGATCAGCCAGGAGATCTGCCTTGGTCACTGCAGCTAGGGACAGGTAGTTGGACATATTCCTGCGTAGTTCCTTGTTGCCTCTGTGGAGGAATTTCACTGCAATGGGGATGGCTAATGCCATCACAGGGGGCCGATTGTAATTCTAAGGAAATAAAAGAAAGCAGAAAATTATTCATTCATCTAAAAAATATTTATTGAGCTAAGCTCACAGAGTGCAGCTGTGAAAACACAGGCCCCACCCGGGGAACTCTGGGAACGCTTGTTCTTGTTAGGGAGACTTAGAGGCAAACAGGCAGTTGAAAGCATAGACTAATGAGGGCCGTGGTAGGCCAAGGGCAAGGTGCTAAGGGAGCAAGGAAGGAGCGCCTAATCCAGTCTTGGGGGCGTATCAAGAAAGACTTCCTGGAGGAGGTGATGTCTCAGCTGAGACCTGATTGGTGAACAGGAGAAGGCTGGGTGGTGGCAAGGCAGAGTAGACAGAAGGAAGAGTGGAGGCACAGAGGTGAGGGAGAGCGTGTGCATTCCGGGAATCTTTACTGCCATCCGCCATTCTCACCATCAACCCCATCCTATAGACTAACTATAAAGCAAAAATTGCATAGTGTGCAGTGTGTATGACTTTATATTATTATTGTTATAGAAATAAAAAGTAGTTGTTTTTCTCTAACTGTTCATGTGAAAGGTGCTTATATTTTATCTTTCCACACATGGATTGTCTTCTCTAATAGCTCCCACAATTCTGGGTTTATGGTAGGTGTTCACTAAACATCTGTCAAATGGAATAACTAATGAATAGAATGTAAATCTATTGTGATAGTTGTCACTGGGAACATAATGTGGTGGGAAGGGGGATGGGGAGGAGGGCATCCTGCTTGCTCCTGTCCCTCCCGCTGGTGTCACTGCCAATGATTGTCGTATGTAGCTCTCTCCCTCCAGCCTCACCCATTTGCAGGGCTGGTTGATTGGCAAGTGAATTGTTACACACACCTTAACAGATTCTGACTTCTTGCCCAGGTCTCAGCTACATCTGCACCCTTGACTTCAGGGTGGTCAAATGACTCAGACACGGACCAGAGAATCATATTCCCCTGGTCCAAATGAGAGTCAGCAATGGGCAAGTTGTCTAATCATAATTAAAAAGCCATTAAAGTCTCTGTGAAAGAGATTGTCTCTCTGTCCTGCTGGATTCAAAGTGTTGAGAATGAACCATCAGCAGAAGCTGCTGCCTTCCTGGGACCTCAGTAGGAGAGAATCTGAAAGAGATTCAAGGCAACATAGATCTATTTCAGAGATGTGTTGAGAGAAAGCAGGTCCTGGTGACATCATTTGAGCTCCACGCATTAGGCTGTTCCTCAGGCCAGTTCTGTCCCTAAATTCTTCCAAGTGAGCCATTATGTCTCTTGCTTAGACTTTTTCCTCCTAGTTTCTAGAAACAAAAACAGACCTAAAAATCCATGATGTGCTTCTGTAGTTCCATTTTCCAGACTCGAGTGTCAGTCCTATTCCTGAGCAGAGAAAACAGGCATTTTATACCTCGACCTAATATCCCAACATTAAGTCAGAGTGGCAAGCTCTGCCCCTATTCTTCAGTGACAAATTATATGCTTCTCTAGCAGTCTCATTCAGTAAGTCTCTGTCCTATCCTTCTTAGGGTTCATAACACCATCTAACTATCAGGACCATGGCCTGCTGCCAGACATCTCTGATACCAGGCTTTATTTTTATCTAGAGTGTCTCCCCTTCCTGGTGAATTCAATGGCGCCTCATTGGGCTGGATTACTAATGATGTGATGAGCTATGAGGTCTCCCCGGAAGGCTGGCTGCTCCCCGCCCTTTAGTTCTGAAGTCCTTGTGTACTCCGTCGGGCCATCAGGGCCAACCAAGGCATTTCCAAAGGCCGGTGCATAATTAGGCATGCCGATTCACTCGTGCCCAGCAAGGCACTTTTGTAGATCAGACCATTCATGTTATCAGGACGTCAGGAGCCAGATTCCTGACCAGAATATTCACTCACCGGCACAAAATCACATAAGGGCAAAAAGAGATCCTGAGGTATATTTCGTCTAGACCATCGTAAAACCTGACCGAAATAACAGTCCTGCCCTACAGCTGAATCCTCATTGCCAGTAACCGGAAGTTTCCTGCCCATTAGGTTCAGTCTCTGCCCTCACCACCCACGCAGGGCTGGGCGATGTGCCAAAATAATGACCCTACATGGAGCGTTCTTTCTTTGCGGACATACTCTTCAGAGTTGTGGTGTTTTAAAAGGCTGATTGGTGGTCTGTCCATTTTCTCAGTTATAATCCTGTTTTATCCCTGCTTCCTTGAGGCTCTATTCAAGGCACCTCAGGAAGAGCATTGGGCATTTCCCAAAGCCCTCAATCTCATCTGCAGATTTTTGGGCTGCTCCCGTGGACAGCCGGTCTCCTCTTCATCATGTGTAGACTTTGCTAGTTTAACTTGTAAATGACACATCTTTGTCCCTGTCATGGCTGGTTAAAGCCTTAGTTTTGAGGGTGGAACACAATCACATAATTTTCAGAGCTTTCCAGTAAAGAACTTCTTGCCTGTTTACTTTATCTACTCTGAGTCTTTAGCCAGAAACAACTGGCAGCTAGAGAAGTACACATCTCCCATTAGAGGAATATGTGCGCAAGCACACTGACCTATAACCTGCTAAGAAACCACTGGTTCGTGGCATTGGGAAGCAGAGCTCATGTGTTCCCTCCTGATTGCGGTCACAGACAGGCACAGTGAAGGAGCAATAAAAATTGGTATTTGTAACAACTGATGTCTCTAAAGCTTGGGGGTGAGCTAACACTTGCCAAGGGAAGGACAGGCAGTCTCAGTCAATTTGATCATATTCTTTTTACAACAATTCTTGATGTTCTAAAGAAAAATAGTGGGCAGCTGTTAAAGTTTTCGAAATGTGGTTGCAAGTGACATGTATAAAATTAAAAATATATATATATATGTAATGTCATTATTTTTAAAAGCAAAACAAAACTTTAACACACTCAACTTTTTTGTTTTCCTCCCACATATGTAATCTGAAAATTTCTCAAATAACGGGAGAAGTGAAAACATTGAGCAAAGAGCAAACAGTTCGTGTAAACACCAAGGCATCGCCACTGAAGGCTCCCAGTCTTCAGTGTCTAGACAGTTCCTAGAGCTAAAGGCACTGCCGACAGCAATGGTGTGTAAGTGAGTGGCTGTGAGGCCAGGACGAGGCTCAACAGACAGGGTGCCACAGACACCATGCAACCTTCTTCCCGGGGCTGACCTTCACTCTCAAGTGAAGCAAAAGGAATTGCTAATGCAGTAGATCTCAGGCACATGAAACTATTTTATCTCTAGGATTGCCTGGATCACAGGAATGTTAACGGTACACATGCAGAGAAAGCCCTGTGATGACTCATACAAATAAGCCACTTTAAGCAAACTGCTGTTCATGCCAGAGCACATGATGGCCCTTGCCCCTCCTTGGAGACGTGAGCATGTTGGTGCATGTATCATGTTACACACAGTTCAGTGCTCTGTTCTCAAGGAACAAATTCAGTGAAGTACACAGGGTAGGAATAAAGACTTGCTCAAGGGGACAATTATATCTAGCTGTAGAAGCAAAACAAGAGGGCTTTGTTCAATGGATGCCAAGAATTACATTTCTTAACTAGATTAGCACCAATGTGAGCTTTTGATGGAGATTTTCCTTTTGAAAATGCACTTTGGGAACATTTCCCAGTGTTTTAGAATTGAAAAGAATTATAGCTAAGTAAAAGAGATACCTATCTGAGGTGATAGCAGCTAAAAAGTTCTTTGGCTCTTATGCCTTGAATTCAACTAAGAGCCATAAAAAAGTAATCGAAGAAAGATGAAAAGTTGCTTATTAAAATCATTATCTTATGCTTTTAATTTGCATCATTGATTAGATAAAGAAATTTCAGATCTATGTATAAAATGTTTGGTTCTGTGGCATGGCTACATATAAAATCTAAATGGCACATACCCCTAACTTTTCCAGTGTATTTTTGCACAGATAATAAGAGAGTGAGTCTCAGGAACCTCGGGTAGGGGTTGTGTGTCCCAGTCTTTCCCATTTCTTGCCACTGTTTTGTGCAGCATTAACTGAGAAATAAGTACTGGCACCCGCTCTGGGGAGAAGTGTAGTGGGTGTGGAAGCCAGAGGGCAGTTATGAGCTATTCATTCGTGCATTTGTTCACTCATTAGTTCAATAAACATTTTGAGCACCCACTATGCGCCATTCACTGTTTGTAGTGCTGGGACCAAGTCAGAGAATAAAGGAGAGCTTCCATTTGGGGGGAGGGGGAGACAGGCAATGGACAATGGCTACAATAAAGAATTAAAAGGACCCCTTGTTAGAAAGTGTCACGTGCTATTTCAGGGTCTTCTACAGATCATGATAATGGCAAGAATACCGGCCGGAGTCAACACTTAGCAGCACTCTTGCGTTCCTCTGTCCTAAATACTTGATTCCTATTATTTATGCCTACTTATCTAACCCTCACAACAGACTCATGAGGCAGGTACTCTTACCACCTACATTTTACAGATGAGGAAATTAAGGCACAGAAAAATTAATTTGCTCAAGATTTCACTGTGAGAAAATGGTAGAGCTGGGATTGCCTGATGAATACATTTCTAGACCAACATAACCGGTGTTGCCTGTAAGAATTGCAAAGGAAATGCTCTCCAAACGGTCCAAGGCACTTTGTATGCAATACTGACCAAGGACAGATTTTGAATCTTCGTACGGCGTTAACTGGGGAAGAGGAAATAGGAAAACTGAAGTATGGAATCAAGGTGAATGCACAGTGAGTCCTTCTATAAAGAAGGAAAAAGACATATTTTCTGATTTTCCAACAGTACATTTGGGGGTTATTTCTATCCCTCCCCTCCTCCCCCCAGACAGCTCCCTTTGGCCCTCACCCTCCTCACACAGTCAGCAGAGAGGAAGAAAAAAGATAAACGCTGAGCTCACTTGGCAACAGCTCTGCTAAGTGATTTGGTTGGAGGTGGACTGTAGCTGCTAGAACTAGTGGGGTGAGGATACAACCAGGCAGCGGCTCTTGACAGCATGATGGCTGACCTGTCAGTTCTCTAGAAATTTCATTGCAGCATGTCAGCGATGTCAATAATTACAACCTCCTTGAGGTACATTTTTATTTCCTTCAGTCTTCTCCAGGTTTGGATTTATACTGGAAAGTGATGTGCCTCGTGGGGGCTATCTTTCCTTTCAGGATTCAGAGGCACTGGCCAACTCCCTACAGAAGCCTGGTCAGAGGAAGCTGCGGTTTGAAACATGCACTTCCATGGAGTGGCTAGATGCAAATGGAGATTGCCTTTATAATAAGAGATGCTCCTCATAAGTAGCAGGTATTGTTATGCCCATTTTACAGTTGGCAGAACAGAGGCTTAGAGAGACAAAATGACTTGCCAATCGCTCATTGATATAAAACCAAGCTCCAGCACCCTCAAGCTCTGCAGCTCTTTGCTATTCTACCTCTCAGCATGTCCTAAGGGAGTCAGAATCTAAGACCAGGAGGTGATCTGAGAGATCGTCTGGTTCATTCTTTGTCTTATTGGTGACAGGTCGAGAGACTTGTCTAAGGAGAGGGGATGGGTTGCTAGGAGCGCAACACCCATGGCAGAAGAAACCAGAGCTCGCTAGTGCGTGCCACATGCCCGGACTGATCTCGTGCTGAGGAAGGTATAGAAGATGAATTCTGGAATTGAAAAAATGATTTAAAGATAAATGGGGCAAGCCTATAACTTCAGGAAGCAAGAAAAGAAAGAATTCAATATAATTACTAATTAAAAGTGGAATAGGAATAATCACCTGAAGTAGGTTTGAGTGTAGGTTTTAAAAGGAAATTTTGTGGAAAAAAAGACAGAAGGTTTTTGTGTGTGTGAACATATTTAGCTTGAAATGTCAGTGAGGTGGCCAGAAAAGAAAATGGAGTAAAAACGGCCAAGGATGTGGGAAGACCTGGTGGGCCCTTCACTGATCAGACAGGGCGAGGGTGGAATTGTTTATCTTGGGAGCTGGGGAGCTGGAGGGGGAGGGAGAGCCACTTTTATTTTCTATGCAACCTCAAAATGCTAAATGTTTGGCTTTGAAGTTGATCTAATGTTTTATTTTACTGGAAAGACAGAATAGACTATGAATCATCTGGATTTCTACATTGTTCCCACAAGAACCTAAATTACAAGTAGGTCAAAATTATCTTTTTAATATTGACTAGAAGCCAAAAAAATCCTTAAAATGGGATAAAGCTAAATTCCAAAGCTCTGGCCACAGTCTTGCCTTCGGTTTCCGTGGCTGACTTTGCGGAACCACATCCCCAGGGGAGGCCTGGGCAATCACTGAACTCTGCTGAAAGGCTTCCTTCCTTTCATTATATTTCTGCTTCTCAGAGCGCTCAGCCATTACCTGGCGCCCACACCGGGCCTACACGCTGGAGTCCCCAGCTTCTGTGACTCACTTGCCCCTCTCAGCCAAGAGGCCTGTCCCTTAGCCCTTTTCTCTGTCCTTTCCCCAAATCTCGGTGTTTGTCCATGGGCGCAGGGCAGCGCTCTCAACCATGCCACAAGCTCATTCACATGGACTCATTGATTAGCCAGTCACTGGAGTGCTTTTATTTGCTTACCTGGCCCCCACCCCTTTCTAAATAGGAGACACAATGCCTTACCCAGAAGGAAACATGCCTTCGTGTTTGAATTTTGGGCATCGTGGAAGGGCAGCCTACTTATGATTCCCTGACCTAGATCTCATTCACAAATCAGGACTTTTGCACAAGCTGTTTTATCTGCCTGGCATAGCCTCTCGTTCCACCTTTCCGTACTGCTGAGATTCCTGCCAAGGCCTCAGACCCTTTCCAAATGCTATCTGCCTCCAGAGAACCTTTCTGACTCTCTAGAACTGTTTGAAACAGGAGCCACTACCCACAGGAAGCTGCTGAGGACCTGAAATAGCCTACTCCGCTGTAAGATGTGCTAAGACACACACCGGATTTGATTTAGTATACAAAAAAGCAAGATATAAATGTTTGAATTGATTACATCAATCATGACAATGTTTTAGCTATAATCAGGCAGAGGAAAATACAGGATCAACTTCATCTATTTCTTTTCACTTTTTAATGTGGCTACTATAGAATTCAACATTATATATGTGATACTTGTGTTTATAGTTACAATGGTTTCAAAATCATAGTGTGAACTGGAGAATACAGCTGATTTGTGAGTTTCTGTCTGAATATCTGTGGAGTGGTTCTTTGGAGTGAAATAATCTCTGTTTTTGACGTATGACAATAACATACTAAAGATAATCAGTGAACAACAGATGTATTAAGTTTTTGTTGTTATATCCAAACAGCATTACTCTTTCTCTAATTTTACTGAAACTTCATTTCCTCCTCTTCCATCCATAATTCTGGGGACAAAGAAAAAGCAGTGTGACAGTGTGTATTGAGTCTTTTGTTCATTGAAAAGTCTCTGGTCTGGGAAGACAAAATGGAATATGCTCCACTCGAGCATAGACAACCGTGAGAAGAAAAAAAGAAGCAGGGAAGCTAGTATTAGCTGTCACACAGACTGCTGAACATAACCAAAATTTCCCGACCTCTTCTCAGCAGAACCATAGTTTTGAACGATGTTTCCTAAATGGTGTGTTGGGGGTAGGTAAGGAAAAGGAAGTTCCTGTCAAATCCGATTGGAAAATGCTGCTAAGTAAAATTAACCAGCTTTCTTTATTGCAGTACTTTACAGAGCCTTTAATGTGCTATGAAATACGACAGTTCAAAAGGGAAAACCCGAATTCATTGTTTCCCAACTTACTTGACCAGAGAATTCTTTTTTGAGAAACAGCTATTAACATCACTGACATTTACTGGCTGGAAAAGTTTGTCATAGACAATGTCATTTCATCAGCATTTTACAGGGAGGAAACTAACTCAGGAAGTCAAGTGACTTAGCCCACATTTCAGTGCTATATAATTGGTTTGTGGCTGAACCGAAATTCCAAATTCATGTTTACACCAGCGGAAAGCACTTATAAACATGATCAGAACAGGCAAATGTTATTATCATGGAAAGTTCACAATGCATACAGAAACATGCTAAAAATGATTTTGTCACTTTTCTCAGAACTCATTGTCCTTCATTTCAAACTTCACCCTCTCTATGGTCTCCTTGGATGAAAGAGGTCTCCTTTTCTGAATTTTACAGTATTTCTCATTTGGATCTTGATACACATTGCTTTATTGTAAGCTTTTTATATGTATATATCATATCTCTCAAAAGAGATTAGAGCTTGCTATGGTATTGGAGTCCCTGCAGTATGTCCTGCATAAGGTAGAGGCTCAATAGGACCTTGTCGGGCTTGGCTATTGTCCAGAGAACCAGGTGCTCGCCTAAGCTGCCTGGCCAGTATCAAATAGCATCATGCCGAACACTGACATACCTGTAAAATGCAGCTCATGATATCAGAAGCGATTTTTGCATGGGGCGTGTCCTCATCTTTCCCAGGGGGTCTCAGGCCGTGCTCCAGGCAGGAGTCCCAGAGCCCCACAAGGGCCTTGGCGTGCTTTTCAATCGACTCGGTCTCTCTGATGGCTGTTGTGATTCGAGTGATGCAGATTTCAACCACAGCCTGGTCATTGTTATTGGCTTGGTAATCCTGTTTGAAAGAAGACCTTCCTGTTAAAATAATACTCGGGAATGTTATCCTTCAAAGGACCGACAAATATGAACTGAGTCACTTAGCAAATGGGTATGCCACACTGTGTGCTGCGGGGTGAGGTTGTAAAAGCCCAAATACAGTAAGGGCCTGCTTTCTTGGCGAGGGGAACCTCGTAGCCGAGGCAGGTGTAGATATGTTATCACAGACACACAGATGGCACAGGGAGGGTCCAAAGGAGGGTAATTATTTACTTTCAGGTGGGTTTAATCTTCAGGCCATTTCAGTGGCTAAATCCATAATAGGTCAAGGTTTGCTTTTCAATCTGACGTTTCAGTAACTTTTGCGAAGTTTTAAACTACCCTCTGATGTCCCCTCCTGAGCTTTCTCTCTCTGCCTCTGCACAGTAGAACACATCTCATTTCTCCTTCTTCAACTCAAATAACTACCAAATCCATTTTAGCTTTCCCCAACCAAATTTCCCTCCATCCCTCTATTTGAATTTTCCCTCAAATACCTAATTATCTTTATTGAGAGAGAACATAACCTTCCAAACCATGTAAATGTGAAACAGAGCCCATCGCTCTACTTTGGAGAACAGGTCTGACTGAACTCCACGTGGTGGGCTGGCAACACTGAAAACACAATCCCACTGTGAAGCTGGGGGGTCCTTACACCCGCATGGGCCATTAGAGATGGAATGTGATGGGGTTTTTC
Source organism: Smutsia gigantea (assembly GCA_032199065.1). NCBI lineage: Eukaryota > Metazoa > Chordata > Mammalia > Pholidota > Manidae > Smutsia > Smutsia gigantea. The sequence continues at coordinate 341,257 of JAVSCE010008968.1, forward strand.
TGTCCTACTGCATGCTCCAACTCTAACAATCTTTTTTTTACCATTTGACTAATGCTACAGTAAATTCCACATGCGTAAAACCCTCTCCATATGTACATTAATTATAGCCTGGGTTCTCCCGAAATAGAAATTTCTGAGACAAGGGACAGGAACAGTTTTAAGGCTCTACCTACTGCCAAACTATTTTCCAGAAAGGTCTTACTGATTTATACTCCCATTGGCTGGGTGAAAGCATGCTTTCCCCACTGTACATTTGTAAAAGTAGGGTATTTTAAATTTTTACTAATTTGATCAGTGAAAAACAGTATCTCATTGCTGTTTTACTTGGAATTTCCTTGATCAGAGTGAGGCTGAATTATTTTCATGTGTTTATTGGGCATTTGTATTTCCTTTCCTGGGAATTGTGTACTGTACCTTATGTCTATTTTTCCTTAGATAACTTCTTTTTGTTTTTTTTTCTTTCTTGGATGCACTATCTTTTTCTATTAAGGATGGTAAGCCAACAATTGGCATACCTTTGTGAATATGTCTCCATGTTTCATTGTTTTTAGTTCATTGGCTGCTATTTACTGATGTGCTAAGTTTTCAGAGAGCCAAATCTGTCCATCTTTTGGGATTTCATCACGTTCCTCTTTTTTCAAATTGGAAATTTAAGTTGTTTAAATTATTTCTTTTTTTGAAAAGATAATTCACAGACATGATAAAAAATAAAAAGTACAAAGAGAAGGTTTACAGTGAAAAGTTATCTCCCTCTCCAGCTCCCTTTCCTGGGGGAATCCATGCTCACCAATTTCTCATGTGTTTGACAGGGGTCCCCAAGCACACGCATGTATCCATCTAAACACACTCCTTCCTTTCTTTGTGGTTCCTTTAACAGAATTTTTTTTAACTTTAAAGTTTCCTTTTTCAAAGGTTTAATAAAAATCTACTGTATTTTTTCCAGATTAAAAAAAATCAACAAAAACTTCAACATTTCGGATTTTGGAAATTAATCTTTAAACCATTAACTTAGGTCTAATAGAAGTAAAGATGTCCATTTCTACTAAATACCTAATCTAATTTTCCCACCATCATTTATTGAATAATCCCTTTCCTAGTAATTGTTTTATATATTTATATACATCAGGTTCTATTTGAGGGCTGTCTTTTCTGTTTGCTTGTTTCATTTTTCAATTCTTTTACAATTCTAATTTTGCTATTTTCTTCACATAAACTCCACAAATTTTTAGAGGTGTTTCCTAGTGTATTTTATGTCTTTGCTGTTACTATTAACAAAATCTGTGTTTTTCCCTCATTAGAACTTTTAATTTGTTATTGCTGATTAAGCCAACCTACAACTTTTTTTTCTATTTATTTTGTACCCAGCTATTTAGCTCAATTCTCTTAATTATGATGATTTTTTTTTTCAGATAATTCTCCTGGGTTTTCTAGAAACATTTCTGTATTATATCTATACCTTTTATACATCCCATGGCTTGTTGTGTCGGCTAGCATCTCCTAAGCTGTTTCACATAAAAGTAATGGGAGCAAGAATGCTGGCTTAGCTCCTAGTTTTAGATTCTAATTTTTGATACAAAATTTTATAATCAAAAACAAGAAAATACTGTGTTTTTAAATCATATAAGATGCATCACTTTCTTCCTATTTTCAGTTTATATATTTGTTTTAATTTTTTAATGACTTCTCAGCATCTATGAAGGTAATCAAGACTTTTTTCTTAGCCAACTTATGGATGTAAAATGTTACCATATAGTATGAAATTTCCAGATATTAATCCATCCTTGCATTCCTAGGATGAACACCACTTGGTTTGTTGAACTGTTTTAGCATATTTTCTTTTACCTTCCTCCTTTGTTGGTGAGTGTATTCTTTATTCTAATGCAGGAGAATTATTACCTGTATCAGACCAAATCCTGCTATGTAGCAGATAGGTTCTTATGGAGTCACATCATAGAGAAAAATCAGAATATGAAAGAGCAAACATGATGCTGACTTTTCCAGAAATCTCTGTAGCGACAGAAAAACTGAAACCATCCTCAGGGGTGAAAAATGACAGAGAACACTCTTGGGCTAAAATGACTGTCTTTGGCTACAACTGCCCTTGTAAATAGCAGTTATTTTTAATCATATCATCTTCAAATATGAAGCAACACCATATTGGTCACTTTTTATGTATAAATAAAGGTAGCTGGAACAGAGTATCAATGCCATCAATAGAAGGAAGCCTGAATTCTGGATGATACCAGCCAAGACTTTGCCATAACCATCCCAATGTGACCCAATAGGTGCATAAATGGAGTGACCTTGGTATGAGGGATAGACTCTAAGAATTATCCAACAGCATAAGCTCCCATTCACCAAGGTTGATCTTGTTATTATTGCCACCGGCTAAATGTGCAGTCTGCTAGCACCAGAGGTCATTGCTGAGCCCCCAAACGGCACCATCCCTGAAGGAAACCAATCAATCATTTGGTGGCAAGTTATTTACATAAGACCTTTTCCACCCTGGGTGGGCACTCTGGCACACTGTCCATATTCTGCTTTGAGTGCAAAGGCACTGGTTTCTTAGCTTCTGACTGAGAAGTCTCGCAGCTAAGTATGCCTGCAGAAATTGTCCTTATTCAAAGGGAATAGCCTTACCCAGTTTTATTCCTCACTTGGAACAGCCATCTGGAATTTGTTTTCTTGGGAGCCCAATTACAACAGAGTTTGTATAGGTGACATTGAGAAACATAGTGAAACATGTCTAAACAACAGATTATCATTTGAATGAAACAAACTTCAGTAAAAGATGAAGGTGTAACTCAAGGAAAGTATGTGACATTACCTGAGTCTTGGTTCATGAACACTGAAAGCCAATTTTCTTGCTAAGAGAGTACTGAATTGTGAGAGGATTCTGAAAAGGTGCTTTGGAATGAAGCTGGGGGAGTAGGACAGACTTGTATAAGTGAGATTGTTGAAAAAAAGGCATATATTCTAAGATTTCTAACTGGAGAAGTTAAGCATCTGTCAGTAAGGATAAATTGCACTGGTCATAATTTCATCTAATACATTAATATATAAGGTATAGATGCATCAGTTATGAACTTTGATATTACTGAGAACCTCTTGAACCTAAGAATTTCTTATTGTATACCACTTTACTAAAAAGAAAGGAGATTTTTCAACTTGGAAAAAAATTTATATATTCAAATTCTTACATATGACATGAAGAAAAACATTCTCCAAAAAGGAGATTTCCTCCAAAAAGGGGGAAAATCTGAATAAGCAGTTAATTTCTTCCTCCAACTAATAGTCAAAAAGACAAAACAAATTTAAAATTATTTTAATGATGTAACCGAATAGTTTAAAGCTTTTTGGTGAGGGATCAGTTTTGCAATTAGGTGTTTCCTGACTCACATTCCAGGCAACACCCTGTTTTTATGAAATATATAATGTGCATACATATGTGTTTATGTTTGAGTTCAATATTGGGTCAGTTCCTGTGCATGTTAAAATGAGCAACTTCTAAGGGCCAGATCTATTTAATATCAAACCCATCAATCTGGGTTTAGAGATTCTCACAGCGACTTGGTCATGGTCAATTCTAAAGTAATTTATCCTAAAGTGGTGTGGATGTCAAATTGGAGATGTTAGACAATGAAAAAGCCATACACGGCGCTGCTCCAGGCCTTGTCATCAGTCTGGATCACTCACGTCCAGCCAGACACTACACCCCATGTCATCATCCATTAGCCTTTCTGTCACACTTCTCTGGGCTGTAAACAGTCTCCAAGGAATGGCCCACGGGCAAAAGGGAATGTGAAACATCTGAAATAAGGTTCGTAGCTGGGGGAAGGTGTGGAAGTGGAAGTGTGGAAAGGAAGGCAGGCATCTTAAGCCTCAGTTCTCCCTTCCTTCCTTTGGAAACAGCTTAGCACAGTGATTAAGAGCATGTACTCTCAGGCCAGACAGCCTGGGCTCCAAGCTGCACTCTGCTCTTACCAGCTCTGCAATCTTGGGCAATCACTTATCTCTTTGTACCTCAGTCACTTAATCCTTAAAATCGGAGTATTACAGCAGTGTATAATATTGTTAATGTTATACATACATGTAGGGAAAAAAATACACCATTGCATTTCGTGTCAGAGATGTGACAGCACCCATATTTCTAATCTTTTATATTTGTATCACTCTTCCCACTTTTAAAAGCACACATATATACATAATTTATTTATTCTATCATTCCAAGAATCTTCAAAGTCAAGACACTAATGACAGCAATAAAAATGGTCCGAGAGCCCATGATATCACTGGGGGTCTCAGTGGAAGCAAACCTAAAACTAAGGGGTGAAACACTTAACTAAAGCCATTCGGTATTCATATAAGTAAAATTCTATATAAACTGAACTCAAAAATCCAAAATTATAAAACTGTCAAGGAAGTAAACCAATATGAGCACATGTCAGCAAATGAAACTTAGAGCAGGTCATATATTCACAAGCCTCAGGTGATACAATTGCTGACCTCAGATTATGCAATTTTATATTCAAAATAATTCAAGGCATAAAGGACAATTAATTTTATAAACAAAGACCAAGACACGTTTTAAAAGAACCCAGTGAAATTTCTGGAAATAAAAACTTCAATAAATGAATGACATAGTAGATAAGATGCAGCTGAAAAGATGCAATGGTCTGTAATATACAGCTGAGGAAACAAAAACAATGTATCACAAAGAGATGGAAAATACAAAAGATAAAAAGACATCCAGGATAAATAGGACAGAATATGAAGGATATGAGGGCAAAGATTTTTGTCTGCTCTGTTTGTCGTTATATTCCCCATACCTAGAATATTGCTGGAAGATAGTAGGTACTCAAAAAATATTGGTGAAATGTATAATGAGTCCATAAATAGGATTTCCAGAGAGATTAGGTGGAAAAGATAATATTTGATGTAGTATTTTAAAACTTTCCAAAATTGATAAAAGGCATTAACTCAAACTCACAGAAGACAATAAGGATTAAGTAGGAATATACAAATAAAACCATTATCTAGACACATAATAAACCATAAAACACCGAAGACACGGAGAAAATATTAAAACAGAGAAAAAGTAGATTAGGTATAAAGAGTGACAAACTGGCAGCAGATTTCAAAACAGCAATAGTAGAAATTACTAAGAAATAAAAATGGCTTCCAATCTAGAAACCCACATCCAGGTAATTGTCATTCAAAACTAAGGGCAAAACAAGGACTTTTTCAGAAAAACAAACATGGAAAGAGTTTAGCACTAACATCTTCACTGAAGGGAAAATAATATCCAAGATGAACATTAAAATGTTTTATAGTAATAGGAAGAGAATAGAGCTACTGAATAACTTTAGACATAGTTATTGCAACTCATCAAATGTAAGAGAATGTATCAATTGTAAGATCTTTCATTATGAAGAAAGAGAAAAGACTGTCAATTAAATTATGAGTTATACCATGCTTTAGAGTGAATACTACACAAGACATGAAGTGATGGTGCTAGCCTCTCATTTCCTTGAAATTTCTTTTATCTTTTCCCAAGGAATTGCCCATTCTCCTCCTTTCAGTTGATTAACTTACTGTAGTGAAATCAACAATATTTTACCAATATCTTAGTAACAAAAAATGATAAAGGCACACCTTATTTTACTGTGCATTGCAGATGCATTGCAGCTCATCCGGGTCGCTCTGGGCTGGACGGTTTCTCCACTTGGCTTTCAGGACGTCATGCTCTTCTGACTTTCTTCCTCCTTCACTGGCCCTTTCTCTGTCTGCTTCACTGGCCCTTCAGCACCTCCTTAATCCTGAGCGTTGGGCTCATTCTTTGGGGTTCTTATTTTTTGTCTATTCTCACTGCCTTGTTGATCTCATTTGGTGTCTCTCCCTCTCCCTCCTCTCTGTCTGTCTCTCTGTCTGTCTCTCTGTCTCCCTCCCTCTCCGTCTCCCTCTCTCCCTCCTCTCTGTCTGTCTGTCTCTCTCTCTGTCTCTCCGTCTCCCCCTCTCTCTCTCCCTCCCTCCCTCTCCCCCCTCCCTTCCTCTCCCTCCCTCTCTCTCCCTCTCCCTCTCTCTCCTTCCTCTCTGTCTCTCTCGCTGTCTCTCTCTCCCTCTCCCCCTCTCTCTCCCCCTCTCTCTCCCTCACCTACAACAGCAAATCCTGTGGGCTCCACCTTGTAAACACAGCCTGAATCCGAGCACTTCTCGGCATGCCCCCATTACTGCAGCACGATGGTCAGTCTCTGTGGCCCCTCATCTGGATCAGTGAGGCAGCCTCTTGATGGGCCTTCCTGATCCACCTTTGCCTTTTTACAGATGCTTCTCAGAACAGGACAAGGGAAGTCAGACCGGGTTACTTCTCTAGTCAGAACTCTGCAATGGCTGCCCAAGGCCCTGGATGATCCAGCCTCTACTTCCCTTCTGACCTGGAGTCCTATGATCTTCCTGCCTTGTTCTCTCTGCTATGGTCACAAAATCTGCTGTTTTTGTGTTCCTTGCTGTTCCTCAAAACCCTTTGTACTCGACGCTTCTTCTGCCTGAAATGACTTCATCCAGGCATCCACAGGCACTGCCCCCTCATCTCCTTCAAGTTTTGCCTAAATGTCAGATTCTCAGCACGGCCTCTCGTCTGCCCTATTTGATATTTCGAGGCTCCAACCCCTGTCTTCATCCTCTGCTTTATTTGTCTACACAGCACTTATTTATCTTCTTCTAATATACTTCATGTTTTCCTTGTTTATGTTTTCTTTCTCACCCAATTAAATGGATGATGGCAGAGTTTTTTTTTAAATGTATTTTGCTTACTCCTCTATCCCCAGGATAAGGTACAGTGTCTGGCACATAGTAAATACCTAATAAATATTTGTTGAATATGTGGAAAAAATGTATAGGCAATATATTAGGATTAATAAGAGAGCTGAGTGAGTTTACTAGATTTAAGAGCACAATAGAAGTTTCTGTTATAATCACCTGAAAAAAAAGTTGGAAAATACTTAAAAACTTAAAAAAGGGATGCCATCAATAATCTTAGCTAAAAATTATAAAATATTTATGAGTTTAAAAAAAGATGTACAAGATTCTTAATATCCTTAAGAAAAAATGAATGAAACTTTATTGAAAGATATTTAAAATCTAAATAAATGAAAAGATATACAATGTCTACAGAGGGAAAAAAAAGTTACATAAAGACATTGGTTTTCTTCAGATTAATCTATTGATACAATAAAATTCCAAACAAGATATTGACCGAATTGCTCAAGAAACTGGAGAAGCTTAAGACACTGTTGTTAATGGACAAAAATCAATAAAAGCAATTTTAAAGAGGTTTGGGGAGACTTGTCCTACTAGATAACCAAGAATTTGGTGATGAAAGGGAAGCTACATTTGGAATAATAAGAGGTTGGTAACATGCGTAAGTGACTAATGCATGCAAAGGATTAATGCAAGAATATATAAAAAAGCTTCTTCAAATTAATAACAAAAAAATTTTAACTTCAATAGAAAAAATTGAAAGAAAAAAGAAAACAACCACAAACCAAAAACAGGTACTTTTACTGAAGAGGAAACCCAAATGGCAAATAGTAAGTAAACATATGAAAAACAATGGTCTGTCAGCCTCCCTAATGATGAAGGGAGACATATTTAAATAACAGTCAGACTTGCTTTACTTAAATTGACAAGAACTTTAACAACCTGATAAAAATGAGCATTGGTGAGGACATAAAGCCAGTGGGACTCTCATACACAGCAGATGGAATGTAAATCAGTGCATCCACACTGGAAAGCAACTTGGTGGTATATCAAAAAGCTGAAAGTATATAAACCCCCCAAACCAGTTGTTTCACTCCTACTTGTATACGCTAGAAATACTAGCATATTTGCCCAAAGTGCTAACTAAAAGAATGTTCACTGTGACGTTGTTTAAGTCGTAAATGTCCATTAAAAGAGGAATGGATAAACAGGCTGTGGTGTAGTCATGAAATGGGACACTTTGTCCTTCCAAAAATAAATGAATTGAAATTACATTTACCAGCACAGATAAACCTCAGAAACATAATATTGAGCCTCACTACACCACTTATATAAAATTTAAAAATTTGTATAAAAGTTCAATGTTATAAATACTTTTTGAGCCACACATATGTAGCAAAAAAATAAAAACATTCATCGGTAATACCATAGTCAGGATATTGGTTACTTTGGGAGGAAAGAGAGGGGAATTGGATTAGAGAGAAACAGACAGGGATTTTAATGTTATCTAATTTCTTAAACTGGGTAAGTGGCTCAGTTAGATATGGGCGGACATGGTGGGAAAGGTGGAATTGGAAATGGGAGAAGAGAGGGAGCACATAGGGCTCCCCTGAAGTCATGTGGGAGGAAGGCCAAGGTCATAGAAGAAATGATCATTAATGAAAGTAGTCCAGAAAGGACTTGAAATGAAAAGACAAAACTTAAAAGCACATTTGGGAACATGAAGAGAATTTTGAGTGAGAAGTCACAGTTTCAGAGCCAAGTGTAAGGACAAGCAGTGTTTTGGAGTAACTAGTGGAAAAAGAGGGCATGGACTCCAGAGTGGAGCAAATGACTGGAGGTTTGCCTACCAAATTTTCAGATTCTACAAAGCTGGGGATGATACTGACATATTAGGTAGAATCATGATTTTTAAAAGGTATGGAGATCCTGGAAGAGAGCCTAATGATCGGAATATTATTTCAATGGTTTAAAATGTGATACACTTAAATATTTTTCAAGTTAACTAATTACAAGTCTTATTCTAACCTGAGGATTTTGGTGTATCACAGGATAAAGGTTGCCAAGAGTGTGATGTTACTACTGAAAAGAAATTTTAGAAACAGAGTATCTGACTAGTATCAGCAATTGTTCCAAGTAATTACTTTGAGTACTGAGCAATGGTAAATTCCAATCATAAATTAGGACGATCCCAGGGGAGGGAAACCAGAATGCTAAGTATGAAGGCAGTATGGGAGCTATGATGAGGCGTCCTCCAAGATGCTGGAGACAAGATTGCCCTTGGAGGATTAAGCAAACAAACAAAAATCCACTTGTATGAGTGGGGTTAGTCAGTTACTGGGTAACCCAAGATACTATCTGTATCTAGATGACTTCACAGGTGAGTTAGGTATAATCTCAGGAAGGTAGGGCTGGAATGTGATTATAATAGAGGAGGAAGAAACATAATAATAATATTCCTTGTCTAGAGAAAGACTGGATAAAGATAAATAGAACAGACTGGAGCACAAAAGAATTCTGATCAACACAGGTTATAATTTTCATTGAAAGTCAACAAGTCAGCATTCTAACTTATACTTCTGAGTCTTGCATTTGGATAGCACTTCTCATGTATGACAAAATTCAGTTTCCAGACCTGAGACTGGAAATGTGAGGTGCTGTAACCTTCCCCTGCCATAGGCTACTTCTCTGTCATGGAAACAACCAAAGGACGCTAAGGATGTTTCACTGGGAAGAGAGAAGTGAGAGGTGAGCCTGATACCTACCTCTGTATGTTTAAAGTTCTTGTTGGAACAAAGGTTGGACTCTCTAGATTGTTGGGGTAAAAAACAGAATAAAGAACAGTGGGTAGAAAATCAAAGGACAGAGCAAGAGAAAGGAGTTTAAGAGTGACTTCCAGGTTTCAAACTGGAGATCCAGGAAAAGGACAATATAACTGGAGGAAGGATGATAATTTAGGATTTGAGATGATGGATATCAACCAGCACAACCGGAAGCTGAAGGAGAGATGTCAAGGTTGAAAACACAGATTTGGGATTCCTTAATGTAGAGATTATACTTAAGGTTGTACGAACAGATAATTTTCTGTAAGGACAGAGTATAATGCTAAAGGGCAATTGTGTCTTTTTAGAAAGAAGTAATCACTAAGAACATTCTAGAAACACTGAAAGTCAGTTCAGGAGCGATAAACTAGAACTGGCCTTTAAAGGAAGGGAGAGGGAGAAGGAATTCCACACAGGGATGTGCTTACCTTAGGATTGAGTAGCAAACATAAAAAAGTGAATTGATCTAAACAACCCTTTAAAAACCAATTCTTTTTATTGTGCCACCTGTCTGTGCCACACCACATACGAACAGAGAAATGGAAGAAGGGTGATGTGGTTACAAGTTAGTAGGTGAAGAACCCAGGAGAACCCCTGGCTCTCCAGCCTGCTGTTCTGCTGGGATGCTGACTGGAGGGCTTAAAGGATGGACAATGCTCCTGATTACAGGGGACCTGCCAGCCTCAGTGGTTAAAAGTGGGGACACATAACAGAACTCACCAGTCTTAAAATTCTGAATTTGACATCTGTGAGACAAAGCAGTTGATGAAGGAAACAAAAGAAATCACTGACACTAGTGACCTCTAGTGGAAATAGGCTTCCAGGAACTTAGATACATGTATTTTTTTCTAATAGAGTGGATGAAACTCAGTGGCCTATTCAGCCAATTTATTTCCAGAAGATTGTGAAAGAAGAGGGCTGCTGGAACTAAATCCTACCCAGAAAGTGGAAATGCACCAGGAATTCTTGGTGTTTTGAGTTAGATTAAGTTGATTAATGTTCTGGAAAAAAGTGGGTACATAATTGCTCTCAAAGACATTACCTGAGACAGGAAGAGTGTTTGGGAAGTGACTTCACTGGTCACTGGGAGAATTTAGAATGTTAATGGAAGCCAACAAGAGAATGTGCTGACAGGCTTGAGGAGGAAGCCACCCTGGTGGCTAGTAAGCTTTTAAAAATCTCTTCACATGCAAGAAGGCTGTTCTCTCTGAAATACGTACACATTTGGTAATTTAGTATTTTATGACTTGAGTTCTGTCCCTTTCCTCCACCTTGTGGGTGTTTGTGCCAAGAGCTAGTGAATTGGGCTGGGAGGATGCAAAAGGATGCCTGGTGGACTTGGCGTCCGAAATAGGACCGGTCTCACAGAGGTTCCAAGCACGGCCAGGAGGACCAGCCCCGAAGCACGCATGGCACTCCTCGTCCACCTGCTTCCAAAAGTGCTTTCCAAATATATAATCTTGACACTGAGGAGCAGCAAAGCACTGGGCGGGTTGATAGAGATTTCAGATTTGACTGCAATGGGGGCTAATAATGGGTGAGTAGAATTAAATGGCAGGTGGTGTAGAAAAAGAAGCAAAAGAAAGATGAAAAAAAAAAAACCCCAAACAACCAAAGATGATACAACGCAAACAGAATCAGTGTTATTAAGCCCTGGGCAACTGTCGCTTCTGGCAGCAGACTGATCCCTGTTCTTGTCTCATCTCCCCTGCACGGCAGGAGGTGTCCTCCTGCCTTCTTTTATTATTCAGCCTCCACCAGGACAAAGCCCGCTTTGTTCGCTGATGCCGCCTGGCAGGTCCGCTTCCCCAGGGATTTGCTCCTACTCCTCACAATGTCAGCTCAAGGAAGTAGCAACCGCCCTTAGAAGCCTGTTGTGAGAATTCCACTCTGGTCTACAATTTGAAGAGTTCTGGTCTCTGCGGGTAGGGAAGAGGCAGCCTTGCTGGCCTAAGTCAATGACTTCTCTGATGTTATGTCTTCGACAACAAACTAAACCACAGAGCAGAGTTAAGAGAAACCCTTATTAGTGGTCTTTTCTCTTTCCCCAGAAAGATTCTGTCCCCCAGGGTATGTGCAATCATTTGGCTCTGGAATAGGTCATTTCAGGGGTCTAGTCTAAAAACTAGTTTACTTACTGAAGATGAGCTAATTATTTTAATTTGCTCCAACGCTTCCGTCAGACTGTCTTCGATCTCAGAGTCATCTAAGGAGAAGAGGTCCCCAGCTCGGGAAAGATCTTTTTGTCCCAAGACCAATCTGAACAGCTGATGCATGTTGAGGAGTCTGATACGCAGCTGACTTTCTGTAGGCCCAGGGCCGTATGTTTCAGTTATCAGAGTTTAGTAAGGCAAAAACGTGTAGCAGGAGGTATACTTCGTATTCCTTGAAAGGTCATTTTTCTCCAGACAGTGAGGTCTTCTTTGATACTCTCTGCAAGAGAAACAAATGACACAATACAGCATTAGTACAATAGCATCAGCTCAGAATGTGAACTTGGTGCCCAGCGGAGGGGAAAAAGAGGCATTTGGAAACGTGCAGAGAGGAGTGGATTCTGCCTTGATCTTCAAATGAGTCCTTTCTCTATTTTGTTTCAAAAAGTACTGTCAAAAGTTATCGGGTTTCTCCAGAACTTATCATGCATCTTAAAAACAGCTTAAACCCCACGCTCAACTTTTCTCCTTTCTGTACCCTTTTCGTTCTCTCCATGCCACAAGGAGATGGCGGACAAGCAACCCGGATACCCGACACCCGCTCGATTCCCCCCCACAGATCCCGTGGAAACCAAACAGAAACGGGCGATGCCAGGCGGGAGAGAACACAGAAAGGATCTCTCAGACCCAGTGCCTGGTTTCCTCTTTTTTCTCTTCTGCACTTGGAAACCAGGGCTCACGTTCTTGGCTGGGTTTCTTTTCTAACTTAACAATAAAAGTTCCCCAACCCTTGCTCCAGAAGGTACTTTCCTTATTCCTGAGTGAACAGTAGCGATTAAATAAAGGACTCTGCCTATGAGTATGAGGCTAGATAAAGCTCTATGGAACAGGCCTATGAACTTGAACACTGAATTTGAAGGTAATAGCAATGCAGGCTAAAGAAGAAGGGCTTTGGGATCAAGCAATCCCCACAGTTGAAATAATTAAGTCTCACTGTGATTTGTCTTAACAGCCCACAGATAGTATGGCAATGGCACAAATTAAATACCCGATTATTCTCATCACCTCCCTTCTGGGCCTACTACAATCGCAGACCATCCGCACTGGCAATGACCTTGGCTATCATTTAATGGCCACTGAGGTTCATTGACTCCCCCAAGGCCCCCTGGTAACTGGGGCAGAGTTGTTCTCCTGTCTCAGGCCAGTGGGCTTCCCCCCGAGTTTGCCGTGGAGCGGAGTCATCTCACATGTGCAGGCACCTGACAAATGCAGCCACATCCCCAGAGAGTGGGGGCAGAGAGCTATTTATTTAATCAAAGCAATAGGTGATTCTGCCCAGCATTTCATTCTGAATGTACTCCCCAGAATGAGTGTGAAAAGGGAGAGGGGCATCTGCTCTCCTGGGTGGTCTCAGACCTCACCTCTGAGCTATCACTGAGGGGAAACCTCTCTGTGAGGAGTGCAGTTTTAAAGAGGCTGCTCTCCAGACAATATGGTCCCTAAGCACAAGCCAAATCTTTCCCCAGGCACCAAATTAAATACACTATCAGGAGTGTTCTAAATAGTGCAGTTCATAGGCCACTGAAGGGATTTCAAGGATATTATTGCCTATGTGCAACTTTTGCATTATCTACCAGCTTTAGAAAAATGACACCCAAAGCTTACAATATGCTTGTCTATGTGCCAGATTGTGGATAAAATGAAGGTTCCTGTGGCCAGGATTCTCACCTGGCCCTGGTTGGCTAACTCACTACACATGTGTGGGCAAAATGTTGTTATTGACTCTACATAAAGAGCCCTGCCCAGTGCTCTGCATGACATGGGGCATGGCTGCAAGGCTGCAGGAGAGCAGAGCAGAGGCTGGAGTGGGGGCAGCGCCGAGGACAGAGGCCCAGAGGACGACTGGGTGGGCTGAGAGGCAGAGACTGGCTTGCTGCATGCAGACTTGCTCTGAGTGAATGGGATTCTAGTGACTGACCTGCCACCGTGGAAATAAAGTTGGGTATAAACCCTTTCACCCCAAGAACATTCTACTGTCGTTTCATTGTCCACAGTGAACTTGCCTGGGCCCGAAACCCATTGGCGAGGCACAGACACTGTTCAAGATGCTTTGAAAATATTAACTCGTTTAACCCTCATCATAATTACATGAGGATATTTCATCCCCATTTTATAGGTAAAGAACATGGGGCATTAAACATCTTGCTCAAGCCACACAGCTAGTAAACTGAAGAGATGGGACTGGGCCCAGAGACTCCAGTGCTAGGCTCTGAGTTCATAACCATTAGGGGATGTTGATTCCATGTGAAGCTCCTGTTAGGAGTAAGGCCCTCAGAGCATTAACATGTGAGGATGAGGGTATGGGTAGGGTCACAAAGCAAGAAAATGAATTCGTTTTCCCTTCTACACTGACCATCCTTGTCCATCGATGGCCTGGGATTCAAGCCAACCAGAGAGCAGGAGAGTCATTAGTAAGGGAAGCTTAGAGGAAGAGAAAAGGAGAGTGGTGGGAAAGGTTTCAGGGGGTGGGGAGAGAGCAAAGTGAGGGGCCTATAAAGTAGCTTTGTAGGCAAATGTGGAAGGCTGAATTATAATATCTACAAGAACAATTAGGGCAGCGTCTTCCTGAATTTTCCCGTTACTACATTCTCCCTTCAGCCTCAGACATTTGCAGTGACAGTCTCAGTGAAATACTATTCAGGAAAATAAGAAAATGTTGACCAGTGAGCTTGTTGGTCAGCCTCTGGCAGGTCCTTAAGCAGATTCAGCTGCCCCAGATTATCAGGGCTGGAGCTCTGAGGAGGAGAAATCCAATCTGGTGGAGAGGAGCTCCCATGGGCTTTTCCTGGCCTCCTTTAATTTCCACACTTACAGCAACACCCATATTTATGTTTCTGACTTCCACTGTTACTCTTGAGTGGCCATAATGTGTAAAATATTATTATTCAACACATAGCCATACATGAAAACTTCCACACATTTCAGGGTGGGGTCGGAAGTGAGAAGACTTCATTCTACAATTCCAGGATGACCCAGAGAAAAGTCTCCTATGTACTGTACGAGGAAGTTTGGCAAAGCATGAGGCAAAGAGATCTTTCCTGGAGGAAGATGATAAGGAAAGCTTTTGTGGGGGAAATGGTGCTTGAGCTGCACATTTCAGGATAGGTTTCATTCAGCACACAAGTGCTGAGTGCATAGTGAGTCAGCTGCTTGTGGCCACTCAGAGGTTGTGTGTGTGGATAAAATGAAGGTTCCTGTGGCCAGGATTCTCACCTGGCCATGGTTGGCTAGCTCACTACACAGATGTGGACAATGCGTCAATTTTGACTCTGTAAAAGAGCCTTGCCCAGTGCTCTAGGCGACACGGTGGCACGACTGCAAGGTTGCAGGAGAGCAGAACAGAGGCTGGAGTGGTGGCAGCTCCGAGGACGGCTGTGCGGACAGAGAGGCCCAGAGGACGGCTGTGTGTGCAGAGGGGCCCAGAGACAGAGACCGGCTTGCTGTATGCAGCCTCGCTCTGAGTGAATGGGATTCTAGTGACTGACCTGCCACTGTGGGAATAATAAAATTGGGTATAACCCTTTCACTCCAAGAACGTCCTCCTGTCCTCCTGTTGTTTCTCTGGTCACACTGAATACACAGTGAACTTTCCCAGGGCTGGAACCCATTGGCAAGACAGGGTCCTTTGGCTCATGTCTTTCCTTTCCCTGAGCCTCAGTTTCCTCATTTGAAAAATGGGGCTAATGTATGAATAGTCTATCTCATAAGGTTGTTTTGAAGATTAAAGCTGATAACACGTAAAAGAGTCCTTTGTAAAATAATGACACCAACAGCTGATGTTTGCTGGTTGCCTGCCATGTGTCAGGCACTACTCCCAAAGACTGAGTGACTTTGTTCTCATGACAATTCCATGCGATGATAAACTGATGTTTAGAAAGGAAAGTAAAGAGCCCAGGGGCACTAGGAGAATAAGATGTGGAGTCAGGATTGAAGGCAGTTGGCCTGTCGGGGCGCTGTGTGCAGTTGTTTACATGATTGTGTGCGATAATCATCGAGCTGCCTTACTTCCCACCAGCCCTCATTTAAGGCGCACCTCCGAGGCTACACTATCCCGCCGTTTCCTGGATAAGGATCAGCATTGCTATTTATTTTTCAGCAGCTCTTGTCATTGTTTCACTCAGGTGTCTGGCTTCTGCTGGTCTCTTTGGAACAGCAGAGAAAGTAGAAAGTCAGAGCCAGATCAAATTCAACTTCATCTTCCGGGAAACTCCTTGCTGTTATGAATGCCATAGCCCTACGGCCTAAATATATATGCAGAGGCATTCATTCTTCACACACAGGCACATATGTGCACACCTCGGATACTTTCTCTGCATCGAGCTATTACTTGCTAGACATTTTCTTCTCTTGCTTCTTCTATCAACCCTGTAGGTAGATATTATTACCAAAGAGGAAACAGAACTGATGAGGTTAAGTATCATGCCCAAGGTTATACACATAGAGCCAAGATTCCCATTCAAGTAGGTGAGCCTCCAAATTTTGTGCTCTTTGAATTGCAAAAACTGTTTATAATATTTCTTCTTATTCCCAACTTTCATTCTCATGATTTTACTCCCCAATAAGAGACTCTAATCTGAAGCCCTCATTATCATTATTTAGAATATATATATATTTAAATTTTTTATTAAGGTATTATTGATATACAATCTTAAGAAGATTTCATTATTTAGTAGATATATTTTTACACAGGAGTTGGTTGACAAGTCAGGTTTCTGTAAGAAGAAACAGACACCACTAAAGAGAAATGATTCCACACCAAGCCCGACCCATTTCAGGAAGTCCCCGCTGTACCCCTCAAACTCGCTTTACCTGCGTGCTACTCCTCAAAGGTGCGCCTGTTGTTACTCTGCTGTCTGTGTGGCGACTGGGTGGGAGATTTGGGCAGCGGACTCCGAGAGCACAGCGAGTGGAATCCACTCAGCTCAGTGAACCTGAAGTTGTTCATTGCGGTGCCGGGTGGAAGAATTCACGGAATGCTGCGTGATGCCACCGGCAGCTGCAGAGCCGGTCAGGTGACAGGCTGCACCTCGCCCAGGGCAGAGTCACCCCTGAGTGCAATGCTCTGTTTGCTGGGGTGAAATAGAAAGCTTGCTCCAGTAAAGGAGAGTTGTTTTTAACAGAGAAAACAAAACTCCCTGTGTTCATGAAAATCTATACTTTCCCTGGGAAGAATGCACAAGAAAAAAAAAAGCCACACGGGAAACAGTTTCAACAGGTCCTCAAGCAGGTGAATGGAAATTGCTACTGGGAGCCATTTCACAAAGCCAGGGGAAGAAAAAACTACAGCTTCGTGAACATTTGCCTCCTTCTGCATTTCACACACATGGTCGGAAACACTGAGCGTTTGTCCAGGAAGTCACAGCTCCTAATGAAGTGAGCCTCTCACTCTGCCTCTAGATTAATATTGTTGAAAGTTTCATGATGCAGGAAGTTGTTTAAATGGAACAAACTTACTTAACAAAAAAGCATACACTCTTCTTTTCCACTTTATTTGTTGGGAGGTTCTTCATAAAAATCTCCTGAGCCTGGATATAAAGCTTTGTACTTTAAATATTGCAGCAATACTCAAGAGAAAAGTGTTTGTCCTGCTTAATCTATTGACATTCCAGAGGAGAAACGGGTACTGAAACTCTCCTGTTTTGTTTCAACAGTTAACACATGTTTTTAAACTGTATTATTCTCTACCCCTAATTTGCTGCAGTCGTTGCTTACTGCCTATTAGATCACCAATCTTCTGGCAAAGTGTTTGGGGAGCCGTGCTGCAGGTAAGCTCATCTGTGTGATCGCTAAGATCTGGCCACTGTGAACGTCCCCCAGGAGAGCTACCCTACAAAGGTCTGTGGTCAGAGTGGCCACACACGTGCCATTGAACCATCTGCTCCGGGAGAATGACCTCATAAATCTTCCTAGACACTTGGTGATCAATCATATTTCTGGGCCATCCACATGTGGAGAACTGTCCCCTTGAAAAGTTTCTGCTATAAAAACAGAGAATCCAGTCATCCATGAGAAGGTGCATCCTTTCATTAGTAATTTTCTGGCTTATAGTTAGTGATGAATTTTCCTCTTTTAAAGGAATAGACTATATATCTTTAGCCTTCCCTCATTTTCACCCTCTGTTCATTATTAATAGTTGTTATCACTAAGTTTTACCCAATTTTCTTACATTTTTAAAGGAGTGTAGGGTCCAGAATTGGGAATCCAGGAAGAAGAGCAGAGTGGTAAGGTTATGGGAACCTGGACACGACTGGGCCCAGCGATGGTGTTGCCTGCAGCGTACACCTGGGAAGGTTAGTTAGCCTCCCTGAGCCTCAGGTTGCCTATGATCACAAACCTGAGGATTGTGGTATGAGTTGTTGGGAGATTTCAAGAGATTTTATTATGTAAAGCATTCAACACAGGACCTGGCATATAGCAACCACATGAGAAGTGACAGCAATCATATCCTTACTAATGTCATTATTCTTACAGGTCATTCCCTTAACGCATCCCCACGCCATCTCTTTTACAAGCTAATACACTACTGTACTGCTGCCTAACATTGGGTTCAGTGTTCAAGATGTCTAGGTCTTTTCCATTTGTGTCATATTTATACCCTGGTTGTACTCACCCTAAATCTTAAATCTGGGTTGGTCAGGCACTGTCTTGAATGTATCCCTATTGTTTTTTGGCAAGCTTATCTTGCTCCCCAGCAAGATAGCCTTCCTGGGATGCTACCTCACCATGGCTAAGCAGTAACAGTGAATTTTTTTTTACAGAGGGGAAATGGACTGAAATGCAGTGTAATTCAGACTTTTTGTGGCTGGGTAATGTAAATGCCTGTGTTTTAAATAAGTATAGTACTCACTCCCATGTTTATTATTGAGGAAGGAGCGTATAATTCCCTCCATGGCACCAGCGGGAAAATTCTTTACTACTTTTCAAGGTGACCTACAACACTCAATGGGTGCTAATAAAACTTTGCTCATTTTTTCTATTATGCATCAGTAGATTCTGCTAAATGAAAATACACGTTACCGGGGGACTTAATTTCTCCACTATTAGGATACCACCTGTGTAAAAAAATTAAAGCTCCCCAGGGGATTTCAATAAACATAATTAACTCAGGAAAGCAATTTATTTTGAGGAAATTAGCCTCCAACTCCGAACTCTGAGTTAGGATATTCTCTGGTTTCTTCACGTCAGAAAATTTTAGAATAGCAATATTATACTTTGGGCAATACAGTTGTGCATAAAAAAATTCTCACATAAGTCACCTGTATTCAAAATGCTTACTGACTTAGACCCATTCGGGTTCTAGAAACGTTTAGTAAAATTCTCAGATTTTCCCTTGGAAGAAAGGATTACAGATTCTTCTCAAGGAGCATCTTTTTTCACACAGTGCGGAAGAACTACAGCCGTTCCCATAGGAATTGGCTGCATACATTTCGGCACTTCCAGCAAGATGTCAATTGTTCCCTTGTCATCTCTCAGCTTCCTCTGCCATGACATGTTCCTATACTTCACTTTGACCAAAAGCCTCTGAGGCTGTTATTCCAAATGATGCTAAGCAAGTCAGCTCTTGGTCTTTTTGCTAGAATTCATATATCCATGTTTGTAGCAGGCTTACATCATAAGCACACACAAAAAATAGGTTTGGTCACCTGTTAGGCAAGAACTCAAAAACATATTTAATTTTGTATATGTATTGCAACTTATTGAAACATAAATAGGTAGGAAACATGTTCCTTCACCGGGAATGGGGAAACATCTTCAAGTATAGCAAACTAAACGAGGAGCTCAAGATCTGTCGTAATGATTTTGTGGTGTAACCATTTTCACCTATAAATTTCAACTCTGCAGGTCATATTTGCTCTGAAATTGATATAAATCTAGCTTTAAAAATGTTAATACAAATTCTGTAGGTTTGTTTTTACAAAATGCCTAGCCAAATGCTCCAATTACAAGGAAAATTCAATATTGAATGTATCTTTACTTACATGTAAATCCCATATAGTAAACAACTTCAACGTATGGGATTGTATGACCAATCTGAATAATGCTTTAAACATTTTTTCTATTCTTTCAATTGGAAACATATACAAATGTAATGGAATCTTAGGGTTGATTACAATAGCAATTTAAATATGTCTTTGAAAGAACAAAAAGTGGTTAGATTCAGTTCTGATTTATAAGATATTTGAACTATCAGAGGAAATAATGACAACAGCAAAACAGTAATGGAGACTCTGTGACCCAGTGACAGTAATGAGGCTGCTGAATTTGCGCTGGAAATCAAAGGCAGGGCCAGTGTCTTCGCTGTTAGCACAATGCTTCTTGAGGCCAGCCAAGGTATGAAATAGAAATGAGTCTAGACGATTATGGAGTAAGACAAAAGTGCACATATTACTAATCTAGAAGCACAGTTTTCTGCTCCCGAGGCCTAGAGATATGACATTAATAACCCACAGAATGGTGGCTTTTTTACCCTAATAACCAAAAAGCATGCATACGTGGCCTGACACACAAGTCCCAAATGCACTGTAGCTGCATAAACAGCCATTCCTGGAAGTTTCTTTACTCCACTCCCACAATCCACTCCTACACCCCTGAAGCTTCTGACATTTACTTTAATTAGCTTTTGTTTTTGCTTAACAAAAAGACAGGAAAGAAGATAGCCTTACCTATTAGCACAGGAAACTCTGGCCTTCTATAGAGTAAAGGCAAAAAATGCTTGATCTTTGGAGCAATTCAGCAGGAACCCCTGGCCATACTCAGAGGCAGCCCAGTAACCCCTTCCCATCCAGTCCTGTCCCGTCCAGTTGGCAGCCGCCGTGCTTCCCGGCGCTGCTTGGCAAGCCTGCAGTTCACTTGTATTCCCTCCCCTGGACTCACTGTGTGGAATCAGGCAAATGAGTAACGTCACCTCCCTTTCTCAGACCTGTGCTTCGAGCTAACAATTGGCACAGAGCTTGCTGATTTCTACAGTAGATTCACAGAAGCTTCTCTGAGCAGATCAGTGGTTTGAAAGAATTAGATTTGCCTAACAACCAGTAATTTAGCTTCTGTTAATGAATAACTCACTTTAAGGAATCAAGGAAGTTTCAGGTTCATATCAGATGTGGGGCCTTTTATCAGGCAGGCGTCAGTGAGAAGGCCCGGGGAGGGATGGAGAGAGGAAAGTAGTGGAATGAGATAGTATTCAAGTCAAATATAATTAAATACTACAAGAGCTGCAAAACAGCTAATCTAAAGGAGCAAAAAAAAAAAATCGAACTATGTTATTGGTGTCACTAGTGAAACCCGGAACAACTGAATGGAGCACCCTTAGGGGCCCAAGGGATTTTCCGAGCCGGCACTTGTCCCTCCTGGGCCCATCCAAATCGCCAGTTCACTTCCTTTCACCAGCCAAATACAGAACTCCTCTGCTCAGGCCTGATACACCGGGGATCCCTTCCAAGCGGTCCTCCAGCTCCTTACATCTCTCTCTCTCTTTCAAGGAGAATGTTCCCCAAGCCTCTAATGTGCATGGATTAATTGCTGGCATTCAGTGGATCGTTATATCTGGAAGCTGTTCTCTCCTCTCTTCATGCATGATACGGGTTTCTCCTGTTATTGACCTGAGGTTTTGCCTACACATGAAGCAGTAGGATATTTCTGAGTCTCCTCCAACTAGCTTTCAGTCAAACTAAGTGTAGAAGTGTGTTGGGGTAATGCAGTGGGGGAGATCAAGGCATAAGGTGTACAACTGGAAATATCAATAGTTCCATGTCATTGGCAATCATGCTGCCATGTGAATAAACTGCTGGCTCAATGAAAAGGCATATTCATGGGGTGACGAGGGCTTACCCTGGTGTTTACCACTTAACATCCACTTAGTCTACTTTTGCTAAAAACTGTACCCGAATTTCCCTTGGGAAACAATGCTCTTGGGCAAAAGAGTTGACTTGGATAAATAGGCTGGGTCTTAGCCAGTCAGAGGAATCACATTCCCCTTCCATGGAGATTAGTCCAGGGGAGGTGTGTGACCCATCCAAGACCAGTGACAGTCATGATGAAGATGAATGTTTGGTGGTTTGGGGGGACAAAGTCTCTATTGCTGGACTTGTTAACAAGAATATATAAGATGGGGTTGCTCTTGACATCTTGCCACCAAGAAACCAAATCTTAGTGACTTTGTTTGGGCTCGTTAAGCCAGCTGTGCCCGAAGCCGACAAAATCCACCCTTCACTGTAAACCAATTCTTTAACAGCTTAAACGATTTTAGGTTGGGTTTTCTGCCATTTGCCATAGAAAATATTCCACCTGACAGAATCAGCTAATCCCAGACTTGTGGGAAGGCTCTTCTGGGTCTGCTCCTTGTAGTGGAAGTGTACCAGAGACTTGTCAGGAACCAACTATGACAAATGAACCCCTTTCACAACAATCACAGGCTTCCACAGACAGCCAGTAGAGGAGGGAAAGGCCTTGGAAAAAATGTAGTCATTCAAGGTCACTAAAAGTGTGACTTTCCAAATTAATTCTTCTTAACCGACTTCATGCTCACTTCTGCAAATACTTTCATTTTCACCACCTAACTTGTCTGGGGTTCTTTAGCCGCTCACTGTTTGGCCTCAATAAACCTGATCATGGAATCCATCCACCCATGTATAACATTCATCAATTTCTTTGGGTAATTAGTTTCACAGAAGATTTCTCTCTCTTTATTTTTTATCCCCTTCCTGTCCTGCACAGCTCCCACCACCCCACCTGTCTGCCTTGGTAAACTTGAAATAAAGAACAGTCTCTGTAACCACAAAGTCAGACTTGCCTGCTTCCTTTACAGAAAACATAAATTCTAAAGCAGCTTTAAGTGGGTAAATTATCTAACAACAGAAAATTCCTGGATGATCGCATTTTCTATAAATAATTTTTCTTACCTGAAACCAGTGTCACTCCTTCAGGTACACCATTTCTGTGTTCGGCCTCCTAGCTTTTCAAGTGTCTATTATAGGCACAGAAAAACTCAGACATATCCAGGAATTCCTTTTTAGCTCAGCAAAGTAATATGTGGCTTGAACTGCAAGACTGAAGTTTTTTTTAAGAACCGGGGAGTGAAGACCTGTGGCTAAGGTGTATTGAGTTTGTTTCATTAGTATAAAGAATACTTTGCTAAAAAACATGATAAAAAGTAATATATTTTACTCCCAAAGTATAGAGGACTCATTATTCTCCCTAATTAGTTCCTCCTTCTGTGTTTCTTATCTTGAAGGCCTTCACCATGTGCCAAGCACACAAACTGGAAGCTGGGCATCACCTATAGTCTTCTCTCTCCTCTTCCCACTCATGGCCAATGATCCCATCACATCCTAGGTTCTGTACATTCTGTTTCCTCAACATTATTTATAATCTGCTGCGGGTTGATCCCAAGGTGACTCTCAAAGATCTGTATTCTGGTGTTCAAGCCTTGGAGTTTTCTCCCCTTCCACATGGGTAGGTATGTAACTTGCTTCTAACAACTAGAATATGACAAAGATGACAGAATGTTACCCCATTATTACCTTACGGTATATAAGACTCCATTTTGCTGACAGACTCACTCTTGAGTTTGTCCTTGGTGTTCTGAGGAGACGCTTGGCCATGCTGACAAAGCCCGCATGACATGGAATCGCATATGGCAGCCTCTGGCAACTGGAGGTGGCCTCCAGATAATGGCCAGCAAGGGACCAGGGCCCCCAGTCCTGCAGATAGAAGGAAATGAATTCTTCCAAAAGCCTGAATGTCCTTTGGAAAGAACTCCTTCCCCAGCTGAGCCTCCAGATAAGAACACGGCCCAGCCAACACCCTGTGGCATCCAGAGCAGAGGACAGGTCTGAGCGATGGCTGGACTCCAGACCCACAGAGAGTGAAATGATAGATGCGTTTCCTTTTAAACCACTAAATTCATGGTAATTTGTTATACAGCAATAGAAAACTAATATATGACATTTCCCCCTCTCCATTGCATTAGCTAGGTAGCCATTGTTTCTGTTAAATTCTTCATCTTCTCTTGTCTGGATAATGACAGGAGTATCCTAGCAGGTCTCATTGCCTCCAACAGGGTCCCTTCAATTCCACCACCAAATCACCTTTCTAAAATAAAGTATGATATGTGACTTGTGAACTTAAAATTAATAAGTGGCAATCTCTTGCCTGAGGATGAAATCCAAACCCCTTGGCTTGGCACGCAAAGGATTTTGCAACCTGGCCCTTACCCCTCTCTCCAGCTTTGCTCCCAACACCCAGACACACACAGTCCTGTGCAGTGAGGTCAATACCTTCCAAATACATCTAGGAGCCTATCGCCTTTCACTGTCTCTGCTACCACTACTGCTACAACCAGAACACCATCATCTCCCATGTTTCGCTTGGATTATTGCAATAGCTGCCTGGCTTCTATCCTTGCCTTGTTAAAATAAAGTCCAGATAATCCTATGAAAATAAAAGTCAGAACTGACTCGTTTCCCTCAATACTCTGCAGTGGAATGGCTCTCCATCTCCCCTTTAGTCAAAACCAAAGTCAATGATTTGCAAAGCCCTATATGATATAGCTCCCCCTTCTCTCTCCATGTCTTCAATTTCATCTTCTATCACTCTTGCTTTTGCTCTCCCTCCTCTAGCCACACTGGAGCTACCCAGTGTCCTTGCTATTCCTTGGACACAACAGTTATATTTCTATGAGGGGGCCTTTGCATTTGCTGTTCTTTCTGCCTGGTAGGTTCTGTCCCCACAGGTTCATATGGCTTGCTCCTTCACTTCCTTCACATTCTTTCACCTTAGAGGTGATGTCTTCCCTGACTACTCTCTATAAAATAGCAACCCTCCCAGGCTCCCCTGCATGTCTCATTTCCTGTTCTGTTTTGTGCATAGCACTGTCATCTGCTTATGATACATTTATTTATTCCTTTTTTTATTACCCTTCTCCCTCATCACACTTCCAAAAATATAAACTTCATGGGGACTGGGAATTTCTTTATTGGTTGATTCTCTAGAGTTCAACATGGTATCTGGCACATAGTATGGACCTACATTGTTGAATAAACTTTGATTAAATAAGTGAAAGCAATTTAAGTTCAATCAGACTCTCCAGGCAAGACTGTGATTTAGAAATGAACAGCCTGAGGAAAGACAACAGTGTAGAATTTACTTTGTCATTGAGTTTAGAAATAAAAACATCCATCTTTCATGGGCAGATGTGATTGCAAAGTCATGGTCCTAGCTCACCATGACGTCAGCTCAGTGGTGGTTTCCCACAGTGCCCAGATGCAGGAGCGGCAGGGCCTCCTTCATGAGGCCTGTTCTCCTGTGTGGTGTTCATCCTCTAATTGTCCCAGTATTCTGTGAACTCCCAAGATGGATTTTTAATAAAAACCCACTTCTGTTTCATCAACCAGCAAAACTGCTTTTGTTGCTTGCACAAAAATCCCCGACTGATGGTATAACCACCATTTTCCCTTTTGCATCTGTGTCTTGCACCTGCCGGTCCCTTTCTGCTTATAAAATACGAACTCATCCTTTAACCATGATTAGTATCTCTTATTCTCTGTAAAGGTACCCATGCCAAGTAGAGCTGATTATACCTTTTGTTTCCGTGGGGCAACTTGAATAGACCTCTTCCACATCACTCTCATTCTCCCCATTCAAACCCTCACGAGCAGGGACCAGGTTTTAATTCATCTGGGGAACTCCAGTCCTAGCCTACTATCTGGCACAAAGGAGAAATTCAGTAAGAATTTCATGAAGTTTTCCTTATAAAAGCATCGATAAAATAATAATTTTATAATTGAAAAGAATTTGGATGCAGAAATAAAGAGATGGCTAGCAAAGAAATCCATTTGGCTGAGACACAATTATTTTCTTAAGTTGGTAGAAAACAAATTTTTTTTCATTTCTCAGTACCAGTAAAGGGGAAGACAGGGGCATATCCTTTTTACTGAAAAACCTCTATTCAGACTGATGGGAAAAACAGAGAAGACAAAAATTCCTAATATCAGGGATAAAAGAATTGACATTACTATAGATTCTATAGATATATTAAAAGAAAAATAGAGAAACACTATAGAAATTTTGTGTCAACAAATTTGACAACTTAGATGAAATGGACAAATTCCTGAAGGACAAAAACTGTCAAAGCTCACTGAAGAAAAAATAGATAACCAGAATAGTCCTATATTAACTTATTTAAAAACTGGAACTATAGTTAAAAACATTCATATGAAGAAAACTTGAAACCCAGATAGCTTCATTGATACATTCTACAAAACAATTAAGAAATAAATAATACCAATTGTGTTAAAAATTATTTCAGAAAATTTATTTCTCAGTAAGATGCTTTGAGGGCTATTCATATGTAAATTATAAGTACATAATTATAGATATATAGATACATATCCTTTTATGGCTGATAGCATTCCATCCTATGAATATAGCACATTCAGTTTATCCATTTCTCCATGAAGTTGTAAGTGGTGTGCAGGAGTTTGCTGAGAGACACTGTAGAGTTGGGGTTGAAAGAGCACATGCCAGTTAGGCTGCTTGGGTTCACATCTAGTCCTATCATTTCCTAGCCACATGACTCTGGGCTTAAGACTCATGAGTCTTAAGCTTTTTTGTGTGTCAGGCCTTTTTTTTTTAATTTATAAGGCAGGGATATGATTGTACCTATCTCTTAGAAATGTTATGAGGATTATAGAGGTAATATTTGTAAGGTGCTTGGAAGCATGACTTGGAATGTACTAAGTGCTCCGTGAGTGTTTGTTAAATACACACCAAAAGGAACATCCTTGGAAGTACTTCCTGGTGCACAGTTGCAGGAATTCGTTGAGGATACATGCCAGAAGTAAAGTTTATGAGGTTGTAAGATATGCACATTTTCTTATTTTACTGAGCACTGCCAAATTACACTGCAAAATGGCAGTACCAACTCATACTCCCACAGGAAGGGTGCCTTTTTGTCACATACCTGACAACACCCAAAAAGGACTCCTGAGGTTGACCTGTTGGATGAAAATGATATCTTCTTTGTATTAATTTGCCTTTCCTGATAAGTGATGAGATTAAACATATTTGAAATTCTTAACATACTCATAATTTCTCTTCTTCTAAATGCCTGTTCAGATTCATATTCTTTTCATGGATTTATATGAGTGTATTTTTCTTACTAATTGAAATAAGTGTTTTATATAGTATTATAGATACTAAGGCTTTGTCTACAACATATGTTGCAATTATATTTAACTTTATGTTTCACTTTTGTTTTTGGATGAAGACTTTGCTGTATGAAAGTTTTGTTTCATTTTAACTTAAAATTCAAAAAATAACACATTCACATAGTTCAAAAGTTAAAATATATTATATGTATATAATTACATGTGTGTGTGTGTGTATGTGTGTGTGTATAGTGAAAAAATACTCTAACACCTGTCCCCATCTACTTAGTCCTGCCCAATCTTCTGCTATGAGAAACAAACAGTTTCCTTCCAAATTTTCTTAATTCAAATACAAACTAAATACATATTGTATTTCTCCATTTTGACATACACTGTATTTTGCTACATACAGTCAAATATCTATATACATTCTAAGTATTGCTTTAATCATTTAACAATGTATCTTGTGCTCTTTCCATATCAGCATGTAGAGAGCTTACTCCTTTTTAAAGCTGCATTTTTTTCTCTAGTGTGGACATGCCATAGTTTACTTAATAATGGACATTTGGGGGATAAACATTTCTAAAAATGAAGCAGTGATATAAATAGAAGCTTTTAGCTTTAAAAAGTCAGCTTTCCCTTTTATGGTTCATACTTTTTATTTCTTATTTAAGAAATCCTCCTCTACCTTGAATTCATAAAGACAGAAAATTATTACATATTTTTTCTAAAATATGTAGTTTTTTTCTCATATTTAGCTTTAAATGCAAAAGTTAATTTTTGTTTATAATGTGGGGTAGGAATCCAGATATACATATAATTATGTATATGTAAACTATATATATAATTATATATGTAGTTTTATATAGAGATATATAATTTATCCATTTCAGGAGTCTCTATTATGTCCCATTGGCCCCTTTGCTTTCCTCTGTGCCAATATTACACTGTTCTTGTGTTCTTAACTTCTTAGCATGTCTTGATATTGTACGGAAAGAGTACACTTTCTTTTTGAAACTGTCTTAGCAATTCTTTGACCTTTACAGTTCTTTGACCACATAAATTAGACTCAGTTAATCATATTTCATAGAAATCAATCTGACATCTTGATTCAAATATTAATTAGAATTTTATGGATTGTAATGAGTTGTATACAGATTATTTGCAAGTTACTGATATCTATTCAATGCTGATTTGTTTGATTCATGAGCAGGGAACATTTCCAAATATTTAAGTCCTCTTTTATGTTCATCAATAAATTATTATATTTTATTTCATGAGGTTCATGCACATATTTGTAGGGTTTGTTCTTAGGGACTTTATGGCTGTTGTATCTTTTTTATATGGTTCTTTTTTTCAATCACATTTTCTATTTTATTATTCTTAGTGTGAGGAAACCTTAAAGATCTTTGTATACTCATCTTATATCTGTAAACTTTTTGAATCTTATCATTAGTTTTAAAAGTTTGTACAGTCTCTTGAATGTAGACAATTTTATCATCTGTAAATAAGGACAGTTTTATACATTTCCACCCCCCCATTCATATACCTCTTACCTTGTTTATTCATTTGTACCCTTTCTGATTTTTTTAACCCACCTTGCCATTAGTCATTTCAAAGAATCAGATTCAGTTTTGTTGGTCAGTACTATTTTTTTCCAGTTTCTATTTCATTAACTTCTGTTTTTACCTCCACTGCTTCTTTGCTGCAAATTTTACTGGATTAACTTTCCCCTACCCCACCAGCCCCTTGGAGCAATTATTTAGTTTATTCATATTCTTTTTAGTTTTCTAAAAATTTCCTCTATATTGTATTTATAGACTTTATACTCTTACCTTTATTACTTGCTTCCATCTACTTTCTTTCGTGTATTTTGCTGTTCTTGTTTAATTTTTCTGATTTTGAAGTTGTCATTATTGATTTTCAGCCTTCTTTCTTCATATTGTCTTTAAAACTGTAAATGTCCTTTTTAAGCAAGGTTTTAGCAGTTATTCATGAGTTGGTATGTTGTATTTTCATTATCATTGAGATCAAAACATTTCCTATTTTCATCATGACTTCTTTGACCCATGAATTACTTAGAAGTCTACTGTTTAATTTCCAAACCAAAGACTTTCTGGCTGCATTTTTATTCTCCTATTGTGGGCAGAGAATCCATTCTGCTCAATCCTTTAAACTATTTTGGAACTCATTTTATGTCTCAGCATATGGTCATTTAGAAAATGCTGGCACTTTGGGTTCAGTGTCCTATTTATGCACATTAGATCAAGTTTACAAATTATTTTCCAAATGTTATAGTATTACATTTTATATGGCTTTTAAATTAGATATTTTGAGGCATGTTACAATTTCCTGATATGTTTTGGAATTGTCCATTTCTCTTTTTTCTTTTTTGTTTGGAAGCTCTATTTTGTAATCATAAATATTGTGAGGCTCTGCTATATTTGGATACCAAATCAGAATTGTTATACTCTTCCTGGTGGATGGAACCTTTTATCACAATGAACTGTCTCTAACCTATAAACAGCTTTTTCTTCTCAAGTGAGCTGATGTATTTGTCTGACAATAATATAACTGTGCAATCTTTCTTTTAGCTAATATATTTGTGTGCTCTGTCTCTTTTAATTTCAACCTCTCTTTTTCCTCATATTTTAGATAAGTCTCTTTTTACATCATATGGGTTCCCCATGCCCCTCAATCTGATCACCTTTGTCTTTTAATTAGAACATTTAGGCCATTTTCATCTAATCCAATTACTTACACTTTTGGGTTTGAACTTATCATCAGTATTTATTTCTATTTGTTCTATTTGTTTTATGATGCTTTTTCTCTACTTTCTTGCTTCTGTTTTGGTTGAGCATGTTTTATTCCTTTTTCTCCTCAGTAAGCTTGGAAATCACATACTCATTTATTATTTTTTTTAGCACTTCATTGGAGAATGTAAATAATTATATATTATACAATGTGTATGTGTTTGTATCTCCACAAGAAATTATTTCACCAATTATAAAATAATGTACTTACATGTGTATTTTTCTTGATTTACCCTGCACATGGGATTCATAAGGTTTCTTGACATTGTAGTTAGAGGTGATTTTGGAATGTTTACAGCCATTGTCTCTTAAATATTACTCCTAACCCATTCTTTCTCCCTCTTTTCCTCTGAGTCATCAATTACATGTATGATAGAATTTTTACTGTAATATTTAAGTCTCAATTTCACTTATAATGTCCATCCTTTGATGGTCTTCATTCTGGGTATTTCCTTCTGGTCTGTGATCCAGTTCATTAATTCTCTCTTCATCTGTGTCTAACAATACTGTCCCATCCACTAATGTTTTCATTTTAGTTATTGTATTTTTTGTTTCTAGTATTTTCATTTGCTTCTTTTTTATATGTATATTACAATTTTCTGCCAGATTTTTGTCCTTTTTTTCTCCCTGCATATAGTAAACAAAATTGTTTTAATGCCTAAGAACTCCAATATCTGGAGACCTAGTGAGTCCATATATGTTGGATGGGTTTTTTATGCTTGTTTTTATTCATATTCTGTTGTCTCCTTGGATACTTGGTTATTTGTATGTATGTGAATATGTTTGTGTGTGTGTGAATGGACATTGTATTTGCAAAATTTATTGTAAAAATAATTTCAGGCTTAGGATGTCTTATGCTAAGGAAGAGGATTTATATTTGCTTATACATTAGCATTGATATCACTTCAATCCAATGTTAGGTATTGAAATAAATTGAAACTGAGCTTTATTTCCTCTATTTCCAGTTAACCCTGCTCCTAAAGTTTGGCCCTTGAGGACTTCTACAGTGGCTTCTTCAGGTCCGCTTTCATTCTTGATAGCCCTAGATTGTAATGCCTGTTTTCCTTTCTCCGTGAAGCTATGTACAGTAATGTCTCTTGGACTTTCAGGTGTCTTTTTGACTCAGCAGAAGTCCATCAGGGAAAAGTGGCCCCAAAGCCAAGATCGTTTCTCTGGGTTTCAATTCTCCTCCACATCTTGCGTCACTGATACTTTATTATTGTTTTGTCTTTTTAATGCCTGAAACACATTTTTTTCCAAATATGTAAAAAAATTGTTTTCTCCAGATTTTACTGTCTTCAGCAGATGGATTGATCAGATTAATCCAGACTACCAGATAGAAGTATAAAACAAGTTTTTATCTCTAAAATGCATTTTTATAAGATTAAAAAATTAGTCTACATATGCACTGATACTGTATTAAAATAGCATTTGTGGATTTTTCAAATCATTTCTACATTAGTTGTAAAGGTTCAAGAGTTCACACAGCAAAGACACTGAATAAAGCAATAATTTGCCTTGAAAATTGTCTGAACCCCAATTATGAATTACTAGCATACATAACTTTGTTCATTATAAACAATGATATTAAAGTTACCAGGCAAACATCTTACCTAGTTCCTTTATACTTGAGCCATCATAATAGATTTTCACCTAAATTTTCAAGGATAAAACAATGGCTAACTGTCTCAACAGAAGGGGATTTCAGGCTAGGAAGGCTGACATGAAACACATGCTAAGAAGGTAAAACCATGAAATTAAACATTTTTTTATGTCAGTACTATTGTCTTTATCTTTACTACCCCATAAAGAATGGTTTACAGACTGGATACAACCCCCGTCCCTAATGTGCTTCATTATTAAAACAACACTTAATTAAGTGGTGGACAAAGCCAGAAACATGCTATGGTTTAAGGAAATCTCTTAGGTTATTTTCAGATGTTTCTAGTTTGGCAAAAGCCAAAGCATATTTTGTTGAGCACATTTTATTCCTATGTGTATTATGAGGGAAATCTAACCCATGTGTTTTATTTCATTAAAATTTTGCCAAGTTAAATGGTTCTTTTGCAAGATATATTTAATGTGAAGTTATTTTTATGAGGCTTTTTCCCTTGGATTATGAATTCATATGTCACCTAAAGTAAGTATACTTTGATCCAAATATCTTGTAGTTATGAAGTCAGAAACCCACAAAACTTGGGTGATTTCCCAACAGTGCCAAACACAATATTTCATTTCTACCACTAACATTACAATTTTTTCCTCATATTTGTCAATCAGCACTTTATTGAGAAAACTACAGAGTTGTTCTCATTTTTAAGCCTTGCCTTTTTATAAATGTCCAAATGAGGCCATTCCTCAATTCAACATGGGCCACTAACTTCAAATTGTGGGTGTAGATCTAAGTGTATGGTTTGTGTACTGACTGAATCACATTTGCAGGGACTTTTAAAAGTATGACATAAGTTGGCACATCAGAGGACTCGATGAATACTAAGCAATGAGAGTGGCACAAATGCCATGTGAAGATAAGAGGCAATGGCGATTCTCAATCAGTGCTGATGGGAATGCATATTAGTAAACTGCTACAGAAAACAATCACTGTCTAGTAAAGCTGCATATGCACATGCCCTCTTAACCAATAACTGCACTCTTAGGTATAGTCCCAGAGAAACTTGTTCATGTGAACCAGGGGACATGTACAAGAAAGTTCATAGTGTCATAATAACAAAAGCAATTTAAATACCACTCAATAGGAAAAATGGATAAGTATGTTGTGGTAGTCAGACAATGTGACTGTAAAGAGAAATGGGAATAAATTATTATTTATTATCAGCATGGACAAGCCTCAATGACAGAGTGCTGAGTGATAAAAAACAAAGTCATGGTAGAAAAAAGTATCATTATTGTATTTATATGAAGTCAAAAAATCTATAAAAGCAAAGAACTTAGTGTTTAGAATATATACAAATATGAAACAATATAAACAAAAGCCATGAAATAATACAAATAAAATTCTGGTTAGTCATTACTTCACCTGAGCTGATAGAAAGTGATATGGGAAGTGATAAGAGATATGGGAAGAGCATCTAAGACTGCATTAATATTCTACTTTTTAAAGTTGTATAGTGTTTACACAAGATTTGCTTTTATCATTATTTTTATACTTTAAAAATGTGTTATGAATATTATTTCATATTTATTCAACATTAAAAATTAACCTAAATGCAGATTGAAACTTACAATCAACATATTGGAGTATTTACCTACTACCCAATTCTCATGAAACTAAAGCAAAAGGTACAGTCTGTCACAGTTTAATTATATGCTTAATGTTTCCTTTCCTATCCTGACTTTTCAAAAAAAATTCCCTTTGGGTTTCTTCTGTCTTACATAGCTGGGCTATTTCTTATGTTTTTGGATTAGAGTAAATACTATCAGGCAGCTTCTGTCATTCCACATAAATAGAAATGATTACTCATCAGAAAAAAAAATCTATAATAACATGGCATAGTAGTTAATGTTTGACAAGCAAGTCTCAGTGGTGTACTGTAGCCGTCACTGCAGCCATTAGTAACATGGAGACACAATGGGCTACATTCTGCAAGAGAATGGAGCTCTCCCTCAGTCAAGACAAGACTGAACTCTTTCCAAACAACAAGGAATATATTTATTATGCATACTTAATTATTCACAAATACAGTGTGGCCAACCTTCTTCCCTCCCACCCCCTTCTCTACCTTAATTCCTTCCTCTCCCCCTACTTCCTTCTTTCTCTCCCTTCTCACCCATCTTTCTTCCTTCCTTCCTTTCCTTCTTTCTTTCAACAACTGCATTAAGTATCTATTATGTGCCAGGTGACAAATATTCATGTCTGCACTAGAGTCCCAAAAGAATTAATGGAACCTTTGGCATTGCATATACTACAGTCACATATCCTTTTTCTTTCTGGCACAGAATGACATTTACTTTGGTCAATCAAGTGATACCTTCACAATTTTTCCATATTTGTTAGCTGAATAATTTATTTTGCCTTTTTAAAACTGTGAATACAAGCAAGTGTATATGGAGTATATTTTTATATGTACAATTTAAGGGATGATAAAATGAACACTCCTGTACCACCAGGTCAAGAAATAAATGTTAACTGAAGTTAGAATGTGTGCCTCTCCCCAGTTTTCCCTCCCTTTCACCATCCAGGAATAATGCACTATTTGAATTGTGTATCACAATTCTCTTGCTCTTTATAGTTTTTATAACCTATGTGTTCATCTAAATATATCATGTTTTTGAAATATTAACTCAACATGGTGTTTATTCTTTATTCTTTTGTGTCTCAATGTTTTTCACTCAACAGTCTGTTTTTGCAACTTACCTGTGGAGCTGTGGTTGATTTACTTTTTACAGTTGCATAATATTCCACTGTATGCTATGCTATTGTCCTTTATTTATACTTTCTTTGTTGACGGGGATCTGATTTGTTCCATTTTTGCTATTATAGGGAATCTTCTCTGGATATACTTATGCATGTTTCCTGATGCAAATGTGTAAGTGTTTCTCTTGGTATATGCTTAGCTACAGAACCATTAGGTCATAGGATATGTGAATTTTTCAGTGTGATGAAAATGGCTGTTTTCCAAAGGAGTTATTCTGAATTCTATTCTGCAGTGTGTGAGAGTTCTTAGATCTACATCATCACCGACAGATGACTTCTTAATTTTTGGCCATTTGGTGAGCATGAAATTGTATCTCATCCTGGTTTTAAATTGTGATTCTTTGATCACCAATGAGTCTGAGCATCTTTTAATATTTATTCACCATTCATATTTTTCTTTTGTAAAATGCCTATTTATGTCTCTGCCTATTTTTCTGTTTGGTTATTTACCTTTTTCTTAATGACTCCAAAGAGTTCTTTACATGTACTTTTGATGTGTGTTCTTTTCTACATATATGTACCATATATACGTCCACCTAGTTCGTCATTTGAATTTCCCTCTTTTTTTGATTTTTTAAAAGATTTTTGCTACCTTGATTTTAATATAGTCAAAACTACAAATCTTTTTATGTTTTGTGCTTTTTGTTGTTTAAGAAACCCTTTCCCTACACAGAGATTATAAGTATATTCTCCTTTCCTGTCTCCTAAAGGTTTAAAATTTTTGCATTTCACATTTAAGTCCTTAATCTGCAAGGAATTGATTGTCATGTGTAGTGGTATTTAGGATCTGCTTTATTTTTCCTCAATATAGTCAACAATAGAGTAGCATGTGCTTAGGAGTTTATCCCTTTTCCAGTGACCTGCACTACCACCTTCATCTATACCATTTCTTTCCAGGGAGGGCTCTGTTTCTGAGTTCTACATTTTGCTCTTTGAGTATCCAGTCTATCTTTGCACCAATACCACCTTGTTTAATTAACATATTTAGTAGTGCAAGTTGCTTCATCTTTTTCTTCTTTAAAATTGCACTGGCTATTCTTGACCTTGTAAATTTCCATGTAACCATTGAAATCAGATTCTAACTTCCATGTAAAATTCTATCTAAATTTTGATTGGAATCACATGAAATTTACAGTTAATTTGAAGGCAATAAATATTTATACAATGTTGAATTTTCCTATCCACAGCATGCTATAATTCCAAAATTATTTAGATCTTCTTTAATGTTTTTCAATATATTGATTTTCACATATAAACTGTGTACTTTTAAACATGTTAACCACTTTTAAAATAGTGCTATTAAGGTATAATTGATATACAAAAACTGTACAGATTAAATGTACATGATTGAGTGGGTTTGGACATATGCATATTATTTTCATGAAACCATCACCACAATCAAGGTAACAGACATCCATCACCTCTAGAAGTCTCCTTGTGTCCCTTTGTTTCTGGTTTTGTTTATATGGTAAGAATATTTAATATGAGATCTTACCTCTTAATAAATATTTTTAAATGCACAATACAGTATTATTAACTGTAGGGACTTTGTTGTACAGCAGATCTCTAGTACTTATTTGTCTTGCATAATTGGAATTTTACACTGATTGAACAACACTTATACCCACTCTCCTTGCCCCCAGGCCCTGACAACCACCATTCTGTTCTCTGCTTCTATGAAACTGACTATTTTTGATACCTCATATGAATGAATCATGCAGTATTTGTCTTCCTGTGATGGCATTATTTCATGTAGTACAGTGTTTTTCAGGTTCATCCATGTTGTCATATATGGCAGGATTTTATTTTATTTTTTAAGACTGAAAAATATCCTATTATATGTGTAGACCACATTTCCTTTATCTAGTCATATCACATATCCTATTATATATGTAATGTTTTTCTTTAAACTCACCTTAACTAGACTCACTTTTGCTCTCTTTACCTTACAGGAAGAATTAATATTAGTCAAATCATGAGCTTGATGTGCTATTTCTATTTTATCTAATATTCATGAAAATAGAATCGTTAAGTATTAGCATTTTTAAAAGTTTGTACATATACCACATTTGGACAAAAGCCATTCTGGGTCTGCCCATGTGCTGCACTTTGGGAAAGTCTAATCACATCTAGAAAGACATAAAGAAGCCTAGCTCTCTCCCACCTCCTCCGCCCCAACAGTACACGCTCAGTGGAAGGGGAGCCGGCAGCCAGCTCTGCCTCCCTCAGCCTTCGCCAGGCTGCCAATCTCATCCTTTGTCTGCACAATTTTCCCATTTGGGTTTGTGCTCTGCCTTTTATTTGGGATTTCCATCTTTCTGCTGCCTGGATCATTACAGAAGGGGGTCAGTTTATGTCCTGGGAAACCAGCACTCCATCAGCTGCAATGCGCGCCAGTCAGCCAAGCTAAACTAGCAGAGCAGGATCAACAGGTTGGTGTTCAAGGTCCTGTTTGTATGTGGGCCCAGTCACGGGGCGCATGTGCGCTATCTTAAGTGGGTTGTCAGCTTCCCCATCAGTGTCCGGCCAATAGCAGGGTTACATCAGTCCCTATAGTCTTGTGTGATGACCCAATTCACATGTTTCCTTAGTGATCATCAATGACTCAGGCTTAATTTACTCTTATTCTCCACCAACCTTCTACTGGGGGCCTTCCTGGTTTATGAAGCCTGGCTTTTCTCTCAGTGGCATCTGCATCTCTGATACAGTTTCCCCTCTTCCTTTTATCTGCTCTTCAAGGTCAGATGGTTTAGCTACTTCCAAATAAGGCTGCCACTAAGGCTGCCACTGCCTCTTAGCTCCACACATGTGTATATGATGCCATTGGCAGGGGCTTCCAGGCGCATGGCTGAGTCCATTAAGACTTAGTGAAGCTTGAAAGGGAGAATCAATGTTTCATTTACATCAGAAGGCCGGACAACATTTTAATACTAATCAGCTGTTTCTGACACTGAATTCTAAGGATTGGTATTTTGAAAACCAACAGTATTAACTCTGGCCTTCCTAGCACCTCTCAGACAATCATCTGCCCCCTTGCCTGACTGTACAATCTGACATTCCTGTCCAGCCACTTCTTACTCATTAGGCTGATTAAGATACAAAAGTTGTTAGTTAATTTTTCACGCACTTGGGGGATCTGGTTGCATATTTTAATGACCTGTTCTCAGAATGTGCAGATCAAACTGCATATTTTGCTGATCTGCCATGACATATCCTTGACCACGCGTTGCTCACGCAGGGTCCTGGGTGACGTGAGCTGCATCCAGGAATCCTGGAATGAATGGGCTCTGGGTGTGCTGATCGAGCTGTGGGGCTCCATCAAGGCATCCGTGTGCTCTTTACGGATCTGAATGATGACCACCTGGAACCCTCACATTCCCTGCCCCAGGGCTCAGATGGTATCAGACCCAATATTTACTAGAGTGGCATCTGTCCTAGTTAGACTTTAAGGCACTTTTCTCATTTATTTAAGGTTTGGTCATGAAAGCTAGGCCCCTCACACACACACACACACAACCAGACTCTCCGGATCCTGTTGATGTTGAAGGCTTAGAATTGGCTTCCTGCATTTGGAAAATAAATCATCCAAATTTGCTGTCTCTGACCCCAAGCTACTGATTCCAAATTGACTCCCTCAGGCAGAGTGGGTGCTCAGGGAGCCCTACCAATGGAAAAGGAGAGAGCTGGGCCGCCAGGGCCTTCGTCTGAAGGTCAGTGGACCTGAGTTCTTGTCCAGACCCCACTTTTGGCTGCTTGTATGACTCTTAGGAAATAAACCAGTGTCTCCAGACCTCATTTCCCAATCCATTTTTTTTTAATGGTGAGAGAGGCCCCAGGCACCTTCAATTTCTAAATTCTATAAAATAGAAACAGCCAGGTTATGGGTTTTAAAAAAACTTCCACCAAGAGAAATTATTTTATACTATGGACATATTTTGCCTTAATATACTACCAAACCCAAACAATATTAAAAATGGAAAATTAAAAATTAAAATGGAGCTTGAGAATTGTCAAGGTTGTCTTCTCAGGATATAAACACTAGACAGCATAAACACGCAAGATTTTCTGCATGCTTCAGATGAAGACTTTTTGGGCAAATGGCCTATATGAACCTATAAAGAGCCAGATAGTAAATAGTTTGTCTTTGTGGGCAATACGGTCTCTATCACAACTACTCAATTCTTCCATTACAGTGGGAAAGCAGCCACAGAAGATGCTTAGAGAAATGCACATGGCTGTGTACAGTAAAACTATTTACAAAGTTAGGCAGCTGGTTGGATTTGGCCCAAGGGCAGTGGTTTGCTAAGTGTCAGCCTAAAACATTTTTCCATCATCTTTTAATTTAATCCTCTATTAAAAAAAACATGAAAACATGCTAGTACCTACCTTTTGAGGATGTAGGAGAATTAAATAAGTTAAATAGTACTTAGTACTCAAGTACTTAGAAGTATGACTCACATATAGTAAGTATTATGAAACTGTTAGCTACTGTTTTTACTTTGGTTAACTTGTATAGTGTAACTCATTTAATTCATTGTCTTCATCATAAGCCTCTATTATTTGTCATTTCCTGTACTGGGTCTGGGACTTCCTGGTGACCTAACCAACCAGAACCTTTTTGTTTTGGAGCTCACAAAGTGGTGGGGGTCAGAGATGAGGAAAGAGATTAGTATATGTCATGATAACTTCTATGGAAAGTCTCAGGAGGACCTATGTAGCAACATCCAACCGAGACATGGGACATCAGGCAAGACTTCCAGAAGGAAGTGATAGCTAAACTGAAATATGAAAAACTAGCAGGACTTAGCCAGTCAAATGGGATAATGAGGGATGGGGTGGGGGGCATAATGGGAAGGCAGAGGAAGAGTATTTCATCATAGAAAACAGCCTGAGAGAAGTTAAGGACCACTGGATTATGAAGTGGATGGGAAGCAATGAAGAAAGAGGCTTAAGAGGTGGACACAACCCCATAAAAATTTGGGGTTGATTTTAAAACTGGAGGCTTGAATGGTTCAACCAAAGGAATGTCATGATAAGATTTGTACTGGAGATAAAATACTCAGGCAGCCCATGGAGAATGGATTGGGGATGTAAAACTAGTGCTGAAGAAAAGCAGAAGAAAACACCAAGGCAAGGCAGGATCATATGAACAAGGAAACATCAAAAAAGAAGATACCTTAAGAGAGGTAAAGGAAGACAAGGTCTGAAGACAGCTGGTCAATGACCTTCAAGAAAGCACTGAAATAGAGTGGTAAGGGCTGGCCAGCCTAGATGGTAAGGCCCATAGTCCCGGGGCATATGCAGAGAGATGTATTTCAAGAAGTTTTGAAAGAGTAGAACTTAAGTGGTAGGTGGGTGTAGTTGGAACTAATAAGAGGAGAAGAAAGCGTAAAGGAAGAGACTGACAAAGGGACAGAAAGGGGGTCATTGATGTAGCAGGACACTGAAGAAGTCTCCGAGGGTCAGGATCCAGAGGCGAAGGTGAGACTAGAAAGGTGTGGCAGAAAGGAAGGACCACATGTGCCAGAGACACACATAAAATGCCTACAGTGACGACAGTTAGTTTGTTATGGACAAAGGAGAGCCCAAAGAGATTACCCTGGCCATGGCCTTCTAAAGTGAAGGGTGAGAAACTGAGGCTGGTACTGGGGCTGGGAGCCAGAAGGCGGGGGATACCATGGGGAATAAGAAATTAATAAAAGATTTGAAAGAGGCCATGAGGACCCAGATCGGATTTGAGAGCACAAATCTATGATGGACTCTAATAGCTCTCTCTACTTGGGAACTTTTACCCTCCCAAGCAATGCTTGTCAGCCCAGATCAAGAAAAGACAAAAACAGAAAGCATGAGTTGCCCAGAGATGTGAACTAGCTAGGTGGGAACTGCAGAAAGCTCATGTGCTACAGAGAGTGTGTGGGGACAGTAAATGAATGACAGACCAAGGAGCCAGCCGAGAGAAGCCAGAGAATGGCATGGGGCAGGGAAAGGCATGGACACCCAATATCAATGATTAGAATCATTAAGTTGGATTTGTTGACTTTTATAGCATTCACTAGAATGAATGAATTTCCAAAGCTTATTGAGCTATCATTTGGTAATATGAGAAAACAAGAGAAACTTAGCCCTTACAGTGATTAAAGAGAGGAAAAGAGCCAGTAACTTCCCAGTGTTAGTTAATGGAAATGGAATTCCCCATCTGTTAACTATTTCACCACAGTTGTATTGATAATCCAGCTTGTGGACTCCTTCACTGAATGGGAGGGCTGAGCAAAGCCATCCATCAAGGTCTCCCGGAGACCTCCTCGCCTGGCCCCCAGACCCAAGGTACACACCACCACCCCATCTCCATCTTTCCTACTTGCGAATCTTAGTTGCACCAGTGCTACCTGACATTTTCAAATACCTGAATTTTTGGCAGCACATCTGAGGGAATTAAAAGACAAACACTTTTTAAAAAATTATTATTTAAGGCAAGTTTCAGAACACCCAGGAAACTTCCTATAATTGTCCTGCTGTTCTTTCAGGTGCCCATTGCTCCGCATTGTTCCTCGAGTGGTTGCTGCCCTGAGAATGTTCTCTGGTGTCCTCCTGAAGTTCAGCTCTTCTGGGTCCCAGCAAACCTGTGCCCTTCCGGTGATCCTGGCTGGATTTCCTGCCTCCGCCTTTACCTGTCCGGTGATCCTGGCTGGATTTCCTGCCTCCGCCTTTACCTGTCCGGTGATCCTGGATGGATTTCCTGCCTCCGCCTTTACCTGTCCGGTGATCCTGGCTGGATTTCCTACCTCCGCCTTTACCTGTCACTCGCAGCACCTTGACACCTGCTGCACATTGGCCACCGATCCACCCCTGCTCAGTCACCCATCCAGCCTTGCCCTCCCCTCAACTGTAGTAAAGACGAACTGGCCACATTGATCCACATGTGTCTGGACACTCCTGGCTATTCACACATGGCAGATGAGGAAGTGGGACCTGGTTTACCATATCTGGTGTATTTTGCAGAAAGTTTCGAAAAATCTTTAGCCTGACCACTTTCACACAGCCACAGAGCCTCCCTCTGTAGTTGATACATGTCTGTATCTGGAAGCCATTTTTAAAGATAGAATGCAAAAGTGTTTTCCTGACTCTAAAAGCACACGCTGGCAGGTAACAGTGACAGCTATCTCAGTGGAGCAGTCACGACACTAAAAGCACTTTTTATGCATTATTTCATTTGCTCCTCACAGCAGCCCTAATCTACAGCACCACCAGCACCTCCTAGGGCACTGCTCTGACCCTGGTCTGCACATGGGGTGACAGAAGCTTAGGGAACATCAAAGTGACTCCCTAAAGTCACAGCTACTAAAAGAGCCAAAATCTGCACCAAGCCAGGCTGAGCTCAGAGACAACACACTCCTCCACCGCTTTACGATTCATTCGGTGGCTTTTTCATTTATAATTCATTGTAAATGATTCAAGTTTTCTAGAGCCGTAGCCTGCAAGCTGAATTGCCCCAGGCCCTCCTTCCCACCCGGCTGCACTCATTTCCTTGTTTGATGAAGTGCCTTCTTCCTTACGCAGCTCTTTAGAAAATGTGGCCCGCAAGCATTTTACTCATTGCCTCTTAGGCCTCTCCCACCTGCATTTCTCTTAGATCTTGAGTGCAATAGTGTTTCCTCACCACCTTTTCTTACTCACATCTTCCACAAGGGGGCACGTTCTGACCGTAAAGCTATGGTTGTTCTTGCCAGTCAGCTAAAATACAACTGGCGTCACCCTAATGCTTTCATTCTGTTGTAAGAAATGGCTTTATTCAAGCTACACTCCTCATTGTTATTTCATGGAGGGGGAACAACAGTAAAAAAGGAAACTGTGTAATTTTTGTGGACTGTTTCTCCATAATTCATTGACTGGATTACTGTGCTATGTTGTATGGAATCCATTAAGCAGGATATTGAAGCTTATTAATGGAGACCTAGTAATTCCTCTTTAATAAACATGAGTTACTTTTATTTCTTAAACTTCATTAGGCACTTACTCAAGACATTACTCAAAATGCTTGTTAAGAATATAAATGATGATTTTTATTCCGTTTGCATTATTAGTATTTCCATAAGGCCTAAAATACAAAGTCTGGACTGTTCATAAAGACCAAGAAAATGGCTGGCATTTGAATGTAAATCTTTGTGCCTGAGTTTAATTCCATCTTGACACTTCTCACCAAACCTTGTAAGGAAGGTGGTGACTGCTCCCACAGGGGCCTTTTTGTGTAGCTGCAGAAACGAGTACCACAGGAGACTTACCCACAGCCTTAGGAGGGAGTCAGAGATGAGGAACAGAGCTATTTGCCTTGGTTCCCTGTCTGTTTTTGCCAAGCAGAGTCATCACAAAGAAGAAGGGAATGTAAATACACTCCTCATTTTAAACTACAGCCTACCTTGCCCTCCTTCCTGGCCAGACCTCTAAATGTGGGGTCCAGCTTAGTTCCAGACCTCCTTTCTTCTCCACCACCCTCTACACCTAATCCATCTCACCCATGTCCACGGCTTTGAAGATCATTTGTAGAGGGTTGACTGCCAAGCTGCATCCCCCCAGACCTCTGATCTGAAGCCCTGACTTATATCTAAGCACCTTCTGGACAACGATGTGGGCAGCATCTCACCAAATCCAACTGGACAAACCCAAACGGGGCAGGTAATTTCCACCACAACCCCAAAAAGGCGTCACCTTCCTTCCAGCTTCACCTCTTCCCCACCTTCAGAAAACGGCCCTAACCTCTACATCAGGCTTAAAACCCGACACCTGAGATCATCCTGCCATCTGCCTTTGCCTTTTCTCAAACTCAAATGCATCAGCCAGTCCTCTTGATTCTACACCTAAAAGATATCTTACATTTTTCTACTGTTTTCCTTCCATTCTGAGCTCCATTTTAGTTCAAGATTCCATCATCTCTGTCTTAGACCACCGCATGGGCCTCTCACTGTGCCCTCACACCCATTCTGTCCCTCTCCCCCAAAAGCCAGGCCCACACAGCTGCCCAATTAATCTTCTTAAAATATGGGTTTGACTCTGATTTTTCCTAGTTAAAACCATTCAATGTCTTCTTCGTGCCCATAGAATAAAGTCCCAACCTCTTCTTGGGACCCACAAGGGCCTGTAGCCATCCCAGCCTTATCCCAGTTATCACTCCAGCCAGCTGGCCTTCTGTAGGATCCAGAACAAGCCAAGCTCTTTCTTACCTAAGGGCCCTTGTGCTGGCTGTTCCTTCAGGCCTTTCCTGACCATCTTAGGTATGATGTCCTCTGGGTTACTCTTCAGAACCCTATTTATATCTTTCCTAATGCTTTCTACAACCCATAATTATTTTATTAATTTCTTTGCTTGCTCATTTATTCTCTCCCTCCAATTATGGAATCCCCAAATCTAGTTCAGTCCACACATCACTGTCCATAGCACCGATGTGCAAAAATATGACTGTTTAAACTGTTCATTTTGTTTACAAAGTCCCATTCTTCCAACGTAGACCAATTCAGTCTAAATCAGGGTGGTCTCTCAACCACTTCCCTGGGGTTGCACCCATGTTGTAGGGCGATCACACAGGTGCCCCCTCAAGACCTCCATGTTTTCTGTTCACACTAGTACTTGTCAGGACGGCTCTTGTCCTTCCAAACCTGTCAGTGATTCACAAAGGCCACCAGAGAGACGTCTTCTTCCTACTTACAAGGTCCTTCCCCTAGTGGTTCTCACCACTCTATCAGGGGCTGAGCAAACCATTCTGCCCTCCCACACCTGCCCGGGTCCAGACAGGCTGGGCAGTGCTGGCTGAGGCTTGGTCTGTCTCAGCCTGACTCTCACATCAGTCCTACCTGTTGAAAGGCACAGGGCCCCTTGGCAGGACCTGCCCTCTCACTACCTTCCTCCAGTTCTTCTCTTTGTCCAGAGAAGCTTCTCCTAGAAGGAACAGGAAAGGGGTACATGAGTCTGGCTGTTATTTTTGAGGCTCCTCCCTCAAATATTTTGTGTATATGGAGCCCTGGGTGTTCCTCTTGGGCCTCATCTTTTGAAACTCAAAAGCAAAGGGAAAGTTTTCTGTTTTCACATCACTTCCCTGGGTCTTTGAACAAAGGAAAGCCTAAGTGGATTAACTGGAAAAAAAGAGCTAAAGAATGAGTGGGGGAAAAAAATTTAAGTAAATTAGTGGTTCAAAAATAGTCTCCATGGGACTAGTATTATACCTGGTATATTGCTGATGTATAATAGGTATTTGTAAATTTAAAAATTAACAATAAATGAATGAATGAATGAATGAAGATCAATGTTGTCAGAAAACT
The DNA here is from genome assembly GCA_032199065.1 of Smutsia gigantea. Lineage (NCBI taxonomy): Eukaryota > Metazoa > Chordata > Mammalia > Pholidota > Manidae > Smutsia > Smutsia gigantea. Next base: position 385,752 of record JAVSCE010008968.1, read on the forward strand.
GCAGTTTGGTAAATAGAGAAGCAAGGTCACAAATTAGGAATACAAATCCTATTCCTTATCCTCCTGCTATTTGATCTCCACAACCCACTTGTGTATACCATTCCAGGCCTTCAAAATAGAGACAGAATTACAGTTGATAGGGTTGATAGATGATGATCACCACCTTGCAGAGTTCTTTGACCTCCTTATAACAAAATGCAAGAATGTGATGGTTCATAGAAATCAGTTTCTTTATAGAAGTCAGCTTATCATGTATCTTCTTCATGAACAAAATATTTGCAAGGATTCTTCGATTAATTTTTTTGATCTGTCTTACAAGACCATGTAGACTATGAGTTCGCATTTATAGGTTTACCTCAAGGTTTATTCAGAATTTCGATTCTTCCAAAAGTAGTTAAATTGAAAGATACATACATATTCCACCTTAAATGACCCCTTGTCACTGGCAATTGGGAAAAAAGCCAAAATACTTAAGAAGAAATAATGTAGTACTAGTTATGAAAATATGACATGGTGTGCCCCATGAGGTCACACCTGTCTTCATGCATCAGTTTGCTCATCTATAAAATGGGAATATAGTAAGTGATATCTACTTCAAGGGCTCATTTTGAAGATTAAATGAGAAAGTGCTGAAATTCCCTACATGTTGGCAGCCCAAATAAGTGTTTAGCTTTCATCACTATTTCATAACAAAGCACCAGGCTTCTTTGCCACTTATCTATTCCTCTGTAAGAAACCATCCCAAATCAGTGGCTTAAAACAACAAATGTTATATTATGCTCACAGATTCTATGGGTCAGGAACAGAGAAAGGGCACAGTTGGGATAGCTTGTTTCTGCCCCATAATGTCTGAAGCTGCAGCTGGAGTGACTTTGAAGGCCTGTCCACTTGATGTTGGGCAGTCGATGGTCGTCTGCTGGGATCTCAGCTCACCCGCGGTCTCTGCACTTCCTCATGGTGGCACGGTGGCTGGATTCCAAGAGCCAGCAAGGGCTGAATTCCAAGAATCCCACAAGCATCAAGTGGAAGTTTGTATCATTTTTTATGATCTGATCTTGGAAGTCACATCACTTCTGACCCAGTCCCAGGCCCACCAAGATTCCAAGGGTACCAACACAGACACGCTCTCTTAATTGGAAGAGTGCCGACATCACACCAGAAGAAAAGTACAGGGAGATCTTCCGTGGCCACCTTGGGAAATACAATCTATCACAGCTTCCAAACTGACAGATGATGGGACATGTGCACATTATTCTTGTTTTTTTATCATTTATGCACAAAACTGTGTTTTTGTAATTGAGGGGAAATATTACAGCCATAATTTATACTGTTAAAGGACTTTCACTCATCATCACCATCCAGAGAGACAGAAGGAGTACATGAATTCATAGGGCCTACCAAACTGATAGCGGTATAAACACTGCAAGAGTTCACTGGCCACAACATGACTATAAAAATACTAGCACACCTGCATAGCCTCAGGCACGGCACAGGTGCCTCAGTGGAGGCTCTGCAGGGTTCTGAGGAGCCCAGAGTGGGTGGCTAGCCATCCTGTAACTAAAGAGGTGGATTTATGCTCTCTTCTCTTCTGCTGCTTCCTGTGTTGGGCTGAGAAGAAAAGGTCTCCATGTGGGACCCTGTGTATTCCCTTAGGGCAGCAGGACTAAGAGAGCAGATTTGGGGAGAAAAAAGACAGGCACCTGAGAGGAAGCCTGGGTAGCCTCTGTCCCAGGTGGGTTTGCTGTGGCAATGCTCTATCCAAGGCAGTTTCTCATCTAGGTAAAGAAACCTGATTCCAAGACTTTCGGAATCCTAGAACAGCAAAAACAAACTAAAAACAAACAGCAACAAAAATGAAAGAGAACAAATAAACAACTACCAACTCTTAACATTTTACTAAATGTGAACATTTTACCAAAAAAGAAAAAAGACATAACTAAAACTTTTCTACTTTCCCCATCATTTCATAAGGCACCAGCTGTTTCACACACTCCTCCCCTCTCCACTCTCACCCCAGCTCCACCAAGAGATGGGGGAGACTTCGCTAGACCATTATCAGCCAGTTCATTAAGCTGAATACATGTAGTTTTAGGAACAACTTTCTACATAGTCTGTATCATTCTGTCTGACTTTTGGACCAGGGAGAATTCCATTATGCATGTGTGCGGTACCCACAATCCCTGCTGAGGAGGACTCCACCTCTCCTGAGGGCATTCGAGACACAGAGCCACTGGGGCAAGAGCTGCCCGTGCTCACTGTCTCCTCTGCTGCACCTTCCCAAGCAAGCGTGCCGCCTTCCTCGCCTTTCACACTAAGCCTCCCCTCTCCTGTCATTTCACCAATGATGGCCTTGCCAAGGTCACCGGTGACTTCTGACTGGCCCAACCAAATGGCACTTTTCAGGCATCTTTATTCTGCTCACCGACATGGGAAACTGTTGACTATTCCTGTCATTCTTGTACTTTCTTCTCTAGTATTATTACACTTGACCCCAGAGAATTGGGTCTTTCTTTTTCTGACTTTTCACACACAATGGAGCCAGGCAAGGTTTTAGCTACAAAATATTAACAATAATAAGATAAACATGGTTTATATGGGAAAATGTTGGAGGAAGTCTTTTTTTTCTATGTGGTAATATATATGTAATACTTTCAAGTACAAATGATTTAGGAAAATGAACAGTTACTTCTTTTTTATAGTTAGAAGAGGGTATAATCATGTTTTATCTCCAATTACTTAAAGAGAGAAAAACATACTGAAAATGGCTTTATCTAAGCCCTAGAAGATGATTTTTTTTCCATGCAGCTGACTGAATTGAATTTAACTACATAATTACAAAAGCGATCAAGTTCCAAAGGCACTAAAAGCAATTATTTATTGGCAGCATTTTTTGACCCTGCTTCTCTAAAGACTGCATTGCAACTCTTACATCCCCACTCTATTTCTTAAATTTATGTCTAAAATGTATCTTTGTGGCTGAGTTTCCTTTCCTAAAACAACATTTTCCATAATACTGGTAAAAGATATCATTTTTGGGGTACTGTCCATTTTCGAGGTTAGCACTATTATGGGGATAAAATTGACCTTTTCCTTTTTTTAAAGCCTTGGAGCTTTAAGTGCTAAATCATTAAATAATCAAAGTACTGAACACACACTTATCCTTATTACTAACCTAAGAGTTTATTCCTTTATTATTCAGAAACATTTCTAAGATTAAAATAATCTCCTTATAGAGCCTTCCCTAAACCTTGCACAAAGCAGGTACTCAGTATTTCTTTATTGAGTTGAATCCTTCAAGGACATGATGCAACAACATCTAAGTTCTTGATTTCTATCTTCCCTTTGTCACTTTTCAGTCTCCTCTGCATTAACACTATTTGTATTTCATATCACTAATGATCTTGTCGGTTTCTTGAAGTAGGAATCATGTCCTGTATATCTTTATCTACTTCAGAGCACCTAGCATAGTTCCTTTCATTTTGCTAAGTTCAACAACTATTTAAGCTAAGGGGAAAAAAGGGTCCAGTACAGGACCTTATGAAAATCTCTAGCAAACCTCAAACTGGTGAAATGTTAGAAAAATTCTCTTTGAAATCAGGAATGAGACCAGAAGACCTGCCATTACCCCTTGTACTCAGTATTGATCACTGAACTAGATTCAGGTCAGTGCAATGAGATGGCGAGAGAGGGCGGGAGAGAGCAAGGAAGGAAGGGAAGAGAGGGAAGAAGGAGCAACAGAGAGGAAAAGAGAAAGAAAAGGTATGAAGACTGGAAAGAAGGAAAAACGTGTAATTATACACAGATAATATAATTATCCACATGCAAAATCCAAAAGAATCTCTAGATAGACAAGATATTATAATTCAGAAGAGTTTAGCAAGGTCGCTAGATTTAAGACCAGTGTTAAAATCAACTATATTCTAAAACATTAACTACAAAAAACATAGAAATACATTTTTAAAAATAGCTTTTACAAGAGTAGGGATATATTAGAAGAATTAAGAGTAAATCTAACCGAAATGTGCAAGATTTTAATTAAGACAAAATCATAAAATTTTGTTTATAAAGCTTTAAAAGTTGAAATATACTATGTTTGTATTAGTTGTTTGTATTTATTATGTATCACTAATAGGTAGACTCAATATCTCAATATTGTCATTTGTATGAGTTCAATGTCATTCTGTTCAAAATCTCAAATAGTGTTTTTATGGATGTTGACAACATGGAAACTGACCAGACTGTTGTTTCCAGTCAGGTTGGTGTAATAAGGACCAGATTTATCTTTTACCTGAAAAACCAAAAAGTGGACAAATGTATGAAAAATGGTGTTCAAGATATTGAACATCAGGCAATGAAGGAGAGTCATTCCTGAATATGGGAAAAAAAATGAGATGAGCCCTATGCTTACCCTAGATTCTTGTCTTCAGAGAGTTTCCACACCAGGCTGCAGAGACGCGAACCCAAGGGGAGCCAGGCGGACTCTGAGTTCCGGAGTTGGAGCTGGTCGTCCAGAGGAACCAGGGTGGCTGGGGCGGCAGACAGCACCACAGAGGAAAGAGCTGCGGTGATTCCCCCTCTCTAACCCTGGTTCTCCTGAGCCCACTGTGCCTTCTATGGAGACTGCACCTGCCTGACCATCACATCGAAGAAATGGGAACACACCGGCTCTTCCACTGTTTCATTGGTTCACTTGCCTATCACTTTGTTAATACCACACCAACTTAATGATTAAAGCTGTGCTAATTAAGACTGATTTATTGACAGAATGAGAGATAAGTGAACTAGGGAAAAGGAATGAAAAAGCCAAAAAAGTTCTATCAATATCTGGAAATAATACACTTCAGATCAACCAAGGAAAGAAGAACCATGGTGTTGGAACAAATGATTAGTCAAATGGTAAAAAGGAAAATTGGAACTTCAGCTCACACCATAGACAAAATTTATGTATAATTAGGTGAAATGTTAAAATATGAAAAACAAAAGTTTAAAAATTTGGCGGAGAAAATAAAAATTTAAAAAAATGGACAAAAAAGATGGGCAATTTATAGAGGATGAAACATAGATGGTCAGTGAATACATCAGACATGCTCATCTACGCTAATAACAAAGAAAACGAAAAAGAAAGGCACAATGGGAAGCTATTTTATATTCATCAAGACAAAAATCTAAAAAGTATCAAAATACCAAGTGTTGTTGAGAAGTGGCATGCAAGGTACCCCCTGACTGCTGGAAGAGCATGAAATAGTCCTATCTCCTTTGAGAAAACTTCAGTAATATTTTGTAAAGTCCAAAAAGTATATACCCATGATCCAACAACTCTACTCCCCAGTGAAAGCCCTAGAGAAACACTCATATGTACGAACAAGAATGTTCATAGCATTATTTCTGCAAACCCTTCTTTTCACCACCCCAGAAAGAGAGACCAAAAATAAATTAATTAATTTAATTAAATATACTGGAGACTGGGTAAATAAGTTATAGAATATTCACAAAACGAAGTAGCATACAGCAGTGAAAATTAATGAACCAGAGCTGTAACTTTCAATGTGGATGAATCTCAGAAACACACTTAAGCAAAAGCCAATATTTTTAGACCATGAATTTTTGCAGTTACTTAAGCCATTCTCTACTTTCTCATTGTAATAGAATACCAATATTACTTGGCAAAATGCATCCCAGAATAAAGGGGACCTTAGCTTGGTATGGTCATGTGATTTATTTCTGACCAATAAGCTGTGAGTGAAAGTGATGATTAGGACTTCCAGGAACTTCTTAAAGTTTTGCGCTCAGCTGCTAATGACCATGTTTTTTGTCCTTCTGCCTTTTCCCCTTCTTCTGACCAGCAATGTGAACATCTGGCAGAAACTCCAGCAGCGGACGTTTGTCTAGATAGTGATGTTGACAATGGAAGCCATGAGCTAGGATGAAATGGATTCCTAGGTACATAGCTGTGCAAGGTCTACCATCAAATTTTTTTCATGTCTCAGAAGAATAAGTTGTATTCTGTTTAAGCTGTTTTCATTTTGTTTTTTCCTGTTACATCTATTTGTTTTTATTTACATTAAGATGTAAATATGGTTGTAAATCATGCAAAGCAATTAACATGTAGCAAAGGTATGGAAAAGCATGCAGTGGTGACAAACAACAAATTCCCCAGGAAATTACTTTTGGGGTGGGCTACAAGGGGGAGGAGATGGGACATATATACACAACATATATTGAATTTTGTTTTGTTCTGTTTTATATTTTATACCTTTTTTGTATGTCATAAAACTATTTGAGACCTCAGAGCCTGCAGAGCTCCTGGAGCATAAAGGGTGCGGAATTACCATCATGGACTCTGGATTTGATCTGCCTCTCTCAGTTCTCCTTTCCCTTCAGCGACCTGAGTTGGACAAACAGAATGTACCTGCTGATTCTCTTGACTCTTTTCCTTGAAGGACAAAACAGTCACCCTGTCTCCTTCCTCCCCTCCTTTCTCCCTTCGCCTCTCAGAGATACTCAGAGATGCTTTCCTTCAGCCAAAAGTCTTTGCAGTCTTACAACATTTTCATACTTTCTTCCCAAGTGTCACCTCAGCCTGTTTTCCCAGAAAGAGAGAAGCCAGGGGAGAGGAGGGTGGGCCTCTATCATCGATGCACCTTGGGGTGAAGTTTGGTTCTATTCACGTTAAGCTTGCCTTTTCTCAGATGGCAACATTCCAAGAGCTGAAGAGAAGAGGCTTTGCCCTGGGGTCAGCTGTTGCTTTGCACTTGGCACGTCAGGCTGCTGTCTCCCCACCGGGCTAAGGGGATGTCAAATCTGTTGGGCATTTAGGAGTATGCCAAGAGCAGAACAGCTTCTACAGTGACAGCGTAACAGTTTCCCTCTGGAACGTTTCACAAACGGGCTGATGGGATTAGACAGCATGCCTTTCTTAGAAGACTTCATAGACACAACGGCTTCTATAAAGATGAAAGTGGTGTTTTGGGGAAAACGCCAAGTTGCAAATCTAAGGTGGAGAAGATATTCCATTAACCTTGTATCTACTAGGCTGTCTATTAATTTCAAATGATAAAGGGATGTCAGATAAAGCCAATTAGCATAAAACACTCTTAGTCAGCTTTGCAAACCTTCAACAAATAGCAAAAGAATGAAGGACATTTGGGGATGGAGTTTTTCCAAGGGGCTATTAAAAATGACTGTGTCTTCACTTTCATCTTGTATATTCTATGTGCAAGTCCTGAGGCAACTACTAAGTGATTTCCTCAATCCACTTTTCTTCCTGTCTTTTCTCTCCTTAGTGATTTAATGCCTTGGATCTCTTTGCAGAGGAAAGACAATGGTGACACATTATTTGGGGAAGGAAACACTTGATTACATTTGATATCCAGAATGACTTGGAATCCTTTGACCTGCTGGGAAACTGCGACTTTTAAATTCTTGGTGCAGTTTTAGAGATGAGGTTTCCACTAGGGATTATTTCAGTCCCTAAGAGTGAGAACTGAGGTACAGTAACAGATGAAGACTGTACAAATCAAATTCGTGTGGTGGCGACTCTTTGTTTTCTAAATACAACCCTGGGTACACTGTTGCAGGCAAGTTTTTTTTAAGCAAATTATTATTTCCATTTTATTGATAAGAAAAGCAAGTGTAGTGATTAAGTAACTCACCCAATATCACCAAGCTTGTGAGTTGGATAAGGATTTTTTTTTCATGGATCAGAAGATTCAATATTATTTTTCCCCCTAGTTTTATTGAGATACAATTAACATACATCCTTGTATATATTGAAGGTGTTCAGCATAATGATTTGATTTACATATATTGTGAAATGATTACAATTGATTTAGTTAGCATTTATCATTTCACACAGACACAAAAAATGGGGAAGCAAAAAAAAGAAAAAAATGTGAGGAAAACTCTTTGGACTTCCTCTCTCTGTAATCTTTTCCTGTATGCCCTACAGCAGCAGTAGCTTCTTATAACTGGAAGTTTGTACTTTGACCACCTTTATCCAATTCCTCTCACCCACTCCCTGCGTCTGGTTGCCACAAATCTGATCTTTTTTTCCTATGAGTTTGGTTGTTTTAGATTCCACATGTGAGATCATACAATATTTGTCTTTCTCTGTATGACTTATTTCACTTAGCATAATGCCCTCAAGGTCCATCCATGTGGCAAATGGCAGGATCTCCTCTTTTTCTATAGCTGAATAATATTCCATCATGTGTGTGTGTGTGTGTGTATGTGTGTGTGTGTGTGTATGTGTGTATAAACCACAACTTCTTTATCCATTTATCCACTGATGAACACTTAGGTTGTTTCCATGTCTCAACTATTGCGAATTATGTTTGTTACTCCAGGTGGAAAAATCCTGGGGCAAAAATACCTCTGAAACTGAAATCAGTCAAAAGGAAAATAAAGTTAAGAAACCCTTTTATTTCCTACAAGCAGTCGTCTCTGTCTCTCTCTTGACCAGACTGCAGCAGAAGAGAAGAGAGCTCCACCCAACCTCTCTGGTCCAGATAAACCCTCACATGCCCTTGTAATTACCTACTGATATGTAGATGTACTAATCCTCTCCACCCTGTGGAAACACCTATTGATATGCAGATGCACTAAAACCAGGTGAGAGATTCTGAAAATATTACAATTTTACCCCCAGTGTTATTGAAGGTAAATTTTTAAATGTTCACCTTATGCTTGGCTCTGGGCTGACCAACATGGAAGACACAGGAGGCATCTAAGGTGTGGAATTTTCTACTGCTCTCAAGAGCTTAGAGGCAAGGACCATGCCTTATTCATCTTTGTTTCCCCGGTGCCTAGCATATAGTGGGTGCTCAAGAACAATTTCTAAGTGAATAAATCTATATATGTCAAACTATTGAACAAAGAGCAGTAGTACCGTATATAAAAACTACCAAAATATGATATTGACCTATTAAATAAGAGCTACTGAAGCTCCAAGAAGAGGAAGGTCATGCACAGAGAATGCTTCATGGAAGAAATAGAACTTGAGTAGAAACTTGAATACTGGTTACAAAAGAAGAACAAAGGGCATTTTAGGGGGCATGACTAACACGAGGACAGGCATTGAGGTAGATATGAATAAAGGATGCTTGCAAGGGAGTAGAATAGGCTTGTTTTGAAAGTAGAAAGCATTCCTGTGGGGAAAAAATAATGTTAACAACTAACACTTTTCTAAGCATTTTACATCTATTAAGTCATTTAATTGTCACAATAACCTGATAAGGTAGTTTTTAAAATCATAATCTGATAGATGAGGAAACTGAAGGAGAAGGAGGTTAACTAACTCATCCAAGGTCACTTAGTTCATAAGTGGCAGAACTAGAATTTGAATTTGTTATGGACTGAATGTGTGTGTCCCCCTCCCACAAATTCCTATGTGATGGTATTTGGAAAAAATATATAATGGTGCCTTTGGGAGATAATATGAGTTAGATAAATTCATGGCTGGGGCCCTCATGATGGGATTAGTGCCCTTGTAAGAAGACACAAAGAGCCTCCTCTCTCTCTCAATCTCACCTTCTTTCTCTCTTTCTCGCTCTCCCCTTCTCTCTGCACCACAGAGGAAAGTCTATGTGAAGCCATAGTGAGAAAGGCAGTCATCACCAAGCAAGGGAGAGTGTTTTTACCAGAAACACAACCCTGTCAGAAGCCTGAGCTTGGACTTCCCAGCTTTAGTCCCTCCTTTAGTCTATTGTCTACCCACAACTCTTCCACAGGTGGCCAAGCAACTATACCAATAGAAAAATTAATGTTCTCTTTCAAATGAGAACTCGACAGAAAATATATCTTTCCTATCCATAAACTCCTGAGGGGAAGGCAGGGTGGAAACCTATTACAGAGGCCTAGATAAGGTGGCCAACCTATTCCAAGTTTTCACATAGAATGTTCTGTATCTCAGGAAACCCCTCATTCCTGGGCAAACCAGGGCAGTTGGTCACCGTAGGCTGAGTAAACCAATTTAGTTCCATAAACAATAGATGTTGAGCACTTACTATGTATCAGGCACTGTGTGAGGTGCTAGAAAAAGTGAGGCTCAGTCTTTGGACTCCAGCAATGCTGATCGAAACATCTGTGTGCCACACAGATGTAGTTCTGAGAGCCGTAGCTCTGCTCTGTACCTCTGTACTGGTGTCTCATTCAGCCCGGCCTCTGGAGCAGAGCAGGAGGCAGGTGGCTTACTAATGGGAATGAAGCATGAACGATGTATGAGTAGGGCTCACAACAGCCTCGTGTGGTAGGCAGTACCGCCTAGGTTTTCAGCATGATGAAACAGACTGCTAAAGGTTCACTAACTTGGCTAAGGTATAAATGACATGATCCTGATTTTGACCATTAATACTCCAACGTGCAGAACCCCTGTGGAAAGTGTGAATGAGAAAGTATGACTTTCTAGTGGTTTCTGTAACAAGTTACCACTTGGTGGCTTAAAACAACAGAATGTTCTGTCAGTTCTCCAGGCGAGAAGTCAGAAGTCAGGCTCACTGCGGGCAGGGCAGTGCTCCCCTGCCAGGCTCTGCTGCGTCCTTGTACTCTCTTCCCGCTTCGGGGGCTGCTTCCATTCCTTGGATGTGGCCACAGCGCTCCAGCTTTGCCTCCTGCCCACCTTGCCTTCTCTTCCATGTCAACCTCCCTCTGCTTTCCTCTTGCAGGCATGCATGGGATTGCATTTAGGGCTCACCTGGAAGTCCTGGATAATCTCCCCATCTCAAGAACCTTAATTTAATCACAACTGCAAAGTCCTTTCTTGCCATAACAGATAACATACATAGGTTCCAGGGACCTGGATATCTGGGGGAAGGGCCAGAGGTCTACCACAGGAAGCCTAGCTTTTTACTGTATGTAGTAAAAAGTGTGTAGGTATGCAAGTGTGTGTAAGTATGAGTGTATGTGTGCGTTTGCAATGTGTATGTGTGTCAGCGTGGGAGTGTGCATGGGTGAATGCGCATGTGCGTCTTGCGTATGTAGAAACATGTGAAAGAGTTTGTGCGCATGTAACTGTGAGTGTGACTGTGAGGGTCGTGACTGTGGGTTCGGTGCACATGTGACGGTGTGTGCCCTGGTGGAAGGGCATGTGCTTGAACTCGATGTGACTGCAGAGTACGCCCCCACGCACAGTGCCTTCCCCTAGCAGGGCGCCAAGGCGGACTGGCGGAGGAGGCTGCCATCTAGCCGCCTGCAGGGGTCACTGGACTCCCGCGCGCCCTCTCCAGGGTCCCTGGGATTCGTGTGTGCCTCGGAGCTGACACGGAGCCGCTCAGGCGCAGGGCAGGTGGGCGGTGGTCCCTTGTGGGAACAGCAGGTGTTTCGGGGAACTAGGGCGGGGCCGCAAAGAACTCACTGGGTCACCTGGGTGGGTCCGGGGATTTTGCCCAGTGGAAAAACAAGACTGGACAAGACCTTAGGTCCTGCTCCGGGAGGAGCCATTGCCAATTCCACCCCCAAAGATGGATTTCATGGAGTGTAGGGGGCCTACTGGCGCCCTGGAAGAGACGCCCGGGTGTCCCAGGCCTGCAAACCTAAACTTGACCTGCGAAGAGGGCAGTGTTGGGTGGTCAGACCGGCAAACTCTGAACCTTGCTGGATGGAGGCGTGCTTCCTGGACAGCCCCCAGGGGAGGGCGTGTGCGCTCCAGACCAGAAATCTGAGCGGGAGCTGGGCAAATTTGCTGCCGCTCCCGGGGGTCGCGTGCGGGGCGCGGCCCAGCACGGGCTCCTGCTTACGAGCAGCGTCTCTCCCTCGCAGTTTCCTGAGGTTGTGTGAGGTTTGTCCCAGAGCACGGTACCTCTCCGTGAGGTTGCTAAGCCACTCTGGATTTTGCCCGGGTAATTTGGGTATTATGGTGGGAGACCCAAGACCAACCTTACATAGAATGACCCCTAGTTCACACTGAGTCTCCTAAGCGTCTGAGAATAGCAGAGTGGGGGCTATGGAAAATTAAGATTCCTGGGCCTAAAATGCAGGTCCACATGGACCAAACTATGAGAATCCAGCTGTAGAAACATGAAAATATCTTGAGCCCAGTAAGACTCCTGGAGCCCTGTCATCTTTGTAGATCACTTGGTGAGGTGGGAAGAAGGGTTGTTTGCCCCAGGAGCTTATAGCCTGCTGTCTGACCGCAGAAAGGCAATGCGGTCTGGGAATGTTTAAGGGAATTGAAATTTGAGCGCACCCCTTCCCCCACCTCACTGCTTACTAGCTCTATGACATTGGGCAAATCACTTAACCTCTCCAAATTGAGTTTTCTCCTATTTCTGTGAGAAATGACAAAGATATCTTCTGAAGGCACCTCCTACAGTATTTAGCACTTGGCACTCAATAAATGGTAATAAATAGTATTACCGATTTGCACAGTTATCCTACTTAATAAGCTGTCATTAAACACGTGGACGTACGGGGAAAGGTAGAAGGTGGAGAAGTAGGAGGGGATGTCATAGTTTAGATCTCATTCCTGACCTCCTTGCCATGAATGGCCTATGGATGGCTGTGTATGCTTTCAGGGGATGGAGATGCACAGAAAGTGATATTGTGATGACTAATTTGGGGCTGTTTCCAGTACCAAAGAGATTGCATGGCTGGTTCTCTGCATCATAAACAGTTTAAGTAGAGTTTCTAGGCCCTTTCTTCTCAAACTTCCCTCCCTCAAAATATGAGGAGCGACACCCAGGGATACCTGACTGCCTAAAAGGGCCAGACATGGTCTTCATCCAAATCATAGGGGAAAAAACTCGACAAATTGTCTTATCTTTAGGTATTTCTTCATATACGTTTCCTAAAGCTTTGGTGCCTGTTAAAACTTCTTGGCATGTGAGTGTGAACAGAGGCAAAGTGACTAAGGAACAGATGAATATTAATGACAAAATATAGATGCGGCTAACTGCAAAGTGTGACAGCTCGCTTTTTCTTCATGCTCCAGCTTGTGATTTATATTGCAAACACATAATTTAGTCCTATATCTTGCTAGTCAAGGTACTTCTCATTCATGTGATAAAATCATATTTCTTATATTTCATGGTGTTCTTCAGAGAGAGATTACCGTAACTTTTGGGCCCTATCTCCTAAACCTATTTGAGAGCATCAGCTCTAGAAATGAGGGTTAAAAGTTTGCTAAAGAGACCTTTGCTCTCTTCTTGACTTGTCTTTCTTAGGAAAGATACTCAGACTCTCTGAGCCCCAGTTTAAGCATGTATAAATTAATAATGATAATTCCTACTTTTGTGAAGATTGGACAATATTGGTACAGAGTATCTAATACTGCCTAGCACATAGTAGGTGCTCAAGGAACAGCCTGAACAGAGAAGTGCCCAATTGACATAGTATGTCTACAGCCATGCTTCTCAAACTTTAATGTGAATAGGAAACATCTAGAAATTGTGTTTAAATGTAGTTTCTTCTATAGGTCTCTCCTGGAGCCTAAGATTCTGCATTTCAACAAGCTCCCAGCAACAATCCAGCAGACAACCTTCCCACGCACATGTTTTATTGTTACATTCCTTTCCAGAACTGGAATTGCTACCTAGAACCTTGTGTGGTGTGGGTAAGGCATGTGCTAGGTGCCCTGGAATGTGAAAAAGTGGAAATCTGTCTGGGTGAGTCCCTTGTGCTAGACTGTGGCCCTAGACCTTACACTAACTGTTGGAGTAGAAATGTTTACAGTGCCTTTCTGTGTTGTTTCTGGCATTGACGACTGTGTGCTTGGCAGTTTGTACCTGGCTATCAGACACCACCAGGTCTTAAAACTGTATCCCATTATGAATTTCAGACTCTGAGAGAAAATGGGACATAGCGTGCTGTAAGGTAGCACAGATGAAGAACAGAGCATGAAATACTGTTTGCTGCAGAAATTCCTTATCTGAAACTTATAACAGTGTCTTAATTGGTGTCTTCCATTCAACAGTCTGTAGCTCCCTATTTTTATGTAGTCTGAGAAAATTGTGAATGTGTGTGAAAGTTAGCAAGTGAAAGGATCAGTACAGAATTTCCAGTGAGTAATATTTACTTTTCTGAAGTTTGAATAGTTTAATCATTCATATAATGATCACAACCTGATAAGATTGGGTTTTATTTACAATCTCTGGGAAAATACTCATGTCGCAGCTCCATGTCACCATGGAGGGAGTAATGGGGGATCTTTAGAGAAATCTGTTTATGCTTTTGTTAGGTAGAAAGATAGACATGAGCAGCTGGAGAAGGGGAAGATAAGGTTCAGGGAAAAACCACCCAGTTAAGGGGTCCATGTAAAGACAACAAAGGCTCTGCAGGGAGATAACTTCTTTGCCTGTTGGGACCAGGCCAAACCAGTCCCAAGCAGATCACAGTGCAGGTGCAATGGAACAAAACTAAGAACCACCCAAACCACACCTCATCATAATCTCATTAAAATAAAATTGTTGTTTTGTCCCCCACCCCTCTAGGCTTTTTTGTGTACATTTTGGGAAAAGACATGCTAACCAAGAGGATAGATGTATAACTAGAACTGTCACTCAAATGACCTCACCCTGTCAAAGAGGCACCTCCCAGCTAGGACGTGATAAATAGATCCTTCTCTAAAAGTTCAGAGCCTTTGTCTGCCTTGACTCTGGTCCACTCCTCTCTTGGAGTGTATTCAAATAAAACTTTCACTCTGCTTCACTATTGTGTCTCTGCTTTTCAATTCTTTGTTTGGGCAGGGACAGGAACCCAGGAGCACAAACAACCTATAACATTATTGGGTGCTGTGACTAGGATTGCTACTCCAGCCATTAAGGTGCGCTAAATAAGAGCCTTCTGCAGCTTTAACTCTCTCACAGGTCTCTCAACTGAGCTCTTCCCTTTGAGAAGACAAGAACTGAGGAGTTTCACAGTCCACTTCCCAGTAACACTTTAACTCACAGCAGTTTTTAAAAGATTACATAAAGTATCAGTAATGACAAAATCTGTTGAGCCGCCTACCTGGCAGGTGCGTAATTTGTAGATAAGTGCCGGTCAGTCAGGAAGCTGCCCTGACCTGATACAAGAATATTCTTTGATGCATAATTTACACCTTGGATTTATTCCTGAGTACAACAGAATGGTATTAAAACTGCACATTTGAAATATTAGTAGGAACCTACTAATGACATCCTGGGTGGGATTTGCCTCACCTGACTAACATTTACTGGCTGTGATGAACTGATATTGATGTGTGAATTGTGTGGGTGTGTGAACTTTCTCTTTTAATACTATTCAGAGAACGAAACATTAAACTGAAGACTTCTGTTTAATAATTGTTTTGTTTTTATAATAACATTACTGACAAGTTGAAAATGGAGAGTAAAATGTGCGTGTTTCTCAAAACTAAAAGTGAATTCAAAAAGAAAAATATAGCTGTTGATTATTAGCTTCAAATGAATCCTATTGGATTTTATAAATAGGATCTGAATTTTCATAATAAAGTTGATAGTATCACTTCAAGGTGATTAATTGCTTATTTCTGCATTTTGTTGGTGGGAGAGTGACTTTCCTGAGAAATAGAGTGATGAAACACGGTCTGAACCTTTTTAAAAATTGTTTTTTTTTCCTCCTTGCTTGGCACTATTCTTTCCTTTAATACACATGTTAAAAGAAGTGGCATATTTGGGAATGGTCGAAAAGAAGAGGTTTCAATCTTGACATTCTAAGAGAAGCTTCCCAGATGCTTATGTATGAATTGTTTTTCCTACCCTTGTTTCTTTGATTTTGAAACATGGGTAGGCTTTACCTTTAAGATCTTTTAAAAATACTATTTCTTCTGATCACACTCATTTTGAAAACACATTTTTCAGGACCTAAGCATGTAGGGCTTTGATGAATAAGACAGGCCTATGTATCGTTTCAGATTCTGAAGCAGCAATCATGTGCTATGCTGTTGAAGGTCAGGAAGTTAGAAGAAGCAGTGAACAGTAAGTTCAGCTGCTTTGCTTTTATGATTGTTTTCTCAGTATTAGAATTTTAGAAGCTAACCAATACCCAAAGAGCTACTAAAAAAGAGGTCAAATAAATTCACAAGGCTCTCCAAATGCATCACCTTCCCTAAACCAGCAGTCCTTCAAAAGTGGCAACTTGCTTCTGGGCCTTTTCTCAATTTGGGAGAGAGCTGTGAAATAAAACCTTCCTTTTTAGGAGGTTAGTGGTCGAATTCTTTTGTAACCCTTCTCAGAAACCCTCCCAAGAGTCCTTACTTAGAACTGATTTCTGTCTTGTATGTCCTTCACACTATTTAAAAAAAACAGTTTAATTAGAGAACAGAAAAACAATAGAAGGAATCAATGAGTCAAAAGTTGGTTCTTTGAAAAGACCAACAAAATTAACAAACTTTTAGCTAAACAGACAAGAAAAAAGAGATGCTACAAAAAACTAAAATCAGAAATGAAAGTTTGTTACTACCAACCTTACAGAAAATAAAACAGGCTGAAAGAGAATACTATGAACAGTTGTAGTCCAACAAATTAGACAGTCTATTTGAAATGGACACAATTCCTGGAAAGACCCAAATATGAACAGATCTATAACAAGAGATTGACTCAGTAATCAAACCTTGCAACAAAGAAATGTCTAAGACCAGATGGCTTCACTGGTGAATTCCACCAAACATTTAAAGAAGAATTAATACCAATCTTACTCAAACTGTTTCAAAATATTGAAGAGCAGGGATCAGTTCCCAACTCATTCTAGGAGGCCAATATTTACCCTGATACCAAGACCAGATAAAGACTCCACAAGAAAACTACACACAACATCTGTTATGAATACAGATGTAAAAGTCACCAACAAAATAATAGCAAACCTTATCCAATACCATCTTAAAAGGATTATACACCATGGTAAAATTTGATCCCAAAAATGCAAGAATGGGGTCAACTTAAGAAAGTCAATGTAACACATCACATTCAGATAATAAAAGGGGCAAAAACACACTATCATCTCAATTGACACAGAAGACACATTTGACTTTTCTAACACCCTTTCATGATAAAATAAACAGTTGGAAAACTAGAAGGAACTTCCTGAACATGATAAAGAACATTTGTGAAAAACCCACAGCCAATATCATGCTTAGTAGTGAAAAACATAAGCTTTCTCCTTGAGATGAGGAAGAATATAATGGTGCCTGATTTTACCACTGCAATTAAACATTGTACTGAAAGCTCTAGCCAGTGTAATTAGATAAGTAATAGAAATAAAAACACCCACATTGGAAAGGAAGAAGAAGTGAAGTGCTCTGTTCATGGATAATATGGTCATATATACAGAAAATCCAAAAGAATTCACACACACAGAAAAAACCTTTTAGACCTAATAAAAACCAGCAAAGTTGCAGGATAAAAGATTAATACACAAAAATTAGTTGTGTTTCTTATACAGCAATGTACTATCCAAAAAGGAAATTAAGAAAACAATTCCATTTACAATAGCATGCAAGGAATAAAATACCTAGAAATAAATTTAACCAAGGACATGAGAGACTTGTACACTGAACACTATTAAACATTGCTGAAAGAAATTAAAATATACCTAAATAAATGGTAAAACATCCATGTTCATGATTGGGAGCCCTAAATATTGTTAAGATGGCAATACTACCCAATGTGCTCTACAGAGTTAATGCCAAGCCTTACCAACATTTCAATGGCCTTTTTTGCAGAAATGGAAGAGATGATCCTCAAATTCATGTGGACATGCAAGGGACCCTGAATAGCCAGGAAGAACAAAGTTGGAGGATTCACACTTCCTGATTTCAAAACTTATGATGAAACTACAGTAATCAAAAGACCTTAAATGTAGGTCATTGATTCATTTTGAGTTAATTTTGGATATGTTGTGAGATAGGGTCCAACTTGGTCAGTTGTAGGTGGATATCCAATTGTCCTATCACACCATTTGTTGAAAAGACTATTCTTTCCCCATTGAATAGTCTTAGCACCCTTGTCAAAACAAAAATCAGTTGCCCATAAATATATGGGTTTATTTATAGATTCTCAATTCTATTCCAGTAATCTATATCTATCTTTATGCCAGTACCATATTCTTTTGATTACTGTGACTTTGTCATAAGTTTTGAGATCAGGAAGTGTGAGCCCTGTAACACTGTTCTTATTTTTCAGGATCATTTGGCTATTTGGGATCTTCTGCAATTCCATATGAACCTTAGGGTCAACTTTTCCATTTCTTCAAAAAAGGCTTTTGGAATTTTGAGAAGGATTTCTCTGACACTGTAGAGAGCTTTGAGTAGTATTACCATCTTAACAATATTAAGTCTTCCAGTCTGTGAATATGGGATGACTTTCCATTTACTTAAGTCTTTAATTTCTTTCCCCAATGTTTTGTACAAAAACACTTATAAACAATATCCAATTTTTATACTTAATTTTTACAGACTTGAAAACAGTTTGTTGCTGAACTTCATTCTGAATCAAGACATTAAAGAGGAAAGCCTTGATTCTGAAATTAACTACATCTTCCAAGCAAAAGCACCATGACTTAATGATGGATGTGCAGGTGAATCTGCTCACTGCCAGTATCTCTTCAACAGAGGACAGGAAGTCATGTGTGAATGGAACATCATAGATTTGGTATCTCCTACAAGACTCTGTGTCCAATTCCTGGGAATATTGTAATGTGGTTATAGGATTGGTTTCCATTGTTTTCTGTTTGCTACTCTACTGTAAGTTAAGAATCTTGAATTTCATGTCCATAACTTAATATGTTTGTCCATAATTATCTTGTATATTTTTAAATACGTAAATAATTTTATTTTAAATATGTTATATATTTAAACTATTTATATTGGGCTTGCTATTGAACAAATGTTCTATCTGTGCTGTATTTTTTGCATGTGCCAGAGAAACATCATTCTAAA
Organism: Smutsia gigantea; assembly: GCA_032199065.1. Lineage (NCBI taxonomy): Eukaryota > Metazoa > Chordata > Mammalia > Pholidota > Manidae > Smutsia > Smutsia gigantea. The sequence continues at coordinate 404,617 of JAVSCE010008968.1, forward strand.
ACATTTTTTAATATTACAAGGTTGATATGTTGCACTGACTGCTTTTTTCTTGATTAAGATATATAAATCTTTTATATTTAGTAAAAAGAATGACAATAAAACATATGTTCTTATCTCTTCACATCCTATTTTGAATTCCTTTTGAATATGTACTTTGATGAGCACAAAATTGAAATCTTTAGTCAGATATTTCATTATGTTATTCTTCCCTAGTGAACAAGGGCATAATTTTCAAAACAGTCTAAGAGTCTAAGACATTCTGCAGAGCAGAGTTGTCCGTCCTTGCTGGGCTTATTTATAGAAGTTAGTCATCAACCATATCCACTATAGAACTAATCTCAAACAAGGGAGAGCTTCAGGGGAAACTGTGAAATGTTACACATGCCTAGATCGGTCATCTGTTTATAAAATATTGTAGGAAGGTACAGAATACAATCAGCCCTTAGATGCATTGGACAACTGGAATATAAGGAAATGCATTTTGAAGAAAACATTGGTATAACATTCACCACCACTTACTGGAGGTACGACTGAGCATTGAGGTTTTTGGCATCAGATCTGAGTGCTGGCAATGCTAACTCTTAGGTAGTTTATGTGATACTAAAAGATGCGCTGGAAGTCAGGAGCCTTACTTAGGCTGATGCCCAGCTCTACGACAAGCCTGGGATTATCATCATTTAATCTCACTTTAGAGAGACAGAAACTGAGGTTCAAAGAGGTTAAGGAATTGTCTGATTTCCCACAGGTGACAAGTCATGGCTTCATGTCTTCTGGACCCCAGAGCCCAAACATTTTTTATAATCCGTACGAGTCAAATAGATTTTCATATTCATCTCCCTATTTATACTAGTGCACATGGGCAATTTGATTAGAAATGATTTTGTTTTAAAAAGATGCTGGTTTAAAATCTAACTAGTGATAGAAATTTTGAACCTGTGGTCTTATTTATGTTTTAGTCACACATCTAGTGTCTCTAATTACCTACCATAATATCTGCTCCATTATGAGACCAAGAAAACATAGCATGTGCTTAGGACATATATATGAATTTCCATACAAATCATCAAATAAAAAACAGAGAAAAGAGGTAGATTAATTTTTTAGGATTGTCACTGGGTTTCTTTTAGATCTTAAATATGTTTGTTGCTTCCGTAGAGGAAGACAGGTCAGAGAACAGTCCTGGAGCCTTGACTGAGCGTGAACGTGGTGTTTTATTGCTGTACATCATCAGTTTCGTTTGTAACTGGTACTGAGTTGGCTTATTACGTTCTGTGCTCAGAAGGTTTATTTATCTCTCAATTGTCACTTTGCAGCCAGCTCTATGTGGCCTACAGAAATGAGAAAGTGGACGAAGCATTTTCTCTGAGCTTTCTGATATGCCAGATAGGTGGGGACCTGGCAGATTTACAGGCCGCTGCCTGACTAACAAACACTGCCTATTCAGATAAACCTTTCTCAGGATTTATCCTCAGAGAATGATAGCTCTAAGTTATGTGCACATGGAAGGCCTCATGTGTAGGATTGCCATATTTAGCGAACAAAAATACAGGACACCTACTTAAATGTGACTTTCACATAAACAATGATTAACATGTTAGTATGAGCATGCCTCTAATTGCATGAAAATCTTTTTTTTTTTTTACCTGACAACCTTCATAATATTGTAACTTGTTAAGAATGGAAAAGAGGCCAATCTATTTTCAGGTAATCTCTCTTTTTTTTTTAGTCTACATCCAATTTTAATTTCTTGTCTTCATCAAGTTTTAATATTTTCTTGCCTGAAGGTAGCTGAATGTTATATGTTGCCATTAGGGGCTATCTTACTGTTTTCTGTACTAAGGCTGAAGCATGGTCTATGGATCTGACAGATAGTCACAAAGAGAGTAATCATTAACAATTTAGGCAGTGGCCACAGGCAAACATCTCTGTAAAGTATTCAAATGGAAAAAAAATTAAAGTGGAAGATTTGTAAGTTTTTAAAATATCATGTTAATGTATTTAATCACATAAATAACTTTGTCACCTTCCTACACCACATATAGTCGTTGGGTAATTGTGGCTTTGGATATTATTTTTGTGGCTGTCCATCCCTTTTTACCACTCCATTCTACAGGCACATGGGCGTAACCATGCTCTCACAATTTGTGTACTACAAGTTAAAGAATCAGAAGAAAACATGTAAGATCTGTAACCATTCATTCTAATACTCTATTTTTAAATGACATTTCTCATTTAAAAACCAGATGAACATTTTAGAGTTAATTTCAATGAAATAAAGTGTACTTTGATAAGACATAACATTTCTCTTAACCATCCCAATGAGTCCTTTGAGAATTTTTGTGTGTGGCACATTTAGATTCTATGTTATTACCTTTTATTTCAATTGGTCTGTGTGATCGAAATGTGAACAGAAATGATAAGTCAGAAATATTTGGTTCCACTAGGTGAGAAAGAGATTGGCAGGAAAAGTAAAGTACTCTTAGAAATTTCTGTAGGTGATAAACAGCACCGTTTTTCTCTCATGGCTACTCTAAAAACAGCTCTTCCCTCAAATCATAACTGGAAATAGTTCCTTAGTGTTTACTGTTTGTTAGTACTGGTTTAACGCATTTAATCCTCATACCACTAGATAAGGCAGGTGCTATTTTTATCCTCAGAGGCTGGCACAGAGTAAGACTTCAACATACATTTGTTGAGTAACTGAATGTCATTATTTTTACTTTTGCTTTAATTGCCATTTCTTTAAATTGTTTAATTTCTTTTTCTTTTTTCTTCTTTTATTTACTTATGAGCTAGCGCAGAAACTAAATTTGTTTTTAGCTGTGTGTCAATGCAAGTGACCCCATTTCTGTCCTTAGCATTGTTGGGGCACATTTCCTACTGCCCTCTGGTGGCTGCAACTCTTACAAAGGCCAGAACAGCTACACAAATCTGCAGTCAGCTCCAAACCCCACTGGATGCTCTTGTGAGGAAGGCTGTGGGACACCTTCCCTGTTGAGTATCAGGCACTGTTCCAGGCCTTTTATATGTGCTCTTTGCTCTCACTTAATTCATCATAGCAACTCTGTTTTAAGGTGAGGAAACCAAGGTATCGAAAAACTGGGCCAAGGTCACATAGCTAAGAAGTAGAGTTACTAGATTTCCAATCAACATTAGGTGCTGTGAGGAATTTATGTGAGTGATTCATAGTTTAAATAGTATCATGTGAATCATGACCTTCATAAGAAGGGGGTCTATCTCTGTTCAGCACTGAGTCCCAAGCATCTTTCACATAGCAGGCATTTAATGAACAGTGGTGGGATGCAATGAATTATAAAATATATGGACATACCCAGTAAAGCACTTGGTACTTGGAGAAAACCCAGTCAGTGTCCTCCCCTACATCCCCTCCCTGACAACACCAAACCCACTTAAATATATTAAATAATGCACAGTATCAACTAAAGTAAAGGGACTGCTTGGTAAAAGGTCACTAAAATAATGGTGTGTGCATGTGTGTGTATGGTCACCACCATAACTTGTTCAATCAATCTAGAGCAAATCCTGAATTTCTGTGGCAAACAGTCTAAAACAATATGACAGGCTAGCTTTCTTCAATTTACTCCCTCAGCCCTAAATTGAGCAGCTTGTACAATTTATGAGGTTTCTGGGGCAGTTTTGCTTAGCTGCAATGTCTTGTGTGGGCAAAGTAGACTGAATTTGGAATGATGTTAAACTTAGGGTCAATGCAGGTTCAAAAGAAAATTAAGTTTTGCAGAGGAACGTTTGCTCAATGGTCTCTCTGACTTGGAGTGTTAAAGGATAAAGCAAATCCCCTAAATACAAAATGTGTTTGAAGGTCATTTTTATTGAAGCCTATTGTCTTAACATGTGGTTGTATTATGTAAGAAACCGTGAGTCCTACCTCTGCAGTTAGAACTCAACAAATGTTTTTAAATAAATGTTTCATCGGTTTGATGTTAAACAAATGGGAGTGATTTACCCTGAATCTTTCATTCAGATGTCTGTGTGTCTGGCATCTTCTGATGCTAAGCCTAATACAGATGCAACATAACTAAAAACTGAAAATAGAATATAGAGTTTAAGATTGCATGGACTTAACTCTGCAACCCACGGTGAATGACAGTGGTTTCTAGAACTTGGTGGACCATTTTTTCTACTTGCAAATAAGTTTTTGTATGTCTGCTTTTGTTTTCTGTTTGGCCTTTCACATTTGCTAAGGTTCTATATTCCAGTATTTCCTAGCTCTCCAAACAAGAGTATTTAATTTTATCACTACTCCTGGAAGCTGTCATGCTTTATTATTACCTGGTGGAGTAAGAACATAGCCGGCCAGTGCCCACAGGGAATGAGCCATTCTCTTCCATAGTTAACAGTTCATTGGCCAGCTGCTTTCTGTTTATTTCCTTGGCATACTTTCCAAAACAAACCTTCATGGCCTCTGCTGACTTAACTTCGAGTGATATGCAGATATGTGAGATGGGGTCCTTAGGCTGTAATAACTTAATTTGCAACATCTTGGAGCACCAGTATGAATTATTCAGTTTTCCATTCTGGAACCCTAGAAGTGTAGATGTTTGCTAAGAATTGGTTGGTTAAGTGACTGTAGTGCAGCAGCTCAGCTCCCAGGTTCATGTTGGATTTGGGAGACCAAAAAACAATAACAGAGTGTTAGAGAGAGGGTCATATCAAGCTTTATTCTCCCAGTATCAGGTCAAACACTGAAATCACATCCGCCAAAAGGTTATCTGGTGGCCATCCTTTTATAGCAGCATGAACAACAGCATGGATAATAGTACGTAAGCATGCACCTGTGCAGTGGGCCAAGTGGTTATATGAGCATGAGACAGCAGTGCATGTGTGCAGTGGGTACAGGCGTGAGTTAGCACTCAGGTGGGCATCCTGGCAATAGTGACTCCATTTTCCCTGCAGTGACTCTTCTTTCCCCTGTCACAGGACCGCTGCTTGACATGTCCCAGTGGTGCCTGGATTCCTCTCTGCCACTCCACCTTTCATCTGTCTCAAGAGCAGGTCCTCTGGTGCCTCTCTCCACATCTCAGAGGCCTGGGTCACCCTCCCTGTTACTGCTCGTAACGTCTGCTGGCCACTGCTGCCACTAACACCACTTTTAATCTCTGTCTTGGTCTGCCCTATCTTCCCACTTCATCTCTGCTGTGTTCTTCTGTCTTGGATGCTGTCCGCTCCCAAGGCTGGTCGGCACTAGTCTGGAGATGCTGAGCTCATACAGTGGAGGTGGGCAAGTCCTTTCCTTCCACCGACCCAGCCGATCACCACAGCCCATTGCGTGCCACCTGTGCACGTCCTCTTCTTAGATGTGCTTAGTGATCTTGAGTTCTAAGTAAAGGGCATATTTGTTTTCCCTGACACCTTTTATTGTGGAGCCATTCCAGAAAAGCAAATACTCTGGAGATTAAATACCAGACAAGTTCTCTTTAGCTGTGGAAATTTCTTTCAGGGTACAATTGGTGTCAGCTCAGTAGCTTGGGCCCTTGTTCACCATTGCCTTACTAGTTTGTCTTTAAGCCCTAAGGAGTAGAAGCCTGCAGAATGTATATGTGATCAGCGTACTGGCATTCACTGTGCTTTCAGTGGCAATACTAAGACTATTATTGATGAAGAATGGACAGGTGACTTCAACAGAAGTGAAAAAGGTAATCTTCATTTGAGAGCTATAACTCTTTTAGATCCTTTTTGGGGGTCATTTTAGAAATATTTTTTGCTGAGTTATTCATTGTTGTTAATTTTATAATCTCTAAAAAGATATTATAGATGTGCTAAAGTTAGTCTAGGAAATGTTTTATTTCAAACAAGAAATGAGGGTGTGCTGGGAAGCAATTCCCACCCTCTCCATGTTCTCCCAGTAAAAAAATTTAAGAAATAGTTTTTATTAACACTTTGAAATACATCTAAGAAGCATCAAGCCTTTGGGATTTCATAGGCAGTAAACTTTAGTATACCATAATTGACCAGGGTTTGGTAAGACCCAGATACATGAACAATCCAGAGAGCACCTTCTCTCCTTACGGTACAGAGGCTGGTGGGCAGACAGGCCTGACCCAATGTGAGGAGACCCATCGTGCTGGTGATTCTGCTGCTCGGCCCATCCTATAGGCAGATCATTTTATACTGGTCAGAGAAGGGGTTCCATGGAGCTGAAGCAGAAATCCAGATGGAAACCAGGTAAATAAACTGCTATTGAAGTCATTTAGAGAACTTTTATATTGCCGTTATTCAAAACAACTTAGCATATCTGGGTGCATAGATAAGTGATTTTGCTCTCTGAGAGAGACCACCCACCCTAGAAAGAGATGCTTAATGTCCACTGGTCTCCAATATAACAAGAACAGGGAGAAAAAACATACTTCCATCCCAGTTTTCTCTAACGACTCCCAGTTCCCTTCAAAATGCTCAGATCCTAATGTATGTTTAGATTACCCCTTAATGCTATCATTCTTTCTGTTACTGCTTTTAGTATATTCTCGGCATAATTGAAATGTCAGGCTTTATTTGTGGCTGTATATCTTGTATATTGTACTTGGGATCTTGATTCCCCCAACTATACAGAAATGTAAGTACATTATTTGCTTCATATGCACTGATCAATCAAAAGTGCTTCTTACCGCTTTGCCTGCCTTTGGAAGATGCCTTGGCATTCTGAGAAGTGCTTTTGGGACCATCAACATGGAAGTCGCAGTGTTGAATTGATTCTTGCTCAGGTTTTTTCTTATTGTTTGTTACACTCCTTTCAGCTGAGGTTACAGGATACAGATCAGCCAGAATTTTAGTCTAAATCTGTTTTGCTAGGCTTGCATATTAACATCAATATAACGAAGTCACAATAAAGTATACAAAGCATTTGGCATGGATTTTGTGGTTGTTTCAAAGTTGCTCTTCCCTTGCATTTTGCAGCTGATATACTTCATTGTGGCAACCTAGAAAAGACCCAACTTAGAGACGTGTACCTTATCTTCCTGATTTTGTTAATCATCCATGGTTTATTTGAATTTCCTATTGAATATTCTCTCATTCGGTTAGGTCCTGGAAATTGAAGCCTCTAACTACATTTCTGAATGCTTAATGGAAGTAAAATGGTATTTTTCTCTAATTAATGCATTTGAATTCCCACATGGTCAGATAGACTTATATCTTTGTCAGTATTTTGAAATGGCGTATTGCAAAAGGTAGCATATACATTTATATGAATAGGAATAAATAAGCCAGATAAGCCAGTAATCAGCCACAGTGAAGGCTCTGAATAAAGTAGTTCCAGGGAGAACTTTCTTCAGGGGAGGTTGTTATGGTCCCTACCTTAAAATTGCCTTAAAAATGACTCCAAGACGCAGCTACACAGTAGGTAAGCATTTACTAACCCCCAATCCAATATTGGAGCTAAGTGATGACACTTAAAAAGGCATTGACTGTCACCAATATCACACATAGAAGATATTTTATGTATTTAAATCTTAGTACTTTCTAATCTTGAAGGAAATGAATGGGAAGAGAAAAGAGTTGTTGAATTAGCTATAACTATTTCACATGTCTGGACAATCAAATATAGATATAAAACCAAGACATAAAGGACACATTGGGAAATACATATGGTGAATAACAGAATGTTAAAAAGAATTTCCATAAACCAAGAAGAAAAAACAGCCAAATAAAGAAATTATGTAGGACTCAAAAACAGATCATTGAAAAAATTGAAATAGCACACACATGAAAAATAACTTCTCTAGGAATTGAATAAATGCAAAATGAAGTAATAGACTATTTTAGTCTATCAAATATAAAGAAATCGTAGGGACCAAATTGATAAGGGCAGGGTTTATTTGCACACTCATGCTTCTGAGCAGATAATGTAAATTGCTGTAGCCCATCTGGAAGACATTTTAGCAGTTTGAATTCCTCATCTAGATATCCATTCTAAAGAAATTACCAGAAAAATGAAGAAAGATATACATACTCAGAAATTTGTTGCAATGTTGTCTGCAAGTCTGGGGACAACCTAAAGGCCCCAGACGGTGAAATATTCTGAAGTAATTAAAAAATGTTGACAAAGAATTTTTAATGACATGAAGAAATCCTTATAATATATAACAGTGGAGAAAAGGGCAAGATAAAATAGTAGATATGCTGTATGTATAGTCATGTGTATTGCATAAAAAGACAGAAAGAAATGAACCAGAATATTACCTCTGAATATTGAAACATGGGTAATATTTTAATCTCCATAGTTTCTACAACTTCCAATATTTCCTCATGAGTAGATAGTATTTTTATAACCAGAAGATGTCACTGATACCAATGAAATGCAATTTAAAACTTTGATGAGCTGTGAAGCTATACATTGTGCAGTGAAAAAAAAAGAACTAATATCACACTCGCTTGTCTTGTTAGTTCCAAAGAAGAGCTACTGAAGCAATTTCCCTTTTGTTGTTTGCACTGGCCTGGATCAGGAACTGCTTGTGTGGACTTAGTGTGGTTTTAAGGCACCAGCTGCCAGGCATCACAGGAGCCCTTGGTGTATCTTCTGCCTTGGCTTATTGGGAGCTTTGGGGTCTTATTTCAGGAATGTTTTGTACCCTTTGCTATCAGAATGCCATTGGGGGATAAACGTGTACTTTATATACTGCCTCTTCTAAGAAGTGTAAGTAGCTAATGGTATAGCCATTTCATTACTGTATTTGAGATTGTCATTCCTAAGGAAAGCACTCTCTTTTCCAAAGTCTCCTAGGTAATTAGCTCTTTGGCATGGGACAGAATCCAAAGGCGGGTTCCTTGCTTATCTTTGGTTCATCAGATAAAAAAACATTTGAGCCAAGATTAAGCATCTTAGATATTAAATTCTAGTTAGATTACAACAGCAGGCATTAAGGGAAAGAGACACGTTACCTCTGGAAATCTCTACAGAGAGCACGTCGAATTAATAAAGAGTAACTGGTGGGTGCTCTACCTTCTGTCAATAAATGTGAATCTTATGAATTAATAGTTTAGGGAACATAAAATATTTGGAATTATTGGCTAATGAATTTAATGAAAGTTAACGATAGTGTTTAAAACTACATTCTTTGAGTACAGGGAACACATATGAGAGCACTTACTGTTCTCAGTATCTTAGCTTCCTAGAATGTACAGTCATTACATAGTGAAATGGCGATACTCTCTTCTGTGTTCTTTTACTCGTTGGTACTCTGCGTTGCAGGCATGCAGGCATGCTCACTGTCGGTCAGACGCGAGAGCTGTCATTTGGAATTGCAAAGCGAGGGACCCAACGCTCATGTTCTGGATTGCCAAACAGCGTATCAAATAATTGCTTAAGAATTCTTGGCATGAGTTTCACTTTTCTTTTTTTGGACTCAGCCATTAAAGAAAATCAAACTAGCCTCTTGCACTTCAGCAGTTCTTTACAATTTTTAGCACTTTGCCATAGATCACTAATGAATACTCCCTAAATGCTTCCGTGAAGCAGAAAAATAAGAGCCTCGCTTAAAATTGTATACTTGGAGGCAGAGAGCCTAGGAATGCACAAGGCTGGGATGGGCCCCTGAGCCCCTGTCCTCAGCGGGTGCTGGAGTGCAGAAAGGTGGTCCCAGAGTCTCCACAGGGGACTTCCTGAGTCAGTCTCCTTTCCTTCCTCTACTAAGACAGAGCACAGAGAGGAGCTCCATGCCATTGCAAGACCGTACAGGGGAAATTGTGGTCAGGCAACAGCCTAATTGTTTCAATTTCTTTCAAATTGGGTGAGTGGGGTAGATTTATGATCTCTTCAATGAACAACCCAAAGTGCTGTTTTTATTTTGATTTGATCGTATGAAAGCTTAATCTCTTGCTCCATGTATTGGAATGCATGGGACGGTATTGTCCCCCAATTGACCTTTTCCAAAATCGAATCCTGAGCCTAAAAGCTGTAACCTAAAACCCCAAATCATTGGCCTTGGAGAAGTTTCCCTGAGAGAATTAGGCCATTCCTTTTTCATCTCTCAGTGTATGTGCCTCGTGCATGCACCCAGAAAGTGGCCTCGGTCCTCGCTGAATTTGGGGATTTGGGGATGAGCAATAATTTCTCAGTTGCAACGTGATTGGAGCCTGAACCCAATCTCACCCGAAATCAGTTTTCAAATCCAAATGTAATTAAAACCAGATGTTTTCAAGTAAACTGAAAAAAGTCGTGAAAAAAAAATGAGATTCACTGCCTTGGTTGAATTTTCTAGGTGTATGCAATCAACAGGAAGGGAGAAGAAATGAGATGTTCCCAGAGAGTTTGCTCTTCCTTGCATCTGCACCGAGCCCTCAGGTGCCTGGAACCAATGTGCTTGGAGGAAATGTGTTATGATTTGCCAGGCTGGACTTTTCTGCCTGATCCACTTTCTAACCTATTTCCAGGTCAAGACAAATGTGCATCTTATGTTAGGCACTTAATAATCCTTATTGCTGAGAATTACGTTTTACACACAGAGGAAGGTGCACATAAAAAATAACTTGTTATCCAAAAGTCCTAGAATATTAAGGATTCTTGCACAGGAAGTTTCACAGGAGTTTAAAACCCCTTCTAAAGCTAGCCTAATGGCAATTCAGGAAACATTAATGAGTTTGGGAAGGTTTTTCCCCCACTGAATCAGAACCCCATTAAAGTATGCATGGTGGGGAAAGGGAGGAGAAAGCTTACTTGTGGACAAATAGTACCCATGAACTTTAATGCATTAAAATGGATTCATAAGTTCTTTTAAGATGAAAAACATGTGTCCAATTATTCTGAGATCCACCACTCCTTACAAGTTCAGAACAGACAGTCCTCATCTCCCTGTCTTAAAATGAGTATGTCTATTTTCAGAATAATTTTCAGCATTAAGTCTGGTCCACCTGATTTTTAATCTCCACTTTTATCCCTGGAATCTTGCATTCCTGGTACACTTCATCTCTTTTGTGTGGAATAATATCCTTCAGAAATCTTTGATGCATTGGTGAATTAAAAGAAAAAAGGAGATGTAAGTGCTTGCTCTATTTGTCATTTTTAATATGTTTTGAGCCATATGATTTATGATTAAGCATTTCTTGGGAGAGAAGAATGTTTAAGGTGGTATTCTGAGCTCCATTTAAGGCAATTTAGTTGTCATCAGGCCTCCTCACCCCATAACCTTCCTAAGACCTTGCTTCATAAATTGGACCCAAACAATTGGCTTGTGTTTCGAGTAGACAAAGCCTTATGGAAATGATACTTGCTAAGTATTTTTATTGGACATCTGGGTAAGAGTTCGCCTTTGTCAGACCAGTCACAGAATACAGCCGGATTCCTACACCCTTGATGGCAGTTTCTGCTCTTGGCAGACTCTTTTAAAATTCCTTTAAATTGAAAGGGAATGAGATTTGGATCATTTTTTTCCCAGCTTTCTGCTTTGACTCCTGATTCAGTAGCTGAGATTAAGGATGTCCCTCCCTCATCTTTAGGTCACGTCTCTGCCCTTAGGCACTCCCCTGCCCTCCAATCTGTATACCCTGGTACTGGGTGGACTCTCTATAGCTCACATTATGTCCACGTATGGCCAGGATGCTGAGGCCCTGAAGATGCCAAGTGCAGTTGGCCAGCTGGAAAGAATGACTGAGCTTGCTCCCTCCTCACTGATTCCTCTCGGTGGGTCACCTGGACCCAAACTGAAGTTGGATGCCAGGGCATAGAACTCCCCCTTGCCGAGCTGACCTTTGATGAGAGAGAGGAGAAGTTAGTACCATTTCACTTCACTTCTTAATAGCAAAGCTTATTATCCTTTATTTAAGAGATGTAAAAGCAACAAATACAGTGTCCCTTGGGGGTGATTACCAGATGAAAAGATTGAGGAGCTCTCTGTAGTATTTTTCATTATTTGTACCATAATATAAAATTTTATGCTTGAAAATATTTCAGCCATGAACTTAATTTTAGAAATTCCTGGACCAAAGGTAGAATATCTCTTGATGAAAGTTTTGGGGACAAAGGCAGGAAGTGACTAGGCCAAATATGAAGGGAATAAATTAACAAACAAACGAATGAAATAGAAGAAAGGGTATGTTCAGAGTATTCCAAAGATGAATTTTATTCTTGTTCAAACAGAGAAAAATGTCCATTCCCCAAGAATGGATCTGGCATGTGATTCCAGGTGCTGACAAGAATGACACAGAGCCCTAGCGCGTGGGACCCACCCTCTGTTCATTATTGCTCTAAATGTGAGACTTTAAAAAGTGCGCATCCTATGGAGATGTTCGTTTAACTCCTTCCAGTGAGGAGATACACACCAGAGATCTTATTATATGAAGTTTCACACAAGTCTCATTATGCCTAGATATGGCTTCAGGATCGAGGAGATCTAAATGTCATTGCAGTATATACTGATGATCAAGAGAGTTTTTTAAATGTTTAAAATGTTTTCCAGTTGACAGAGCAGTTTCACACCTGACATCCCAGACTTGCTGTCCTTTGGGGGACAGGCCCTCGGGGCACTCAGAGAGCAGAGCGGGGCTCTGGCGTTAGTAAGCCCCTGTACCAGTACTGTCCAGAGAGCTGCCCGGGTGAATGCCAGAGCCGAGAAGCCTGCCATTACTAGCTTTCATCTCTCTGAACCTCAGTGTGCCTGTCCATAAGGGAAGGAGTTGAGTTACGTCTTTAATAGCCTTTCCAGCTTGAGAATTCTTTGTCTATTCTCTATTTCCAGCTCAAGAGGATTTAAAAACTTGTTTGTTCATTTTAATTCCTTTGGGTATAGAACTAAAGAACAGCAAGCAAGCCAGGGAAGGAGGTGAGGAAGGCAAAGATCAGGAAGGGGAAACAAGAGTGAGCGAGAACTGGGAGAAGAATGAAAGGAAATAGGCTTATAGATAAGTAATGGGGTGGCAGAAGCAGGGCAGGCTGGCTGATTTCCTGTATCTCAGATTTAATCTGAGGGGGAACCAGCTGATGATTTCCAGTGTAATTCTGTAAGTAGTGTCAGAGTTAATAATTCTTTTGATTTTTTCCTTAAGAAAACCACAGCCGGTGACTGCACGGTTCATTCTGTACCGAAGACAGAGACCACGACGGTCCAGTGTGGTGGTGCTGGAGGAAAGCCATTTCCGGCTAACGAAGAGGAACCCTAAGGGGGGATCTGCAGCCTCTGTCCTGGGTGTGGTCAGGAGCCTCGTCTTGTGGGCGCTCTTTGGGTGGAGGGGTGAGCTCATGCCTTTTCCTCCCTGAAGCAGTCATTCTATGACATTCAGCCCCAACCAGGTCCCTTGGTCACAAAATAAAGAATGGTTTCCCATCAAGGTTTTTGCCACTGGCTACGTTTTAGTTGACCTGAAAATCCATAGGCATTACTATCTCCATTTTTCACCTTATTCAGTCATCATCAGTGGTTGTTATTTCTTTAATACACAGAATAACCAAAACCCCTCTGGTGTGCTCTGGTGTGACACCTCGGTCTCCTAAAGTGGACAGGGGTTGAGTGGGAATTAGGAGTCCTTCTCTTGTGGGCGATTGTAAAATGTTTCCTTTCCTCAGGGGCTGTGAAGAATGCATTGATAAACTGTGGAGTGAGCTGGTTCTGGAAAAGATTGCAAAGCATTTCAAAGCAGAACTGCCTGGTGGGAGCAGGCGTGCCGCGTACATTGGATCCAGTGCTGTGGGGTGGACGGGCTTTGGGTGTGGGTGTGGCTTGGAGGCGTCCCCGGGCACATGGTCCTCCCCAGACCAGCAGGGCACTGGGGCTGTCATGACAGCTGCAGCCACTCTCCAGACAGTGTGTCTCTGTTCAGGACTTTGCCTCAGAGGCAGTTGCCTGGAGATCTTTGTCTGGAAAGAAATGTCATTGTTCTTCAAGCCTTGGTCTGTCAGCGGCTGCCCAGAACTTAGCGCATCCTCTAGGGGCTCTTGTGCCTTCTGTGTTTATGAAAACCCCACCTCAGTACAGTCCTTCACTGACACGGCGGCTTATTCAGGTGGGTCCCTCTTGGTGTATGCAAGAGGAATAGGGAGTGGGATGTGGATTAGAAAAGTTAAATAAAATAAAGAGTCATTTAAAAAGAAACCAACACATCCATACCATAAACTCTTTCTCTTAACTCAAAATAAAAAATTTTGTATTCTTTCAGGAATCATTTGATGTAGGAGGAAAGAGATAGTTTCTCTTTCTTATTGAAATATACACCTTTTACAATATTATCCAATATTATTTACAACTTTATACAATATTATATTAGTTTCAGGCATACAGCACAGTTATTTAGCAACTATATACATTGCTGAATGCTCACTGCAGTAAGTGTAGTTGCCATCTACTAACATACAAAGATGTTACAATATTATTGACTGTATTCCCTATGCTGTACTTTTCAGACTAATTTATGTTATAATTGGAAGTTTGCACCTCTTTATCTCTTTAACCTGTTTCACCCATCCCCTTACCCCTGTAAAAGTCATCTTTGAATCTGGGTCTGATATTAGAATCGTCTTTCACAAACCGCATTAGTAATGCATCATCTACAATCTCCAGTTTGGGTTTTTTTTTTTTAAGCTATTGCTTCATTAGATTAGAGCACACATTTAAAGGCAGTCATAGAATCATCTGAGAAAACAGGCCTCCAGACTGTAGTTGCTGTTTTTTCCCTGACTTTAACAGTTGTTTCTCTTGCACGTAATTCAACAGTACAGTCAGGAGCTCCCCTTTGGCGAGCACTTCCAAAGTAGCCGTCGTCATTTTGCATAAACAGTTCTTTCCTTTTGCACTCGTATTTCATTGCTTCCCATAATATTTAGTTAAACTGTGTAAATATATTAAGCCCAATGGTTTTGGGGGTAAAGTACAACTGATTCTTGGTGAATTTACAACAGCTAGTCAGAGTGGAAGCCCAGTGGCTCTAGAGAGAGACCTGCTTTCTGCTGGCCCTCAGTGTTCAGGGCCAGGAGGAGGGAGGCTGACAGAAGGCCTGGGTGCCCACTCACCGGCAGAACTGCTAAGGGGGTCTGTGACGCAGCTTCTGCTCTAATGAACTCTTACCATGCAGAGTGCAAATGTGGCAGTCCCCAACAGGGGGACAAAGCTGGAAGTCCAGCTGCTGCAAAGTCTTGGGTGCAAACAGAGACAATCCGCACAGAGGAGGAGAAATCACTTCTCTGGAATGTGCAACTAGGAGGCAGGGGCTGAATTGTGTTGCCCCTAAAGGTGGGATGTGGAATTCCTAATCCCTAATCCCTCAGAACATGACTGTATTTGGACATAGGGTGTGTAAAAAATTGATTAAATTCAATGAGGTCATTAAGTCCTACCCAATATGAGCATACTCTTCATAAGAAGAAGATATTTGGACACAGACACTGACACAGGGAAGGTATTTGGAGGATGCAGAGAAAATGGCCACCTGTAAGCCAGGCAGAGAGGCCCGTCACAGATCCTGCCCTGTGGCCCTTAGAAGGAACCAACTCTGATGACACCTTGCTCTGGAGCGTCTGACCTCCAGAAGGGTGAGAAAATAAGTATCTGTCGTTTTCCAATCTGGGGTCCTTTGTGAGGGCAGCCCTAACACACTAACACAGAGCCTTTATGGAGGAGGAAGCATTTGATGCGGGCTGGAAAGGATGGGTGGTTTGTCAATAGCCTAAGATAAGAGGAAGGAAACTGCAAGCAGACAGAAGATCTCAAACAAAGATTTAGAAGTGGGCAGGTATTTGAGAAATAATAAGATGACCTTTTGGCTAGAGGAGAGTTCCTGTAGGGCAGGAGGAGGATAGGAGGTAGGTCAGATCAGGGTCTTCTGGGGGCGGTGGGGGCGAACCCGCTGAAGGATTTGTAGCAGTGACATGATCAAAGTGGCATTTAGGGGCAGTATCTTGTAAGCAGTTGTCAGAGAAGTCTGCCTGGCATCTGCTGAAGGTCTTCGCGGCTGTCGGCAGTGTGGATGTGACCAGCTCCCAGGCGTGGCTGATGGTACTGCTTAGGGTGCCCAGAACTGGTGGGAGAGACAGACTCACCCCCACATAAGAGTGACAAAGCATTACTGCCTTATTAAACTTCCATCCCTTGGCCTCCCACCACCCTCCCCACTCCCAGCCCCCTACAAGTGAAAAGAGACTTGCCGGGTTTCCTGACATCATTTGCTTCTTGAGTAGGGAACAGACAACATGAGTGGGAGAATTCAGGAAGCAGGCTCGGCTCTGGGCTGCTGATGGAGGCGCCCCCTCATCTCACGCAGGGGCATCTGGACTTCAGCCCATCTTGGGGTTTACATCATGCCTCTCCCTTGGAGGTACTGAGCTGAAACAGCATTTTATCTTGCAGTCTTATAAGCATATGTATCTGTATGTAGTACCTCCTATGGGACCTAGTTACCAAATCATTGGTGCTCAATAAATATTTTTAATAAATGCAGTAATGGCCTGTTCCATGGCTTTTGATCATGCTTATAGCCTATTGCATTAGAAGAGGTTTCTCAGCCTCCCGTCGGCACTAACTGTTCTGGAGCCCTGTGATATTGTTAAGAACATTTGCCAGAGAAGGCTCAGTTAAGAACAAGTCCCCTCTGGGGGAGATTCTGTTTCTGTAGGCCCGAGGTAAGTCCTGGGTGAACCTATTTATAAAATGTGCTGTGCATGATTCTGACTCATTGCTAGGGTCGCAAAATCACTGATTATGACCTTCTATAACAGTTCTGAGACCAAGGTTAAATTTGACACCAAAGAATTTTAATCCTTATGATTCTAATTTTAGCAAACTTTATTAGCTTACCTAGAAAAACCTTTGCATTCCAGGATTTCAATGAGTGACTTCAAAACAGCTGCTTCTGCTTTCCAGTCTAATTTAAAGAAAACCTCTTCTCTTCCTTGTGATTCTTTCACACCAAACAGAACAAAACCACCCAAATAAGAGACAGAAATTCTTTTACAAAAACAAGTTCTTGCTCAGAACCACCCCCAACTAACCCCAATTAAGCTGAAATACCAAGCTCTTTATTTAAAAAAAAGAGCAGGTGGGAATATTGTCCATAAACTTCTGTGTGCAAGAAATGGAACTTCACTTTTGTATAGCTCAACTCATTTTCTACTTCAAGTTTCCATTTCATTAGATGGCAAAAATCTTAGGTTTAGTCAGTAAAGTATTTTGTACCTCTTTCCTAGGGGTTGCACTAAGTCATTGGGAATTTAAATGATAGCAAGGCGTGGGGTGAAGGGGGTGGCTCAGGGGGTCATCCATCTGGCCTGAGTCAGCACCGGTTCCCACTGGCATCGCTGAAATGTCCTCATTCCTGTCTGGTCCTTGTCGCCGCATCATCTCTCATCCCCCATTGCTAAGCTTTAGGTCTCCACTAATTTCCGTGCCTCTCCCAGGCACGAGTGGGTGAGTCTCCTATTTCCATCCAACCCTGGGCAGGGGTAGGTCAGGTGGTTGCCTCTGCAGATTTATGTTGATACAAGAGGTCGTCATTTCTACCTTGACGTGATATTGCTGCCCCCCACACCCTGCCCAGGAAAGAGGGGTGGGTTTCTTCCATTTCAGTGTGTATGAGATTGTAGGCCCCTCGCACAAGGCCCCCAGCATCTCCTCCTTGCTGCCTCTCCCTCTGCCCTGGGAAATCTTTTCTAATCTCTGGGGCAGCAAGCTTTGCACTTACATAATCAAGCATTCTCACAAATCTGCTAGATTGTTTCTGCACAAGCTTCTGTTCAGTTTCCCTTTGAGGGTTGGACTTTTGAACAAATCACAGAAAATGCCTAGTTTTTCTCCTTAGGCCCCATCACTTGATCCCTGAGGCAATAAGCACCTAGCTGAAATCATCAGGGAGATACTATGGAGCAACAGAAATAGAATGTTAGACCTTCTCTGAAATGTATTTG
Organism: Smutsia gigantea; assembly: GCA_032199065.1. Classification (NCBI taxonomy): domain Eukaryota; kingdom Metazoa; phylum Chordata; class Mammalia; order Pholidota; family Manidae; genus Smutsia; species Smutsia gigantea. The sequence goes on from JAVSCE010008968.1 coordinate 422,471, forward strand.
ATTCAGCCTTGGCTGAAATTATAATCAAAGCCAGAGGGTCACAAACTTCAGTGATCAGTTTAATGAAGAACTTTGAAGAATGTTGGCACAGGGCTTGGTGAATCCAGAGCACTGAGTCAGCCAGAACATCTTAATATATAATAGCTAGAAAATATAAGATGTTAACTTGAAACTCACTAAGAATATAAACAGCAAAGTTAGAGTGAAGGTCTTATTTTTCCATGTCTATATTTATTCTGTATCTTGTTATCATTAAATCATTCTTTGACTAGTTTGCAAGAATTTCCTTGGAGAAATATTGACTCTAAACTTTATTGTTATCTACTATGGACTGTATCCTTAATCTCAGAAACATGCTTGCTTGGAATGGGAAATTGCATTTACTCACTGTAAGTTTGTGGAAGGAAATTGAATTCGATAGAATGTTTATTGCTGGAAATCAAGTTCACTCACCTAAAGTTATAATATACACACCAGCTTGCAGCCTCTCTAGTTTCATTATGTTACTTTACCCTTATTTAAGGGCCTGACTTCATTTAGTTAAGAGGCATGAAGCCCTTTACTTAGCTTTCTCCCTGAAAGCCTGTTTGAAAAACTTCAAGATTCCAACAAAAGTAGTTTTATGAATTTAAATTTTCTCCACTAGTGAAAAAAAGAAATGGCAAGGAATAAAACCATCAATTAACATTTCACACTCTTTCTGCCACAAAAGTAGAAATGTCTTTCTAACACGTCTTAGTGACAGAAGCACAACTTCAGATTGATACGACTGAAGGAGACGCAGACAGGCCAGAGAAAAGCCTAGGGATTAGGACACAGGTATATTCAGTTTTCCAGGTCCCGTGCCCAGTTTTATCTTGGTACCCAAGGTGTTACTCCTATAGAAGAGGCTAATTTGATAAAGTGCATACACGTGAATGTGTTGGCTATGTTTTTACTACCTTTGTTTCCCCCATTATTACACACATTTCCTGAGGGCAGAGACCTTGTCTATTTGCTGTGTCTCCAGGACATCCTACTAGGAGAGTGGTAGGCAGTCAATAAATATTTGTTGAAATAAAAAAAAAAAGAATGAATGGGTTATCTTAGGATTCTGGGTAGACTTTCATCCTATGTTTTTGAAAGTATTGTTAGAAAAATGTCAAATTTTAGTACAAAGATTAGTTAGAGTGGTTGACATGCCAACATTAGTCATGGCTGTCCTTCAAGCAAGTGCTCTTCCCTGGATCCCTCAAACTACACACCTTAATGCTCTGATGAAAGAATTCTATGCAAACCTTGCTCCATGTCTGCCCGTTTTTGAGTAGGTGAGCTCAGTTCCTCTGTCTGATAGGACACAGTGCATATTTACAAATAGGTATTTTCCTATGAGTAGTTGATATAGTTTTGCTGTGTGGATGGTCAGTGAATTATGTGTATGGGTCTTGGAGAAAGGAGCAAGAAAACACTCTAGACAGACTGCAAAGTCACATGTCTGTCAGGGACTGAAGAAGGAGGAAACACAGCTATCTTGGGTCATTATTAAAGGATACAATTCTCCCTGAATGTCTTTCCTTTCATTACCCCATCATTACCCCAAGATTTTTCAGGCTTAAATTTGAATGGACAAGTTTAAAATTTATTCCTTGTATTTTCAAATGTTTAAAAGTTTTGGAAAGAATAACTGTAAGCTTTTTCCTTTTCTAAGCTTTTTCCTTTTCATTGTACTACAGCTTTGAAACTAGGTAGTTAAGCTTAATGTTTGGCAGGGGTGGGGGGCACATAGGTACTCCTGTATGTGTATGTTTGTTTTTTCTGTAATAAAAAATTGAAACTAAATTAACACTGATGACCTTAAATATCTCCTCTCAGTACAGAATTTCACATCTTTTCATAACTAAGAAGTTGAGCTCCATAATCTTTAGTTTTAGTTTTGGTTTGGTTTTTAGTGAAAAAGGTGATCATAATTTGGGGCAGAACGTTCCAAATTTTGAACATACTATATCTAAGACAAATTTTTTTATTCAGGAAATTCTGGGTTGATGATTATCATCGTATGTGTTTATAACTCATTGTAACTTGTTGTTCAGTTTACTTTTCAAGGATCAAAAAGGTTCCATTGGTAACACCTACCATCAATACCAGCGTGCAAAGACAGCTGTGCTCATGCAGCTCTGGGCCGGCGCCTCCACGACCTGTTGAAGTGGGCAGAGGTGCAGATGCCAAGGTCACGAAAGGATGAGGTCTTCTGGACTTTAGCATATTTAGTCCATTAAATTTCCCATGGAGTATATTGGCAAGACTTTGCAAGTTAGTACTCTGTTTTGGGATGGAAACCAGCAATCACTCAAATTGAAATGTAAACATTGGGTAATATTTTATTATAAATGTTCCTTTTCTCAGAATGTTCTAAGACTCTATCACCAGGAAGAAGGTTGGACCATAACTTCCGGGTGCCCTGTGTTTTTTGTATTTCTTGTATTCTGTCAGATAAGTGCAATTAGCATCTCTGAGGATTACATGTGTTTATACCATCTTACTATGTATATGTCTAAAAGGAGATTTTCTTTATAAGTCACTTCAAACATTTACATTGATCCTTTATACTTACAAGCTTGTCAAGTTGATGTATGAATGGTATATGACCATAACATAACTGTGATTTCCATACTGGCTGGGTCAAGCAGTGTATATAAAAACAGTTGCAGGGCATTCAACACTGAAATGTGGAAATAAAAAAAACACAGGGAGAATCTCAAGATGGCGGCATGAGTATGGTGGCGGAAATCTCCTCCCAAAACCATATATATTTTGAAAATACAGCAAATACAACTATTCCTAAAAGAGAGACCAGAAGATACAGTACAACAGCCAGGCTACATCTCCATCTGTGAGAACTCAGCATCTCACAAAAAGGGTAAGATACAAAGCCGACCCGGCGGGACCCGAGCACTCCCCTCACCCCAGCTCACCAGCAGGAGGAAAAGAATCAGAGCAGGGAGGGAGTGGAAGCACAGGACTGCTAAATAACCAGCCCTGGTGATCTGCACCGGGAGCACAGACACACATTGCATCGTGTACTGGATATTAGAGAAATGGAAAAGTAAAATCCAAGACAGACTGCGAACAGGTCCCCACAGCCAGATGCCCTGCTACAAAAGAAAAGCAGGCACTTTAAAAGTCTTAAAGGGAGAAGGGTTTAAACAGGTGGATGAAACTGTCCTGGCATACTCAGGATATATTTCTGCTATAATCTTTATTATGTCCCTCCTTCTACTGCCTTTGGGCCTCATTTGTTCTTCTTTTTCTAGTTTCGTTAGTTGTGAGTTTAGACTGCTCGTGTGGGATTGTTCCTCTTTCCTTAGGTAGGCCTGTAATGCAATATACTTTCCTCTTAGCACTGCCTTAGCTGCAGCCCACAGATTTTGCAGTGTTGAATTATTGTTGTCATTTGTCTCCATATATTGCTTGATCTCTGTTTTTATTTGGTCATTGATCCATTGGTTATTTAGGATCATGTTGTGAAGCCTCCATGTGTGTGTGGGATTTTTCATTTTCTTTGTGTAATTTATTTCTAGTTTCATACCTTTGTGGTCTGAGAAACTGGTTGGTACAATTTCAACCTTTTTGAATTTACCGAGGCTCTTTTTGTGGCCTAGTGTATGATGTATGCTTGAAAATGTTCCATGTGCACTTGAGAAGAATGTGTATTCTGCTGCTTTTGGGTGTAGAGTTCTGTAGATGTCTGTTAGGACCATTTGTTCTATTGTGTTGTTCAGTGCCTCTGTGTCCTTACTTATTTTCTGTCTGGTTGATCTGTCCTTCAGAGTGAGTGGTGTGTTGAAGTCTCCTAGAATGAATGCATTGCATTCTATTTCCCCCTTTAATTCTGTTAGTATTTGTTTCACATACGTAGGAGCTCCTGTGTTGGGTGCATATATATTTATAATGGTTATATCTTCTTGTTGGATTGACCCTTTTATCATTATGCAATGTCCTTCTTTGTCTCTTGTGACTTTCTTCTTTTGAAGTCTATTTTGTCTGACACAATTACTGCAACTCCTGCTTTTTTCTCCCTATTGTTTGCATGAAATATCTTTTTTAATCCCTTCACTTTTAGTCTGTGTATGTCTTTGGGTTTAAAGTGAGTCTCTTGTAGGCAGCAGATAGATGGGTCTTGTTTTGTTATCCATTCAGTGACTCTATATCTTTTGATTGGTTCATTCAGACCATTTACATTTAGGGTGATTATTGATAGGTGTGTACTTATTGGCATTGTAGGCTTTAGATTTGTGGTTACCAAAGATTCAAGGTTAACTTCCTTAGTATCTAACTTAACTCAGTATGCTATTACAAACACAATCTAAAGTTTCTTTTTTTTTTCTTCCTCCTCCATTCTTTATATATTAGGTATCATATTCTGTAGTCTTTGTCTATCCCTTGATTGACTTTGGGGATAGTTTATTTAATTTTGCATTTGCTTAGTAATTAGCTGTTCTACTTTCTTTACTGTGGTTTTATTACCCCAGGTGACAGCTATTAAACCTTAGGAACAATTAGCAGTCCCTCCAAAATACCCTGTAGAGATGGTTTGTGGGAGGTAAATTCTCTCAGCTTTTGCTTATCTGGAAATTGTTTAATCCCTCCTTCAAATTTAAATGATCATCTTGCCAGATAAAATATTCTTGGTTCAAGGCCCTTCTGCTTCATTGTATTAAATACATCATGCCACTCCCTTCTGGCCTGTAAGGTTTCTGTTGAGAAGTCTGATGATAGCCTGATGGGCTTTCCTTTGTAGGTGATCTTATTTCTCTCTCTGGCTGCTTTTAATAGTCTGTCCTTGTCCTTGATCTTTGCCATTTTAATTACTGTATGTCTTGGTGTTGTCTTCCTTGAGTGTCTTGTGTTGGGAGATCTGTGCATCTCCATGGCCTGAGAGACTATCTCCTCCCCCAGATTGGGGAAGTTTTCAGCAATTACCTCCTCAAAGACACTTTCTATCCCTTTTTCTCTCTTCTTCTTCTTCTTGTACCCCGATAATGCGAATATTGTTCCATTTTGATCGGTCACACAGTTCTCTCAATATTCTTTCATTCTTAGAGATCCTTTTTTCTCTCTGTGCCTCAGCTTCTTTGTACTCCTCTTCTCTAGTTTCTGTTTCATTTATCGTCTCCTCCACCATATCCAATCTGCTTTTAATACCCTCCATTGTGCTCTTCAACGATTAGATCTCCAACAGGAATTCATTCCTGAGTTCTTGAATATTTTTCTGTACCTCCATGAGCATGTTAATCATTTTTCTTTTGAAATCCCTTTCAGGCAGATTCATGAGGTCGATTTCATTTGAATTTTTCTCAGGGGTTGTATTCATAATTTTACTTTGAACCAGGCTCCTTTGGTGTTTCATATTTGTATATGGTGCCCTCTAGTGCCCAGAAACTACTCTCTGGAGCTGCTCAGCAACTGAGGCAATGTCGGGGGTTGCAGGGGAGTGATATTGGTGCCTGGGGGGAGGAAAGAGCTGTTTCCTGCTTCCTGGCTGCTATGCCTGTCTCTACTGCCTGAACCACTGGGCTGTGCACACAGGTATAAGCCACTATGCTTTGCGTTTGTAGTTGTTGTAGACAGATCTTCCCTCTGGCTGGCCTAATGCCAGGGTAGGGTTTGCTGGTTTGCAAGCCAGGTGGGACTGGCCTGGAGAAAGGCGCAGTAGTCTGTGTGTCACGGAGGGGGTCCTTGGAGCTATGTAGCCAGCCATGGAGCTGGAGCACCTGAAGATCATCTAAGGAGGAAGATTTCTTTTTCCTCCTTAAATATGAGAGTCCATAAGGCAAAGCTCCCAACCTGCTGGGCAGAGTGTACCCAGACAATTTTGTCTACCTGTCCTCTCTCCTGAGCAGTAAACTCTGTGCAATACTTGCCCCTTTAGCAGCCATCTTGCACAGGGCTCCCTTGTTAGGAAGTCTCTCAGACTGCCCACCTTTCTTTTGTCCCAGAGCAGCCAGATATGGATACCTGCTTTCCACAAGTGGCTGGAATCTCAGTCTCTCCAGGAATTCTGCCTATCTTAGCTTTCCAACCCTACAATCACGAGAGTATCATGCAAGCACCATGAATTGTAGGTTTGTGTTCCCAGAGCAGATCTCTGGAGTTAGGTATTCCCCAGTCCCAGGCCTCTACTCCCTTCCTGCTCTATTTCTCTTCCTCCCACCGGTGAGCTGGGGTGAGGGAGGGCTTGGGTCCCACTGGGGTGGTATGTTACCCTGTTCTGTGAGGTCTGCTCTTTCTCCAGGTATATGCAGTCTGGCGCAGCCACCTTTCCTGTTGCTCTTTCAGGATTCGTTGTATTAATTATATTTTCATAATATATGTGGTTTTAGTAGGAAGCCTTTGTTTCACCTCTCACACTGCCATCTTTAATCCAACCACTAGCCAGCACTTCTTATGAAGAAAGCCATTCCCCCACTCTATAGGAGACTGAATCTAGAGAAATTGAGGGCAGTGGAGACTGTGTCTTGCGGTTGAATTTTCTTTCTCTTTTTTTCCCCCACTGTGGTTCATTTTGAAAAATGTAAATCTCTAAGGTTTGGATACCCTCTAGATGCTCTATTTTTAAAGCAGCATCTCTTCATAATATTCTTTAACATCCAGGGAAATTAAAATGTTATATTGTCTTTGCTCTCCTACCTTGGGATTTGGAGTTTGATTTAGCATTTTTCTTTCCAAAATAGGAGATTGTCCTAATTTCATTCCTCACTTGGGCAGAATAAATTGAGGCAGAATCTGGTAGAGGGACAGCACACGTGCCTCTGACAGTGGCACCGTCAAGGACTTTAGATGCAAAGTTCAGAGACCTGTAGACAGGACATGCTTGGAAGAGCCTGGAAAGGAACCCTCTTGGGGGTTTGGAAATTTTAATTATTGTTATTTTGAAATTAGAACCTCAGAGATGGTTGGTGGCTTACTTTGGCTTTTGGTGAGTTTTTTATTAAAAGGGAAATATATTTACTTTGATTCACCAAACTTCCAAATGGCCCTGCTTTGGGCTGTGCAGTAGTTTGATCATGAAGTCACATATGACAAATGGGTTTCAAGGTGGAATTTCTTGAAAATAATGGGTAAAAATCTCCAGCAGTTCACTAATGCCAAGAGATGCTATAATAATTGGCAAATACCTTGTCTGATGTCCTGGACTGACTGATAGAGTGAATCACCGAGTCCTCTGTTAAATTTTTTTTTTTTTGTCTGATAAACTGATGACAGATTTTAGAGAAACATGTATGTTTCCTATTGTTTTCTTCATCTTTTAAAACTTTGGTGTAAGTATAAAATAATGACTGTCACAAAAACTGGCAGAAGAACCCTGGGATTTTATTACATATTTTAAGTGAATATTCCAGATTTCCTTGTCTCTCTCAGATTGCAATTCCTACCACTTATATTATGCTTGGGAGGTCTCATTATTGCAAAAATGACTGTTGGGTTTCCTTTGAGTTTGGGGTCTATGAATCTTTCCAGTAAATTCTTTTTTGACATTGCAAATATTAAAAAGCCTCTATATTATCAGGAATGATTTTTTTTCTAGGCTGTATCTTTTTTGTTGTTAGAAGTATCTATGAGTAGATTATTATTTGTTAGTCTCCTCTTCAATCTATTTCTTCACAGTTAATGTGAAATGTGCTTATGAATGTTGCTGATGCTTTTCTCAGCTAGACTGCTGATTAAGCACCTTCTCCTTTAACATGCAACTTTTGAACCCTTTAAAAAAACTATGGAAAAGGTCTGAGAAAGATGGTATTAGGACAACTGTCAGCGATCATCAAAATAAGCCTAGCCTGAGGTAGTCATGATATTTTCCAAATAGTGTATATTTGTAGTAGAAGAATAGAAATGGCCTTAATTCTTAACAAGGCGACCCTTATCAAGGGCCTGACGTTCACAAGGGGCTGGGAAGCACCGACGAGCATATGGCATTGTTTCTGAGCGGCCTGGCATACAGTCTACAGAGCACCTGCAGGAAACCTTCATTGGAAATGCAGATTCAAGGGCTCCACTTAGATCGAGTGAATCAGAACATCTGGAGTGAAACCCAGGAACCTGATATGCATTTGGTAATAGTCATGTGATGATGAAGCTAGGGGCTCACATTTTCTACATGTGGGCAAATAATGTACATTCTTTAAAGCCAGGCAGATGAACTGGGCTAAAGTTACAAAACCTTTTAGGACAGAACAACTCAAGAGAAGAAGCAAGAGCATGTTCTACATAAACCGTTCCCGTGGTTCTATGCTGAGCGGCGAGGCTTTATCCAGGTGGAAGCAGGGGGTCACCATCAGTATTAAGCAGTGTCTGGGATGTTGAATATTATAGCCCAAGGAGCAGAGAAGACGTCCAAAATCGTCTAGCCAGGGTACCTGCACGAACTGTCCATACAGTCCCCTTTCTACCAGTGACATGGTCAGTCTGTTGAAACCAGGTTGAAGCTTCAAACAACCAGAATCTCCCCTTTTCAAGCCAAAACCCATGGAAATAAAAAGGTGGGTGCATCGGGAAGGGAAAAGCAATTAATGTGTATAATTTAACACGGTATAGTTGGATGGAGGCCTGGTTTCTGGATCCAGTAATAACTATGTGATTGTTGGTGCAATAATTCCTCACTGTCTCAGCTTCATTCCCTGTGAATGAAGTTATTCATGATTCCTCTGCTGTATTTCAGCTCTTAGACTGATTTGATTTGGGAGCATCTGTGTCTTGTCTAATTGCACGGCTGTTTAGACAAGCGATGTCTAGGGTCTCACTGGCCACAGGCCTCTCCTGTAATCTAGTCAAGAACTGAAATGTCATCATCAGTGTCCCCTTCTTTTGATGGCACAGTGGTTAAGAGAACAAGCCTTAGAACTAAGTAATCCAGAGTGTCAGCTCCAGCCCTGTTGCTCACCCGCTGTGTGTGTCACTCCCTAGCTGTGCATATCACTCCCTAGCTGTGTGACCTGGAGACCTCCCAGCCTTAGTTTCTTTACCATTTAAATTGGAATAATATAACCCATCTCATTATACCGTGTGAGCCCTAAATATACAAAGGACCCCATTAAAGCAGTTAGTGTTATTTTTTAAAGCTGCAGATTCAGATCTTCAGAAACATTACAGACGTTTAGTTCTTCCATTATGAGCTTCTATCTTGAAGGAATGGGGTTGGGCCATTGTATGTGTCAATTACAATTTTAAAAAACCCTACTGTGTAACCCATTGCAGTGACGGACCTCACATATTTGACATCTAGAGTGGATCGTTTTTAACATTCCCTTCCCCATATGATAAAAATATTTTCAGTAATTATCCCAATAATCAACAATGATCATTATTTCTCTATTCTTTAGTTTTAAATAAATAATTACCAGTTTAAATTGTCACTTTAAGGATTCTGAATTCAGTAAAATATTTCCTGTATGTACCAAAGCGTCCACTTGTCAAAAAAAAATATACTACTTCACAGTTCAGTTTTCCTTGTTTTAAATTTGAAATATAAAACCTCCAAGAGGTTACAAAGAAATGACAGAAATCATATAATTCAAGATCTTTATTTCTTCATTTTTACAATCACTGAGTGGCTATTGTTTTTTTAAAATAAACAAATTAATACTGTTTAAATGCAGGAAGAGGTGGTACCACCAGGACTGGAGGTGAAGCCATGCCAGAACCAGCTGCTCCAATAATTTCCAATGGTTGCAAACGCACTCTAGAACAAACTCCTGTGGCTGAGTCCACGTGTGCTGCGGGAGAGAGGAGGCTACTGTATACCTGGCAGTTCTTCAAATTAACTTCCATATAGAATACAATATATGTTGGAGGAAAATTAATTTTTAAAATAAGATATATGAAGCTTACATACACATTATTAAGTCCAGCAGTAACCGCAATAGTTCTTTAGAACTTAGACAAGAGATTTTTTGGGGGGGAAAGAGTATTTTATCACTGACATTGTTTAGAATTGTTGACACATGTTGATGCTAAAAAGCAGATCAACTTTTCCTCAGCGTTATTATTGTTTTTAAATTCTCCACAGACAACACACCCACTGTTGCCCGAGGCCCCTGGCTTTCCCCTGTCCCGCCCTTGGCATGCCATTGATCCAGTTGTTTCCTTCACCTCTGAGTTTCCAGAATCCTCTGGATTCCTAGCACCCAGTGCAGCCCCTTCCACATTCTAGGTACATAATGATTTGTTGAATTCTGAATGCCACTAATGTTACATTTCCCTAAGCTCATTATTTTTAAAATGTCCAAAGGCAAGTATTGTTATCTGCATTTTGCAATCAGGCTTTCAGAAAGAATATAACCTGCTCAAATTCACACAGTTCGTTATTGGCAGAGCTGGAATTTGAACCCAGGGCTCTCTGGCTCCTGTGCATTCAGCACATGGCCATGTACGCAGCTTCTCATCTGTGCCATAATTTGCTGACACCTGACTACTGACTTTAAAGTTTATAATGCATAATTAAAGACATAACCTTTGTGGGTATGACTCAAGCTTGTTTTCATCCTAAATGCAAGTTGGAAAAATATTTGGCACTGATGACTGTCACATTCATTAGGAGCCTTAAACCCATCTGCAGCTCTGTTGATATTCATCAGCCCCGCTAAACCATTTACACCATCAGGAAATTAGTCTAGAATGACACTCCTTTTCAGAGAAAGGAACCAGGAAAGTCCAGAGAGGCAAGAAGCTGAGCCCTGACGGGAGGCAAATAAGAGCAGGTAACTGCTCCAGGCCCCACTGCCAGGGGAACCAGGGAGCGGCTGTCATCCATAGGCTGGAGAAATAAAGACCCGGCCACGGTGGGATTCTCATTCATATGGCAAGCACAATCCAGTGCCTGGCAAGTCACAGAGACTGCACAGCCAACCATCTGTTTCAGAGTCTGCTGCATTTTCCCATTCATGTAGCCATTTAATCTGCCCTTGGCAGGACTGAAAACAAAAGCTGGAAGAGTCGCTGAGAAATGCATGGCTCAGAGGAGCCCTAACTGAGATACACCCTAGCCTAACACCAAGACCACTGCAGGAAGCAGCCCAGAGGCCCTCCTGGCCCACGAATCAGAAGTTGTCCCACGCACCACCACCAGGGGGAGGCCCACAGGCAACAGCTGGCTTCCACGGCACCCCGGAGATGGTTCCGGGAACCCCACAGAACTTCTGATTCGGGATTTTATCCCCCCCTCTTGTGGTGATTGGGATGGGAAGGGAGATTTGAACCTTTCTTACTTTGGCTGGAAGTGGCATCAAGAAGGGGAAATCAACTTGAACGGTTATCTTACCACAAGTTCTGAGTGTTCAAGAGTTAAGAGTGACACCAGATTGGAAACTAAGAGCGTGACATCCATTGTGTAATTCCCACTTATCAACCAAACATCATTTTTAAAACAAGAACTTAAAAAGTAAAAATAGTGCAGAAATGCTCCATCACCATTAAATTTCCTTAAAGTAGAGTTCCTTGTGCCTCCTACATAATTACAAATCTAAATATTCAACCTTTTATAATTCTCTCAAGTTATAAATCCTCCCAGGTTCTGAGGAGCACCCAAATGACCTATGAAACCTTTAAAAATATGTAGATATGGTTCAGTGACTTTGATTGAAATCTGGGACACTGTATTAGAAAAATACATAAACTTCATGATTCTAATTATCAGTGGGGTTTCAGAACAACCACTTGGAACACCCCCATATCATTTTATCTGCCTAAGCCATCAGGGGCTCTGAATTCTAGTTTGCTGATGACAAATGAATAAGGCATTTGGTTCTTCCTGTTTAGGCTTTTGTCCCTGAACCTGATTTTTCCAGACTTGCCTGATTTATAAATTATCTGGGCATTGGGTTTCAAACGTGTCTGCATAATGGTATTACCTGGGGCTCTGTAAAAAGCCCACATGCAATGACTCTGATTTGCTTGGTGTCAGATGGTACCTGGGCTTAGGGATACTTTAAAGCTCGCCAGTGGCTCTAAGGCACAGCACAGTTTGGGAGCCATTGACCAAGGGAGCCTTTTAAAGCACAGGTGCCTGGGCTCCAAGCTGGACTCACCAAATATGTATCTGTAGTGCAGGATCCAGGGTGCCTGAACTGTTAAAATGCACAACCAGAGGGCCATATGTCTGGTATTCTACAAACTGAAAGAACCTCACAGTTCTTTCTCCTGGTAGACTGTGGTCCTTCCTTGTCCCTGCAATTGAGGGACAGCCATCATTTTGCTGGCTCTGTGGCTGAGACAGCTGGTGGCTGGTAGGAGCAGAGATGTGCAGAGTGGCCGGGAGGGCTGGGGCCAACCCTGAGGCTCCCTCCTTCTGTCACCCATCCACACACTTGTGGATATTTCTATAAATCACTTCTGATATGTGGTTCGTTCTCAGGAAGTGTTCTGACTGCTTACCCACATAATGATGGAGTGGAGGAAAGGTCTAATTTTGGAACGACTGTGGCTTAGGCAGCGCCATGTTCCCTGCAAGTCTGAATTTCCTCAACACAGGGGCTCCACGGCCCCGCCTGCTCACCACAATTACACGGGCGGTGTGAGGTGCACCACCCATCACACCAGATTACTGGTGCGATCCACTCAAGAATAAGGCTGGATGACCTTGTTAATGGCAATCTTTGCAGAACCTTCTTGATGACCAAAAGAAAAGCAAGGTGGGAGGAAGAGCAGGACAAGGGTGCTGAATCAATAAGCAAGACCCCTGCTGGAATTATCGCTTTCATGAGGGACAGGGCTGTGAAAGCTGCTAGAACACAGACAGCATTATTCCATGGTGTGCATTTTGTCCCTCTGGTTTTAATGGAACATTACAACTGGGAAAGGGAATTAGCATTTATGGAATGATTTGCTAAGTGCCACACACAGTGCTAAGCTCAGACATCCGTTATTTCATGTAATTTACTCAACAGCCCCGTGAGACCTCATCACTCTCATTTTACGGGTGAAGAGACTGAGGTTCAGTTTATCCAGGATCATAGGTAGGTAAAGGTAGAGCAAGGCTTAAGCCCAGATTGCTCTGGCTTCAAAGCCCTTGCCCTTCCCTGTATCTTAGCCAGGTGAGGCCCACAGAGCTGGGGAACCACTTCCTCAAAGGCCAGCCAGGGAGACCAGGAAGGGAGGTTAGTGTTAACATATTGGCAGTGATAATCTGTGAGTGGGTTGCAGGGTTCCCTTCCCAGAAGGACAGGGCAGGAAGTGGAACTCCACAGTTCTTTCATAAATACAGAGCACTGCCTCTTCCAATCCAGGGCTCCTGGTTTTGGTAAACTAGTAACAGGACAGTAATGCTGAGTCCTTCTCCCAGGAGAGTCTTCCCAACCTTAGAGGTCTTTCTGTTGCTGAGGTATTTAAAATTCCCAGAAACGGGTGTGTGAGGACTCCTGATATTATCCTACAGGTCGTGGTTCTGTATCTTCCAGGAAGTCCCCTCAGAGTTTAACCTTTGGTGATTTGTGGGGGCTGAGGTGGCTGGGTGACTGTAAGAAGATAGGGGACATTTGGCTTTGTACTAAGTGGCACACATTTGGCCTAAACAAGCTGAATGTTAATCATGAATCTGGGAGCAGGGAGTTTTTTGGGGAGGAGGCTTGGGATGCACTGGTCAGAGAAGCAGAAAGTGAGACAGGGAAGAGAAGAGAGAGAAGCCCATAAGGAGTGTATTGTTAGTGGTTACTGCTGTGGGTGTTCCAGGCTGAGCCCCACTGCAGAACAAGGGGACAGTGGAGAGGAGAACACACACCTCTGATTTATCATCTGCCCCCACCCAAGGATGAGAGAGCTGAGTTATTGATACTTCATCTCTCTACTCCCAGCCATCAATGCTAAGGGTGTTCCTAGAGGAACTCACTGCCTGCCCAGCAGGGTCCCCTGGCTGAGAGGAAGCCCTCAGCCATTGGCATGTACTGACCCGGGAATGACTAATAGAGGAGATACGAGGAAGGCCCCTACAACATCTGTGACAAACCCTGGATCTGTCCACTGTTGAAGAGCGTTTTATCATTCACTGGCGCTCTGTGAGGACATCTGACCCATCACCCCCATGATGTGGACATACTATATGCCTAGGGGTACATGAAATATATGGCACCCAGTTAAATCTGAGTTTCACATGAACAGTGAGTCATTTTTAATTATAAGAGTGTCCCGTGCAACTAATTGCTGTTCATCTGAAATTCAAATTTAACTGGATGTTCTGAATTTATGTTTGCTAAATCTGGCACCACTCCCCATGGCTCCTCTCTGAGGGGGACACAGTGCGGGGAGAGACTCCTCTGGCCTCCAGTGTGCTGGTGTCTCTGACACAAAGCAGATGGCGTAAGACTTAAGGCAGCAGGACATTCCTCAGTTATGTTAAGAGGAGCTGGGAATGCTTAAAGGTAAGAGAGTGAGGTTTTGAAGGGCAAAATGTACAGGTGTTTGGAAACAGGAAAAGAGAAATTACCGAGTTATACAACCTATAAATAATTCGTGGAGTTCAGGGCATCACGTATTATTCTTTTCCGAATTCATATTCAACGAGCAGTTCTTGAGTACCTAGTATGTACAAGGTTCTTCTCAATGATCATGTCACATTATCTTCACACCCATTCTTGTTTTACACTTGAGGAAAATGAAGTTTCCAAGAGGGCAGCAATTTCTGGTGTGGACCAATTAACTGCTGAACCCAGATTTTTGGTCCCCAAACCCAGGATCATCTCTGCTGTGGCACTGCTTCTGGTAACGAGGGTGTATCTGACCTTCCATCCCTACACTGCCAGTGTTTGTTTACATCACATATCAGGCAGAGGCTTGGCTCAGACAATAGGAATGTTGGGCCCATGTACAAAACTGGATTACAGACAGCTTTCAGCCCACTAATGGATTTCCGTCTAGACCATTCCACGGAAAGCATAGTAGAGCTGAATTATACTCCTCATAGTAATAAACAACACACATTCCCTTGAAAACATTGTCTGTGTGAGAGAGCATACCCTGAATTTGAACTTGGAGTGCAGGACAACCTGCTGCTTAGATGGTCCCTGTGAAAATAAGACTTTTTCATTCCACAGGGCAGATTCATCCAGGCATTCTTGCAAGGAAGGGCCAACATAGTGGAACCGTATCTGGTGAAAGGCAGGAGGGGCTAGAGGCCTGTGGGGTCGAGGTCCCAGTTATGTGAAGGGTAGAGAGGCTGTGGCATGGATGGGAATGTTGGAGACTCCAGACACACAGCACCTGTGGGATAAGAGGGGTTGAATAATGAGGAGGAAATCATCGCTGTGTGCCTTGGGCTTTTCACCTGTAACCTTCAGAATTCTGTGGCTTTCCCTGGAAAGAGAGAAAGAGAGAGGGCTGAGACGGATGAGGGCCCCTCCTGTGGTTTGTTCCAGCTACGAGTTGAGAGACAAACATTTCCAGAGAGGAAAGAGCGGATAGCAACAGCCTCATGGCAACCCCCTGGACATGCAACAGCCTGAACCTCTGAAGACAAAGTGAGAATGTTGGTTAAGAGGATCAGTGGCTAGGATCACCTAGGAATTTGCAAGGACTGACTGTACTTAATATTAGAGGTTATTCCTGGATCCTGGATAAATTGATGGGAATCAAAGAATCTGATGTCAAAAAAGTTTGCATCCATTCTCTATGACCCTACACCAAATCCTGAAATTAAGCAACTGGTCAATGATGTGGTGCCTAATGGGGACAGGGGCAGCCCCATGTCAGCTCTTGATGAATTCAGGGAGTCACTTTATATCAGAGACGGATGAGTCATGAGCTCAGCCTTCCAAGAAGGCCTGTGAAGGGGGAGCCAGGGAGGGTGAATGCAACCATCTAATGCAGTGGTAGCCTTGATGAAGGATGACAAGGGGATGAGCAATACGAGGAAGATCCCAGAGCATCTGATTAAGGCCCTAAATATAAAAACAATAGTGATCGTTCTCCAGAGAGTGGCGACACAGCTTCCTTCTAGAGGATTCTAAGTGAATAGCCCCTGTGCCTTTCCCTCTCTCTCTTGCCTGGGGCCTCCATGGACTCACCACAAAAGTAGCCGAGCTGAACTTTAAATCCAATATCAGGTTTGCATGAAGGACGGACACTGGCTCAAAATCATGGGATTAAGGGGCAATGATTTTGGGTTTGACAAGTCAGCTAAAATATTTATCCTGATAGAGGAAATAGCACCACATGTCTTTCTTCTTGAGGGTAATCCAAGTAAGGCGCTGACAGCCTCTTGTTCCATAAGGTGGACTTATAGGGAAAGGAAAATGGACGGCAGTTCTCCTCTCACACGTGATGCTTGGGAAACAAGCTTATTTTCAGAAGCAGATCAATACCCCGAAGGGGCGTGAGCAACACGAGTCTACAGCGCCTTCCTGGCCAGGCTGACATGGCCCCCCACCTGCCTGTCCCCACCCCTGCGCTTGTGCTTCCTCCATTCTGGTGCTACAAGGAACAATAATGCTTCTGAGGAGTCTGTTCCTCTGTCAGCTCTTAGGCTGCGTGAGGGCTCAGAGCATGGACTGGGCTCCCTGTACAGCATAGGCCAGGAGGCCGAGCAGCTGCTGCACCACCCGTGGGAAGGACTGTGGGACAGTCACCCTGCCAGCTCCCCTGTGGGGTGTTGCAGGGCAGCAGGTCCTCCGTGGACACAGTGTGGCTGTGGAAGGACTGGCTATTTTGATGAGGGGTGGATTTGAATTGCCCTTGTCGAAAGGAAGGAGAGCCTTTGCTAGTGAGTGGGCCTAGCCGGCTGCCCAGCATCACATCTCACTGGTTTGTTTTCTCTGTTCAGGTGGACAGCAGGCAGTTCTTAATTTATGTCCAGGAATGTGTCACATTCTGAGAATGTGTCTCTTAGGCCAAGTGTCTCCTGCAACATTCCTTCAACATTCTAAGACTGAGAAGGAGTTTCAGAGGGGGCGGCTAATGGCGGGTGGACAGAGGCGCTTCTGTTCTCAGCCTCCATAAAAGTCTCACGGCGTCACCCTCTATTCATGTACGTCCAATGAGACAGAGATTTTTTGGACAGCTCATTTGATAAAGATGTGGATGACGATAATTGTCCTTGAAAATAATCTTCCAGAGAGTCATAGGGTTTATTTTTTCTGTGGTTTGGGGATCAAGCAGAGAGAAAAGACGTCTGACCAATAGCTGCCCCTTGGGGAGTTCGCCTCTCCACAGCGTGGGTCAGCCCCAGACGGGCTGAGGGGCAGCTTCTGGCTCTGCCAGGGCCTGTTCTCTTGATCCATGTTTTTCTTTCCTACGGTCCCTAGCTTTTCTCCTGAGTTATCAGTAAGGAAAAAGGATTGGGAATAAAACTAAAATTGACTAGATGACTATGCCAGGCACTTGCTTTTTTAAGATTGGAACCAAATTTTAGACGTTAAGAGCCCCCAAGCCCCATCATCATGCAGACGAGGACATGAGAACTAGGGAGGTGGCCCTTGACGAGGGGCCGCCAGCACTCTCCTCCCAGCTCTGCCTCCAGTGGCCTCCCTGTGGCTCTGCGGGGGCAGCTGCAGTTCTCTCTGTGACTCTTGTGGACTGAAGGGGTGAGGAGGATGGGCTTCAGGTCATCACTGACTGCCAGTTTTTTAGACCTAGAATCCCAACATCCTATACTAAAAGGGGGGAACTGACACTCTTCCAAATGAAAATAAACCCATACATAGATGGATATTTTGTCATCAGGTATTTCCTACACCACTCCATTCGTAAGGCAAATTAGAATCACTAAGCATGGACCCACACATTGTCCGTGTTGTGATGGATCCTGTCAAAAAGATTCACTTCATCTCATAACTATGTGGGGACGAGTTGGAGACCAGCAGACTTCCCAGAGGACAGCCTGGCCAAGCTGGGAGGCGAGGTGGCTCTCTGTCTCTCATGAAGTCCCTTGTCCAAACAGCTCTGCTTCAGGCGGCACCACTCATCACAGACCCAGTGCAAGGAGGGACAGGGGTCTCCTGAGAGGCTGTGCAGAGACCAGGAGCTGGTTTCATGTCGGGATCCTCCTTGCCTGTGGAAAGGGCAAGCGTGCTTACAAACCTTCATCTGGACTTTGCCTCTAGGAAGGACTAGAAGCCACAGTCTTCGAGGGAATGGACGTGGATCTTCATTAAATTTTTCCAATGTGGAGCTTTGGGCAATGGGGGGCCCCCGTTGCTCTGCTTGAGAAGAAGCCGCACTTCAGAGGAGGAAGAAAAGGGAGTAATCTATGTCTATCTTCCTGCACCGCCTTGCTCAGGACACACCAGAGCCGTGTGCTTACCTGTCATTTGGATGCTTAACTGCCACCTGACTGGTCTCCCTTCCCTGATTTCCCCTATCTATCCTCCTTTACACAAGGACCAACTTTGTCTCACCCCCATCAAAGGCTCCAGAGGTGGGTCTGCCTGGCTTAGCAAAGGTCACTGGGAGCTGCAGGCTCCCGTCTCACTGGCTCTCTGCTCCCCTCTCCCACCCCCTCCCTGCACAGAGCGACCCTCCTGCCAAGCCAGGTTTCCCTAGACATGCCCTTTCTCTTTCAAACTTTCTTACCTCCCCACTTGTTCATGAATTAGCTCCCTTACCGAGAATGCCACACATCTGTACCTGTCAGACTCCAGCCAACCGACCTCACTCCAAATGTCAGCCAAAGCCTAACACTTTCATTTTTCCAGTGATGGTGATGAGAAGGCTGTTGGTGTGTAACGTTTATGATGGTGTTCCTGGTCATGTGTTAAGTGTATGGGTTTTCTGTGTAGCCCTCAAACCCACCCCGACGAGGCAAGTGGTGTTAATATCCCCTTTCTGCATCTTCCCTAATAGGCCTTAAGAGCAGGAGGAGGATCTTTTTACCCCTCTTTGTCTCCTTTTACCCCACCCTACCTAGTAGGGGGCCTTAGCACGGTTCCCGCCCAGCTAGCTCATCAGGTGGCATTTCGGAAGACTGTCACAATACAGCTCGTTGGGTTTTCTTGCGATTGGCTGTTCTTCTCCCCTGGTGGCTTGTTTCTCTATCCACAGATCAGGTCTGACTGAGGTGAACAGAGAAGGCCCATCTGGCCTTGCAGAAGAAAGCATTGGGCAGGTTCCTGAGGGAGACAGGGAAGAAGGGGAGGGAATCTGGACTTCTCCTTATGGGGTAGAGGCAGTCTTCCATGTGTCCATCTGTGACCTAGGACAACACATAACTGAGTGGCTCAGTTCTTCAAGCCACAGGACCAGCCCCTCTCCTGATGGGAGCATGTAGGTAGAGGTGGGTGCAGAGGAAGAAAACGAAAGGTTGGAGCTGGCAACTCTGGGCATCACAGCATGAACACTGGAGACTTGGAGCTGCTGAAAGGACCTTCAGGCAGAATCAGGGCTGATTAACTTAGTTGTGCCCCAGATTGGTGAAAGGCCAGGACCTCTGTGCCCCATTGTCACTGTCTGTTGTGGAAAGGACAGGGTGGAATCAGCATTCCTAGTATCACAGAGACCTCAACTCAAGCTTGGCATTGCCACTTACAAGCCAGGTGACCTCCGGCCAGGAGCCTACAGCTTCTGTGGATCTGTAACCTGAGGTGACATACCTGCATTGCAAGGCTGGTGTCAGGACTGGACAAGATGGTGTACACAGACCATGAGCACAGGGCCCAGCCTCCAGGGCTCCGTTGACCACAGACTGCCAGGAGGGGTTAGTGAAGGGAGAAGATGGAGCCACATCTCAGGCCCCAGGAGGCCTTGTGGGCCCTAACTGGGCACTGCCTGCTTTTGTGTTTGGTATTTCTCTGTTGAGGCCTCAAGCCCCGCAAGCCCAGACTTAGCGGGTCTCCTTAGACCAACAAGCTTCCCCTCTGCACCAAGAAAGGTCCCTCTGAAGGGGCCCCAAAAGATGCATAAAATACCCATTGGAGAGCCCTTTGCATGGCTTTAATATAGGCAGGGTATTGCTGTATTCCTGATACCCTATAATAAGAAATAATGTGTTTTGATAGTTCTTTGATTTGATGGGTCATTAGCATGCATGAACTTTGGAGAACGTGACTATAATTTGGGGTTTGCAGTAAAGCACAACCCAGATGCTGGATGTAATTCACCACTACTCTGTACTCTCTGGTCTTCGACGTGTTCCCACTTATTCTTTCATGAAGGCTTTCTTAAGACATTCTATTTCCTTTCCCATCTCCCCACCCATCTTATGAATTCATGCAAGGAATAATTCTACTTTAAAATTGCTTTAAGAAGCTCTAGTTTGATTGCTGTTTTTGAGTTCACCTAAAACCAAATGCTCACTCTACTGGTGAAGAAAAGTCAAAAGAGATTAAGTAACATGCCAGGTAATAGCTGAGGGCAGGTGGCAGATCCAGATGACAGACCAGGCCCAGGTGTTCCCAAGCACTGTCTGTCCTCATGCCATGTTTCCAATAATTCTGCATCCATTCCCACCTTCTTGATTTCTCCTATATCCATATACTTCCTATGCTATTACTTATCCAATACCTTTTCTTCAAAGTAACGCACATTTTTATTTAAATGAATTTGTTTTAAAGGAAAATCTTATACTGTCACCTAATGAAAAAGAGGTGTCATTTGCCATTGATAGAAAGTTATAACTAAAGACAATATGCAATAGAGTTACATGGAAGTGTAATGAGATATTGTTGCCTGGGCAAAGAAAACAAGTTGGAAGCTTGTTCTCTGTGATTCTAAAGGATGATGGGGAACTTTCAAAGGTGCCAAAGACAGTGGATTCTGGACCCAATTCCAGTGTGATCTAATGCCATCTTTATATCAACGAGAAGAATTTTTCTCAATCAGTAGGATATTTGCACACTTGGAGACTATTGCAGTCCACAATGCTGCTACACCAGGCCCCTTAGAAGTCAGCACACTCCTCCCCTCCCCTGCCCAGCAAGGCCCTTCAAGGATGTTCCACTAAAAGGGTTTCACACATATTTTGTGTTGTCACCAAATGCCGAATGAATGCCAGACTCTCCTGCATTTTCACAGTGGGATATGTGCTGGATTTAAGCATAAATGTTAGGTAAATTTTCTTCACCCCAGAAACAATGCTAAGATAATTAAGTTTTAGATAAAGAATCAGGGAAGTTGATCTCAGCAGTGGAAGAATGCTGTGATTTAAATTGCCATCCACAGATCCTTTCGGTTCTTGGAAGCCACTGCCAACTGTGCCTGCCGGAAGTTAAATTCTCAATAGGTTGCTATGATTGATGCAGGCATTAGTCATTTAAAAAAAACAAAAAAACCAACCAACTAAATAATTTGCACCCAAGTAACACGTCGGGCTTGTTGCTTCAGAAATAGACCACTAGATGGAGGACTTGCAATTCAAAAATAAAAAAATTTCAGCCCCGCTGGTACTCGGATTTCACCGAAGGATAACCGTGCATGGACCCAAGTGAGAAGGCGCCGCTTGCCGTGAAGATGGGTTTCTTTTCTTTCCTCCCAGACTTTGATGTGACTCTCCCTCTTTTCTCAGGACAGGTCACTTCTTCCCACAGGCAGTGTCTCTGCAGGAATTCACCTTTTTCAACTTCTACCATGTCATTCTTCTATTCCTGGTCTGGTGACTGAGTAGCGAAATGTGTTCCTTAAAATGCGGTTTCTTCCTTCTCGGTTCCTCAGCACTCCCCGCTCCTGAGCATGAAGGCATCGCTTCTTCAAGGCCATGCCCGGACGCTAGTCGGACGCATCCTGCAAAAGCACGTCAAGCTTTACAACATTCATTCATCTGCACAAATCACACACCACCTTTATTCTCCCCCATGATAAGAGCGGTATATTTTCTTCAAAGTTCTTTTTGGTAAAAGTCCATTTCAATGGAGTAGTTGTTCTTGTATCAATTCCTTAAATATGGCCATGGAAGGTATATAAGCCCAGTTCTTAGAGTGAGGACAGGAGGTCAGGGGGGACACGTCAAGCAATAGGGCCTAAAACAATAGAACACACTGAGGCACGTGCAGCCAGTCCGTGAGTTTCTTTGCAAATCTAATCCAGGGCTCCACTCCCCGCCTGGCCAATGCATGGAGCTGAAGGACGTGGCACAAAGGGGGAAGACGTTCCCCAGTTCTCTACGCAAACAGGAACGTCCACAAAAGCAAGCACAAAAGAGTCCTTGTGGCTGGGGTTTCCTGGCTGCAGCCCCAGAAGCCAAGAACCCGGAGCTCGGTTCCCGGGTGGCCAAATAACCTCGGGCAAGCCTCCGCTTCTCCCCAGGTCGCCGGGGCTGATGACGAAAGGCATCCAAGGACCCAGACTTTCTCTAAGGAAGGTGCTGCTTACCCCTGGAGTGGAGCCTAAAGATTAATCGAATAAATACACACCAGCAACCCAGGCCGAAGTCACGAGGGCGCCGTGTCCCGTGGGCTGCCACGTTTTCCACCACTCAAGGGGGGGTGGCAGGGACGAAACTAAACAATGAAGCCTTTGTTTGACAAGTTTCTCACTGGGTTTTTATCTGATTGGTCTGTCTCTACAGATGAGATGATGTTAGACATCCTGAAATCTGACCGGAGCCGCGGGCCCTCCAGCCCAGCACCCCTCCTGGGGAGGCACACCCCCGCGCTGGGCGGAGGGAAGCCCTCTGACGACCAGCCTCCTGGTCTGGTGGCCATGATTATCACCATTTAGCAGCTTTTCTTTCCCTCTTACGATGAAATATGTATCCATGCTGCGGAGGCCCCAGTCTGAGGACTGTTTGGGCAGAACCCAAAATGCAAGGAAAGGATCGATTTTAACCTATTTTAAAACATTTGATCTAATTTGATATTTCTAGTTTTCAACAGCTTACAGCAAATAGATGAAAATAAATGTCTTGTCACATGTTGTGCTGCAGACGATGCCTTTTGGTTTTCAAAGACTCCTGACAACAGGAGAAGAATCCTCTATTAGCAATGTCTGATGCCTCAGGATTTTCCAGCTGTCATTGTTCAAAGGTCTGTGTTTTGGAGCCTGGAGGAATGACCAAGTGGATTATTGGCTCTAAAAGTCTGTTAGTGATCTGTTTCTCAGAGTCCCTCGGCTGTAATAATGGAAAGACATGAGGCAGAGGGGTGAGTAGTAGGCATGTGGGGCATATACGCATTTCTGGGTGTATTTTCAGGGCTAGAGAGGAGGAAGGAGAGTAAGTAATCATGGACTGTGTTGCTGTTAGCTTTCTTTCCTGAAGCCTAATTACTGTAGTGGCCCACTGCCTTGATTACGCCTTTCCTCCCTAAATAATTAATTTGCCCTTATGCAAGTATATTTGCCTATTACAAATCTTAATACATAACACTGAGGACCCAGGCTTAGCAAACCCACTTTCAAGCACATAAATAATTGCCTTGGAATAATGAACAATTAACCTTGGTAAAGGAGGGCTAAACATTAGTATACTGTATTAATTCAAAGCAGATATTAGCCATTTGGTATTAGAAAATACTATAAACACACATTTATAAAGCTACGTGGTCAGTAAGTTTAGTTAGCTGGAGTATGTTAACTAGTTCAAAGGAATAGTTTCAATGTAAATATTTAACCAATTTGTTTTGATCTAGTTTGCAAGCATTTATGTAACCAGACGTGTTTTAAAAATGAGTGCCCAAATCAAGAAGAACTGGGACCAAGAGTATAAATGGATGCTCAGGGTTCCTTGGCCTTTTGTAGCAACAACGCAGCACACGTGTCCTCTCCACAGTGGGTGGGCAGGGTCTGCCTCAGATATCAAGAATTTGGGTGTGAAATATGTGTGAGCAAAGTCCCAGCCACGGGCTGTTGGATCTGTGGCCAGCAGGGCTTTTGTAAGAGAATCTTTAGTTTCCTAATGCTTGTCTTTCTCTGCCACCATTCTCACTGGGGAACAGACTCTTAAATGCTGTGGGCTCCCTCCTTACCATCCAGGTGAGGAGGGAGACCTAGATACTCCCCGCCCCAGCACCATTCCTATTCCCACATCTGCTCCATATTTTGGATGAGAGAGCTTGGGAGGGAGTAGACAGGGCCAGAGGATACTCCCACCAAGGTTGTTATGGTGCCTTTCCTTCCCCATGGTCCCCAAGCTGTCAGCCAGGTAGGTCAAATTCCAGAGCTTCCTTGCCATCCTCCTAAACTGACTCAGTCTCACCAACTCTTCCAGGGTTTGATTTTAACCTCATCTGATACTGTTCTGTCTCTGCCAGAGTATTCTAGGTGATAGCAAAAGCAGTTTCCAACTACAGCTGGGCAGCTGATCAAACCCAGCCCCCTTCCAACCAGTCACCGAACGTATGGTGCCAGAGAATGCTGTATTGGTGTTTGTGATTTCTGTTTGTGTCTGGAAGACACTTTCTTCCTGCATGTACAAAGTCAGGTGATGCCTCTGGAAGCCTCACATGTTTTTGTGGTGGTGGATTTGGTCAGTTCTTTTCTCCTTTGCTTTATTATTTTTGATGTTCTTATGTATTGGATCCCAGAGGAGTGTGTACCAGGCAGAATCACCATACTTATGATTTGAAAACAGCCCACATAGGTTTTTTTTGTTTTTTTCTGCGGAAGAACTTCTTTTTTTTTCACTGGATTCAATCCTTAAAGATAAGGATGAGAAAATACCTAGGAGTAAACCTAACCAAGAAGATGAAAAGCCTGTAATGTGAAAACTGTAAGATACTGATGGAAGAAATTGAAAAAGAGACAAATAAATGGAAATCTATCCCATGCTCATAGATAGGAAGAAGTAATATTGTCAAAATGGTCATCTTGCCTAAAGCAATCTGCAGGTTCAGTGCAATCCCTATCAAAATACTAAAGGCATTTTTCAACAAACTAGAGCAAATAATCCTAAAATTTACATGGAACCACAAAAGATCCTAAATAGCCAATCTTGAGAAAGAAGAACAAAGTTGTGTCTATCATGCTCCCTGACTTCAAGCTATACTACAAAGCTACAGTGATTAAAACAGTATTGTACTGGCAAAAGAACAGACCCATAGATCAATGGAACAGAATAGAAAGCCCAGAAACAAACCCACATACATACAGTCAATTAATATATGACAAAGGAGCCATGAATATACAATGTGGAGAAGACAGTCTCTTCAATAAATGGTGTTGGGAAAACTGGAGAGCTACATGTAAGAGAACAAAACTAGATCACTGTCTAACACCATGCATAAAAGTACTCCAAATGGATAACAACCTAAATGTGAGGCATAATACCATAAAACTCTTAGAAGAAAACATAGGCAAGAATCTCATGAACATCAACATGATAAATTTCTTTATGGATAGGTCTCCATGGGCAAGAGATACAAAAGCAAACATCAACAAGTGGGACTACATCAAACTAAAAAGCTTCTGCACAGCAAAGGAAACCCTCAACAAAACAAAAAGGCAACTTACCATATAGGAGAATATATTTGCAAATGATATATTGGATAAGGGGCCAATATCCAAAATATATAAAGAACTCAAAAAACTGAACACCAAAAAAAAAAATAATAATAATAATCCAATTAAAAATGGGTGGAGGACCTGAACAGACATTTTTCCAAAGAAGACATACAGATGGCCAACAGACACATGAAAAGATGCTCCACATCCCTAATCATCAGAGAAATGCAAATCAAAACTACAATGATATATCACCTCACATCAGTCAGGATGGCTACTATTCAAAAGACAAGAAATAACAAGTGTTGGCAAAGATGTGGAGAAAAGGGAACCCTCCTACATTGTTGGTGGGAAGGTAAATTAGTGCAACCAGTATGGAAAGCAATATGGAAGTTCTTCAAAAAACTAAAAATAGAAATATCATTTAACCCAGTAATTTCACTTCTAGGAATTTACCTGAAGAAAACAAAATCACTCATTCAAAAGGATATATGCACATCTATGTTCAAGGCAGTATTATTTACAATAGCAAAGATATGGAAGCAACCTAAGTGTCCATCAATACATGAATGGATAAAGAAGATGTGGTACATATACACAATAGAATATTACTCAGCAATAAAAAAGAAGGAAATCTTACCAAGTGACAGCATGGATGAACCTAGAGGGTATTAGGCTAAGTAAAATAAGCAGACAAAGACAAATACCATATAATTTCACATATATATGGAATCTAAAAAGACAAAACAAACAAAAAAAAGAAATAGACCTGTAAATATGGACAACAGACTGTTGGTTACCATGGGGTGGAGGGCAGTGAGGGGATGGGTTAAACAGGTGAGGGGAATAAAGGGGTACAAAATACAAATTATAAAATAAGTTAGTCATGAGAATGGAAGTACCACTTATAGACCATTACCAATAACATTGCAGTATCTTGGTATGATAACAGGGGGGAACTCCACTTAGTGTGACAAGTATCTAGTAATGTACATAATTATTAAGTCAAGTATTATACATATGAAACTAATAAAATATTGTATATTAACTTTATTCCAGTTTTTAAAAATGTGCAAAAAAGGGAGGAGAGCATCAGGACAAATGGTGACATGATGGAACTTGTGTTGGGTGCATTCCTTGCTCAAAGATTTTTTTTCAACAAATGGGCTTTTAGGAAACAATCATCTTTGAATTTTTGGTAAGTGCCCCGTTGTCTCCTATTGGTTTTAGCTGGTCTGTATTAAGAGCAGGGCAAGGTAAGAGGCTGTGTAATATTTCCCCTGGATGCGCTATACCCTGAAGTGGCATTCCCAGCAAGAGAAAGGGACACATGGAGAGAGCCAGGAGCCATCAGCACCGATAGGCAGTATTGACTGTGCGTCTACCTGGTGCCGGACGGCTAAGAAACAGGGCTGAAGATCAGAATGCCACGGGACAGGGTGGTTTGGAAACGTTATAAATGGATGTGCTAAACGGAAGTAGCTCCTGAGCCTGGAAATAAGGTATCAAAGGGTAGAAGGGGCAGGTGGACTCTCCCAAGACCATAATGTCAAGGTCTTCCTTGAAAAGCCAGAATGACAAAGGAAGCAGTGAGATGGAGGGTGTGAAATAGAGTATTTTAGCTGGTGATTTGCTGAATATAAGAGCATTTATTTTGCTGTTTGCTTGCTTGCTTCTCTTTTACCAGACGGCACATTTGAAATTCCCTTTTTTTGATCTTTAAATAGTCCTGAGGGAAATATTTATAAGGCAGACAATAGATTTGCAAACTTTTTATATTTCATTAAAAATAAATGTTACAGAGGGGGTCGCCCACTGGATCAGTTGTTATAATGTAATTAGCTGAGCAAATCCACCCTTCCCTCTGCTTATGATTATAGTGAGGTCGTTCACCTTGGTTTTTCTATCAATACACTGTGGACACTACCATTTTACCAAGTAGCTGAGTTAGTATTTAAAAGAATTTTATACATTTCTAGCACTCTACGTTATATTATAATAAGATTTATAGCTCTGTACATTTTGTATAGTGAAAGAAAGTTACTTCTCTATATCATCATTATACTGAAACTTGAGGTCTTTGCAATAATTCAAGATTTTGACAATGAAGGATTTAGCCAAAGAATCTGGCATATTGCTTTGTTCTTATTCTAGGTAAGATTTCAAATTAATCCAATTGAAATTTTAAGAAAAGATACCTATATTTTTTCAATATCTAGTGTGATTATTAAATCTTTATACCTCTGCTATACTTCTTAACCCTTTATGAACATTTAAAAATGTGCTTTTCCTTTTCTTCCTCCCCAGTAGGTTTTTGTGGCCATTACTAAACCACCATTCGTTTCGCTGACTAGCTGCCATTCAATACTTACCAATAAGCAGACAGACATGAAAGGCCAGATTTGTTCCCATGACAGAGATGGCCGTTGTGGTAAGCATTTGTAGCACATTGTTTTTCCAAGTTGAGGGCAATTTCACTTCTACTAGAAGGAACAGCTGAGTTGCAGATATTTCTTTATATTTTAGTATAGCTTTCCCATTACATCCCTAAGCAAGATGAAAAAATACTCTTAAAATTCACAGATTTCCAGTCAAATATTAGTTTCATACCTGTGATTCTGAAACACAACCTGATACATATGCTGATTACTGAATAGTTTAAAGAAGCACCCTTTTTTTTTAAAAAAAAATCACATTATTAGGGGAAGGGAAGCAGCGCTTATTGGATAATTACTGTGAGCCAGGCACTGTGTTAAATGCTTCCCTGAATTGTCAAATAAGATACTAATATAAGCCCTTGGAGTGGTGAGGTGGGTGGAATTGTGATCCCCAAAAAGATATGTTCAAGTCCTAACCCTCCATAACTGTGCATATGATCTCATTTGGAAACAGGATCTTTAAAGATGTAGCCCAGTTAAGATGAGGCCATACTGGATTAGGGGGGACTCTAAATCCCAAAGTGGGTATCTTTCTAAGAAAAAGGAGAGGGAGATTGGAAAGAGAGACACCAAGGATGTACATGGGGTAGAGGGCGCTGTAATGATGGAGGCAGCGATCGGAATGATGCAGGTGCAAACCAAGGAGTGCCAGGTTCCCAGCGATCACGAAAAGCTCAGAGAGAGGCAGGTTCTGTTATACGGATTCTCCCCAGCCTCCAGAAGGGACCAACCCTGCCAGCACCTTGATTTAGACTTCTGGCTTCCTGAACTGCGAAAGGATAAGTTTCTGCTTTTTTAAGTCACCTAGTTTGTGGTATTTTGTTACAGCAGCCTCGGGAACCCAAAACATGTGGGTGCTATGATAATACCTCGATGTATTGCAAGAACCTTCTCCGAGATCCTCTAGTTAGTAAGTGATGGGTGCTGCATTAAACCCAGACCTGACCAGGGGAACCTCTCTATTTTTCCTAACACTTGGAAGATCTTTGGGCACATGACTCTGCAGATTCCATTTCTCTTCTCTGTAGTCTCAGCTCTGTGGGAGTCGCTAACAGCCTCATGTCTGTAGGTGAGAAGACTGCTGTAACACATGGAGCAGTTTTCAGTACTTAAAATAACAAAGACCCCATAGACTGCAGGCGATTCCTGGCATATCATAGTGTCCCTGATGTCAGCAAAGTGATGCGAAATTATGCATAAATGGGTTTAATATTTGAAACATGCCAAGCTAGACTAATTGAATTTTCCATCTTTGATGAGGCATATAAAGATGGTTTTTACTGCCGCTACCCCCTGAGTTTCTGAGACAAATAGCAAAACCAGGGAAAATAACTCTTAAATGTCAGATACGTTATTTTCAGTGTATGCTGCCTCTCCCCAAAATTTAACTCTTGTTTCCTAAGACTTATATGAAAATTCAGTATTTAATTAAGGCTTTTGTAACTTATATATGATGCCAGTTTATTCAGAAGCAGTTGTACATAAAATAAACTTATTGTGGGCCTTTTTGGTTTTATCACTAACTTTTCCAAATTGAGAACATTTGCTTTTGACAAATAAGACTGGCTTTCTAGTTCCAGGAGTTGTTGCTACAGGCATTTTTGTCTTTCCTCTATATGAGTGGACCGTAGTACAAGGAACCCAAACCATAGGCTGTGAGTGAACGAGCCAACCTCAGTGCCAGCAGAGACAGAAGGGGAGAGCCCAGCACAGAAGACTTTTCAGGATGTGATTTCTCTCTAGTTAGGAAGGGGATGAAGCCTGCTGATGCCGTAGACGGGTGGGTGGGCTGGAACCTTCCTACTAGCTTCCTGGTCCCCAGGAAAACCAGGTTCTTCCTTGCCCATCAGCGAGGCCCAAGGGGATCCAGAATGCTTAGGCTATGATGAATCCTAATCCTTTAAAAGCTTAGAGAAAACACCAATTATTAACTTTCAAACACAGCATTGACAACTAGCATCAAACTGGTGTGTTATAATCAGGTTGTATCAGCAAGCTATATATTTCAGGTTTTATAAATTTTAGTCACTTTAGCAGACAAGCAAGTTGCCAAAGAAGAAAGTCTTGGAACAGAGTCTGTTTGGAGAACCTCAGGTTCCACAAAAGGAATTTTCTGAAGCTCCTACAACAGCACTTGAGGTACAGAATTTTTTATCTTTTGTTCCCTAAACCCCAATCAGCCTTGTGTGCACCATGCAATCTCTGCCAGCCGCATTTGACCAGACTTTTCCGATAGCTTCTCCTGGAGCACCATTGTTTTCCTACTTGCCCCACATTTCAAAGCAGGAGGGCAGGCAGATTTATCGCTTGCTCCAGCAGTCTGTAGATAGCCTTTGGCATTCTGAACTGAGTATCAAGAAAGCATTGCTCTAGATCAGGGATACGCAGTGGGGCAGAGGTGGGAACAGTGATGTCAGATCAGAGTTCCCCGTATGCTTACAGGGCACCTCGGAATCCTGGGTGGGCTGGAGAGACATGCGAATGTCCCAGCGCCCCCCAGGTGCTTCTGATCTGCGTTGTCTTTCCTGCAGAGAATGATTTCCACTCCCTTCAGAGCAAAACTTACCAGATGAGGAGCTCCAGGAAAGCAAGCCCTAGCCTATAGTATCTTCTTAGTTCAAGAAACAAATAGGAGATGAAATAAACCTTTCTTGGTCAATGTTTCTTCTTCCACCATATGAGCAAAATATTGTGCAAGTGGATGGTTTGCTTGAAGATGCACATGGCAATCTGAAGGCCACATGGGGGAGTGCTGTCTGCTTTAGTTCCCTCTTCTTGAATGGCCATCTCCATTCCCTTTAGGGTGTCATTCTCTATCCATTCGTTTCTTGTCTTCTGTGTTTTGACTCAGAAATATTGTTTTGAACATTTGGACAAGGACAGAGAATCTAAAACAGATACTCCTTATATCATTTCCCAAGGACTAACCAACATTTTACCATATTTACTTACTTAAAAAACTTTTATTGTTATAAATCACATGCCATACAATTCACCCATTTACAGTGTACACTTTAATGGTTTTTGCTAAGTTATTTATTTCTTAAACTGTGGTAAGATATATAATGCAAAATTTGTCATTTTAACCATTTTTAAGAGTACAATTCAATGACATAAACTTCATTCACAGTGTTTCCCAACCATCAACACTATCTATGTCCAAAACTTTTTCATCATCCCAAACAGAAACTCTGTAACCATGAACAGTAACTCTTGCTTTCCTGTTCTCCAGTCCCTGGTAACCTCTAATACACTTCCTGTCACTATGAATTAGCCTATTCCGGATATTTCATACACATAGAATTTACACACTATTTGTTATTTAGTGTCTGGTTTATTTCAATTAACAAAATGTTTTCAAGGTCCATCCATGCTGTAGAATGCCTCAGAACTTCATTCCTTTTCACAACTAAGTAATACTCCTACTGTATGTATATGCCACTTTTTTAATCCACTCATCTGTTGATGGACACTGGCGATGTTTCTACCTTTTCTTATTGTGAATGACATGGTAACAAACATTGACATACAAGTATCTGTTAAGTGCCTGCTTTCAATTCTTTGGGGTATATAACTAAGAGTGGGATTGCTGGATTGTATGGGAACTCTATTTGTAGGTTTTAGAAGAACTGCCAATCTATTTTCCATAGTGGATACACCATCTTACATTCCCACCAACAATGTAGAAGAGTTCTAACTTCTCCATGTCTTCACCAACACTTGCTGTTTTCCTTTTTCCTTTTTTTTTTTTTAGAAATAGCCGTTCTAGTAAGATGAAGTGAAATATCTCATTGTGGTCTGGCTTTGCCTTTCCCTAATGCCTAATGATATTGAGCATTTTCTCATGAGTACGTTGGCCATTTGTATATCTCTTTTGGAGAAATGGTTTTTGAGGTTCTTTGCCCCTTTTAAAATTAGGTTGTTTGTCTTTTCATTTCTGAGTTGTATAAGTTATTTATACATTCTGGATTTTAAACCTTTATCAGACATATGACTTGAAATATTTCCTCCCATTCTGTAAGTAGGTGGTTTTTTCACTTCCTTGATAAAGCCCTTTAAAGCCCAGGAGTTTTTAATTTTGATGAAATCTGCTTTACCTATTTTTATTTTGTTGCTCTTACTTTTGATGTCCAGATCTTTTATTAAGATAAGAAATAGAATGTAATTGAAAAAGATGCTGCCTCTTCTCCACTGTTTCCCAATCCAGCTCTCCTCCCTCCTCAGCAGAGACTGCTATCATGAATTTGGTGTTTCATTTCCTAACCAGGTTTTACATCTCAAAAGATATATATTTATAATATATATATAATATCTATAAATATATATGCCACAAATAGCCTTTTTTGCATGCTTTTAAAATTGTATATAAACAGTATCATTTTTCTTTTGCACTTTATTCTCTGAGCCCACATTTGAGATCTATCTGTGCTGATACAAATTCACACACATGCTGACCCATTCATTTCCATTGCTGGAATTGTATTCAGTCAAATGATCAGGGCATGATATTCAAAATGTTCTTTTTTGTTTTTCTTTTATTAAGGTATTATTGATATACACTCTTATTCAGGTTTCACATTAAAAAACAATGTGGTTACTACATTTACCCATATTATCAAGTCCCCACCCATACCCCAATTCAGTCACTGTCCATCAGTGTAGTAAGATGCCACAGATTCACTATTTGCCTTTTCTGTGCTACACTGTTTTCCCCGTGGTTCCCCACACCATGTGTACTAAACATAATACCCCTCAATCCCCTTCTCCCACCCTCCCCACCTACCCTCCCAAGCCCCTCCCCTTTGGTAACCACTAGTTCCTTCTTGGAGTCTGTGAATCTGCTGCTATTTTGTTCCTTCAGTTTTGCTTCATTGTTATACTCCACAAATGAGGGAAATCATTTGGCACTTGTCTTTCTCCACCTGGCTTATTTCACTGAGCATAATACCCTCCAGCTCCATCCATGTTGTGGCAAAAGGTAGGATTTGTTTCTTTCTTATGGCTGAATAGTATTCTATTGTGTATATGTACCACTTCTTCTTTATCCATTCATCTACTGATGGACACATAGGTTGCTTCCATATCTTGGCTATTGTAAAAATTGCTGCAATAAACATAGCAGTGCATATGTCTTTTTGAATCTGAGAAGTTGTATTCTTTGGATAAATTCCAAGGAGTGGGATTCCTTGGTCAAATGGTATTTGTATTTTTACTTTTTTTGAGGAACCTCCATATTGCTTTCCACAATGGGTGAACTAGCTTACATTCCTACCGGCAGTGTAGGAGGGTTCCCCTTTCTCCGCATCCTCACCAGCATTTGTTGTTCTTAGTCTTTTGGATGGTGGCCATCCTTACTGGTGTGAGGTGATATCTCACTGTGGTTTTAATTTGCATTTCACTGATGATTAGGGATGTGGAGCATCTTTTCATGTGTCTGTTGGTCATCTGATTTAATTTCTTCTTTGGAGAAGTGTCTTTTCATATCCTCTGCCCATTTTTTAATCGGGTTCTTTGCTTTTTGGGTGTTGAGGTGTGTAAATTCTTTATATGTTTTGGATGTTAACCCCTTGTCAGATATGTCATTTACAAATATATTCTCCCATACTGTAGGGTGCCTTTTTGTTCTGTTGATGGTGTCCTTTGCTGAACAGAAACTTTTTAGTCTGGTGTAGTCCCATGTGTGTTCATTTTTGCTTTTGTTTCCCTTGCTCAAGGAGATCAGGAAGAAGTTGCTCATGCTTATATTCAGGAGATTTTTGCCTATGTTGTCTTCTAAGAGTTTTATGGGTTCATGACTTACATTCAGGTCCTTGATCCATTCTGAGTTTACTTTTGTGTATGGGGCTAAACAATAATCCAGTTTCATTCTCTTACATGTAGCTGTCCAGTTTTGCCAACACCAGCTGTTGAAGAGGCTATCATTTCCCCATTGTATATCCATGCTCCTTTATCATATATTAATTTACCATATATGGTTGGGTTTATATCAGGGCTCTCTAGTCAGTTCCAT
Organism: Smutsia gigantea; assembly: GCA_032199065.1. Taxonomy (NCBI): domain Eukaryota; kingdom Metazoa; phylum Chordata; class Mammalia; order Pholidota; family Manidae; genus Smutsia; species Smutsia gigantea. Next base: position 456,242 of record JAVSCE010008968.1, read on the forward strand.
TGGTCTATGGGTCTGTTCTTGTGCCAGTACCAAATTGTCTTGAGTACTGTGGCTTTGTAGTAGAGCTTGAAGTTGGGGAGCATAACCCCCCCCCAGCTTTATTCTTCCTTCTCAGGATTGCTTTGGCTATTCGGGGTCTTTTGTGGTTCCATATGAATTTTAAAACTATTTGTTCCAGTTTGTTGACGAATGCTATTGGTATTTTGATAGGAATTGCATTGAATCTGTAGATTGCTTTAGGCAGGATGGCCATTTTGACAAGATTTATTCTTCCTATCCATGTGCACAGGATGTGTTTCCATTTATTGGTATCTTCTTTAATTTCTCTCATGAGTGTCTTATAGTGTTCAGAGTATAGGTCTTTCACTTCCTTGGTTAGGTTTATTCCTAGGTATTTTATTCTTTTTGATGCAACTGTGAATGGAACTGTTTTCCTGATTTCTCTCTCTGCTAGTTCATTGTTAGTGTATAGGAATGCCACGGATTTCTGCATATTAATTTTGTATCCCGCAATTTTGCTGAATTCAGATATTAGATCTGGTAGTTTTGGAGTAGATTCTTTAGGATTTTTTATGTACAATATCATGTCATCTGCAAACAAGGAGAGTTTAACCTCTTCCTTGCCAATCTGGATGCCTTTTATTTCTTTGTGTTGTCTGATTGCCATGGCTAGGACCTCTAGTACTATGTTGAATAGAAGTGGGGAGAGTGGGCATCCTTGTCTTGTTTCTGATCTTAAAGGAAAAGCTTTCAGCTTCTCACTGTTAAGTATAATGTTGGCTGTGGGTTTGTCATATATGGACTTTATTATGTGGAGGTACTTGCCCTCTATACCCATTTTGTTCAGAGTTTTAATCATGAATGGATGTTGAATTTTGTCAAATGCTTTTTCAGCATCTATGGAGATGATCATATGGTTTTTGTCCTTCTTTTTGTTGATATGGTGGATGATGTTCATGGATTTTCAAATGTTGTACCATCCTTGCATCCCTGGAATAAATCCTACTTGATCATGATGGGTGATCTTTTTGATGTGTTTTTGAATTCGGTTTGCTAATATTTTGTTGAGTATTTTTGTGTCTATGTTCATCAGGGTTATTGGTCTGTAATTTTTTTTGGAGGGTTGTCTTTGCCTGCTTTTGGTATTAGAGTGATGCTGGCCTCATGGAATGAGTTTAGAAGTATTCCCTCTTCTTCTACTGTTTGGAAAATTTTAAGGAGGATGAATCTTAGGTCTTCACTAAATGTTTGATAAAATTCAGCAGTGAAGCCATCTGGTCCAGGCATTTTGTTTTTAGGTAGGTTTTTGATTACCAGTTCAATTTCATTGCTGGGAATTGGTCTGTTCAGATTTTCTGTTTCTTTCTGGGTCAGCCTTGGAAGGTTGTATTTTTCTAGAAAGTTGTCCATTTCTTCTGGGTTATCCAGTTTGTTAGCATATAATTTTTCATAGTATTCTCTAATAATTCTTTGTATTTCTGTGGTGTCCATAGTGATATTTTCCTTTCTCTTTTCTGATTCTGTTTATGTGAGTAGACTCTCTTTTTTTCTTGATTAGTTTGGCTAAGCATTTATCTATTTTCTTTATTTTCTTGAAGAACCAGCTCCTGCTTTCATTGACTCTTTCTTTTGTTTTATTCTTCTCGATTTTATTTATTTCTGCTATAATATTTATTATGTCCCTCGTTCTACTGACTTTGGGCCTCATTTGTTCTTCTTTTTCTAGTTTTGTTAATTGTGAGTTTAGACTGCTCACATGGGATTGTTCTTCTTTCCTGAGGTAGGCCTGTATTGCAATATACTTTCCTCTTAGCACGGCTTTCACTGCATCCCACAGATTTTGTGTTGTTGAATTATTGTTGTCATTTGTCTCCATATATTGCTTGATCTCTGTTTTTATTTGGTCATTGATACATTGGTTATTTAGGAGCATGTTGTGAAGCCTCCATGTGTTTGTGGGATTTTTCATTTTCTTTGTGTAATTTATTTCTGGTTTCACCTTTGTGGTCTGAGAAACTGGTTGGTACAATTTCAATCTTTTTGAATTTACCGAGGCTCTTCTTGTGGCCACTATATGATCTATTCTTGATAATGATCCATGTGCACTTGAGAAGAATGTGTATTCTGTTGCTTTTGGGTGTAGAGTTCTGTAGATGTGTGCTAGGTCCATCTGTTCTACTGTGTTGTTCAGTGCCTCTGTCTCCTTACTTATTTTCTGCCTGGTAGATCTGTCATTTGGAGTGAGTGGAGTGCTGAAGTCTCCTAGAATGAATGCATTGCATTCTATTTCTCCTTTTAATTCTGTTTGTATTTGTTTCACATATGTAGGTGCTCCTGTATTAGGCACATAGATATTTATAATGGTTATATCTTCTTGTTGGATTGACTCTTTCATCATTATGTAATGTCCTTCTTTGTCTCTTGTGACTTTCTTTGTTTTGAAGTCTATTTTGTGTGATAGAAGTACTGCAACCCCTGCTTTTTTCTCCCTATTAGTTGCATGAAATAATATATTTTTCCATCCCTTCACTTTTAGTCTGTGTATGTCTTTGGGGTTTAAAGTGAGTCTCTTTTAGGCAGCATATAGATGGGTCTTGTTTTTTTATCCATTCAGTGACTCTATGTCTTTTGATTGGTGCATTCCATCCATTTACATTTAGGGTGATTACTGATAGGTATGTACTTAGTAGCATTGCAGGCTTTAGATTCTTGTTTACCAAAAGTTCAAGGTTAACTTCCTTACTATCTAAGAGTCTAACTTAACTCACTTAATATGCTATTACAAACACAATCTAAAGGTTCTTTTTTTTTTCTTTCTCCTCTAATCTTTATATATTAGGTGTCATATTCTGTAGTCTGTCTATCCTTTGATTAACTTTGGAGATAGTTATTTTAATTTTTGCATTTTCTTAGTAATTAGCTGTTCTACTTTCCTTACTGTGGTTTTATTACCCCTGGTGACAGCTATTAAACCTCAGAAACACTTCCATCTATAGCAGTCCCTCCAAAATACACTGTAGAGATGGTTTGTGGGAGGTAAATTCTCTCAGCTTCTGCTTATCTGGAAATTATTTAATCCCTCCTTCAAATTTAAATGATAATCTTGATGGATAAAGTATTCTTGGTTCAAGACCCTTCGGCTTCATTGCATTAAATACATCATGCCACTCCCTTCTGGCCTGTAAGGTTTCTGTTGAGATGTCTGATGATAGCCTGATGGGCTTTCCTTTATATGTGATCTTATTTCTCTCTCTGGTTGCTTTTAATAGTCTGTCCTTATCCTTGATCTTTGCCATTTTAATTACTATGTCTTGGTGTTGTCTTCCTTGAGTCCCTTTTGTTGGGAGATCTGTGCATCTCCATGGCCTGAGAGACTATCTCCTCCCCCAGATTGGGGAAGTTTTCAGCAATTACCTCCTCAATGACACTTTCTATCCATTTTTCTCTCTCTTCTTCTGGTACCCCTATAATACGAATATTGTTCTGTTTCGATTGGTCACACAGTTCTCTCAATATTCTTTCATTCTTAGAGATCCTTTTGTCTCTCTGTGCCTCAGCTTCTTTGTCTTCCTGTTCTCTAGTTTCTGTTTCATTTATCATCTCCTCCACTGTATCTAATCTGCTTTTAATACCCTCCATTGTGCTCTTCAATGATTGGATCTCTGACTGGAATTCATTCCTGAATTCTTGAATATCTTTCTGTACCTCCATGAGCATGTTAATGATTTTTATTTTGAACTCCCTTTCAGGAAGAGTCATGAGGTCAATGTCATTTAAATCTTTTTCAGGAGTGGTATTAATAATTTTACTCTGAACCAGATTCCTTTGGCATTTCATATTTGTATATGGCGCCCTCTAGTGCCCAGAAGCTCTACTTCATATAGCTGCTCAGCCCCTGAAGCAATTTTGGGGCTTGCAGGGGAGTGGTATGGGTGCCTGGGGGGAGGAAAGAGCTGTTTCCTGCTACCTGGCTTCACAGCCTGAACCACTGGGCTGAACACACAGGTATAAGCCTCTATGCTTTGCATTTTTAGTTGCTGTAGACAGATCTTCCCTCTGGCTGGCCTAACGCCAGGGTATGGTTTGCCTGTTTGTGAGCCAGGTGGGGCTGGCCGGGAGAAAGGCACAGTAGGCTGCGTATCATGGAGGGTGTCCTTGGAGCTGTGTAGCCAGCCAGGGAGCTGGAATTTCTGAAGATCGTCTAAGGTGGAAGATTTCTTTTTCCTCCTTAAATATGAGAGTCTATATGGCAAAGCTCCCAACCTGCTGGGCAGAGTGCACCCGGACAGTTTTGTCTGCCTGTCCTCTCTCCTGAGCAGTAAGCTCTGTGCAATCCTTGCCCCTTTAGCAGCCCTCTTGCTAAGGGCTTCCTTGTTAGGAAGTCTCTCAGACTGCCAACCTTTCTTTTGTCCCCAAGCAGCCAAATATGTATCCCTACTTTCCACAAGCAGCTGGAATCTCAGTCTCTCCAGGAATTCTGCCTATCTTAGCTTTTCAACCCCATAATCATGAGAGTATCATGCAAGCACCATGAAATGTAGGTTTGTGCCCCCAGAGCAGATCTCCATAGTTAGGTATTCAGCAGTCCCAGGCCTCCACTCCCTCCCTGCTCCGTTTCTCTTCCTCCCTTGGGTGAGCTGGGGTGGGGGAAGGGCTTGGTTGCTGCCGGGCCATAGCTTTGGTAATTTACCCTGTTCTGTGAGGTCTGCTCTTTTCTCCAGGTGTATCCAGTCTGGTGCAGTCCTCTTTCCTGTTTCTCTTTCAGGATTCGTTGTATTAATTATATTTTCATATTATATGTGGTTTTAGGAGGAAGCCTGTGTCTCCCCTCTCACACTGCCATCTTTAATCCGTCCTATCTCAAAATGTTTAACGACTGGCATGGCTCTGGCACCAACACATGGGTGTTCCTCACAAACAGCATCTCTGGGTACCTGTGTGTGCTTAAATGTACCTGTACACACCTGGCTAAATACCAAACCAGTTTCCACATTTTATTTATCCATCCATTATTATGAAGTTTATATTGTTTACAACCTTTCACTATTATAAGCAATACTGCTAGAAATGTTCTTGTAGGCATATTTTCATGTACATCTGTGAGTTCTCTAGGATACATTCTTAGGAGTAGAATTGATGGGTGGTCTGCTACACATATGTTCCATTTTATTTTTCCTGTTGTATCAGAATTGTGGCTAAGGCCTAAAGCTGAGGACAAAAGACGTTAAGTACCCCACATTCCATTTACCAACCATGATGTCATAGGAGCTGCCTCCCAGGAAAGCATAGTGAGAGGCACCCGTGTTGAGGATAGGTCTTTTCCCTAGCCATTGCCCCTTGGGTCAACCTAAGGCAAGAACAGGTGGAGAGGAGGGGATCTTTCAGAGAATACCAAGTTTACAAAGAAAGAATATTGTCTCTCTTTATACGTCTACAAATGAGAGCAAGGAAGGAAAACCAAAGATAATCAATGAAAATGGTTTTCTGGGTATTTATCCAAATAATTCTCCTTCCCTTCCATGCATAAACTAAGTCAGAATTCAGAGGTCCTCTTATGCAAACTGGATGAGGACTTGACTTGCAGTGTGCCTAATCTTCCAGGGTAGGAGAAAGAGGCAAGAGATAGAAGGTAGGATTGAGAAAGAGGCAGCAGGCAGTCCCACCATTTGGCATGACAAATACACCAGTGATGGTTCATGGGAACTGAGGGGACCCTGTAGAGGGTGGCTGTGCTTAAACCATCCTGGTAGTATGCCCATGAAAGTGCCATCTTCTGGGAGAAGGTCATGTTCTGTGGAGACACTGAGGCACAGTGGAAGAAGTTCAAGCATATTGAATCCCATGCCAGACAACTAGCCAGGCCCAGGTCCCCAAGGAGTCCCTCAAGGAATCCACACATGTGCATGGAGAGGGGATCAACAGCTCATTGCTGTGAGCCGGAGAAGCAACCCAAACCTCAGAGAGAAGTTTATAGAGCAAAGACTGGTATCTCCCCAAATTCTGCAAAAAAGAACTCTGGTATTTTCCTTTTCCTTTTCCCCACCCAAGAGGAAGAAGCAGAGAGAGGGGAAGGTGGTCTCTGAGTGTTACATGACCCCACGTCCTTAACAGTAGCTTCTGTTGAGAGAGGGGAGGAAAAGCTCTGCATCAGATAGGAAAGCTAAGCTTTAAAATGAGCAGGACTGAGTTTCAAACCCACCAAAAACACTATAGTCGGTAAAATGTCCCAGAGCCGGAGAAACTGGCCAAAGGATGTTAAAGGAGACTGTTCCTCAGCTGGCAGGGAGGCTCAGCCTGGTTCAGTGGGGCATTTGTCGGAGAGAATAAAATCCTGTCATGTCATCAACGCAGTGACACTAGGCTGTTTAGCAACCCGGCGAAAGTCGGCGTGCTAGCGGCCGCGGTTCCCTCCGCACAGGGAACACACACCCCCGGCAGGGGTATGAGCTCCGCTGCCGATCCGATGGGTGTGCAGCGGTACCTGTGCTATTTCTACTTGTTTATGTCTTCTTTTCATTCCTAACAGTCGTCAATTCTGACCAAAAATAAAAACAAGAAAACAAATTTTGACCGAAACGAAGAAAATTTCCAAAAGAGTCATCGCTATGTAAATGAACCCATTTTCATTCTCACAAAGAGAAATGAGTGAGCCTGCAAATATTAACACTGAGATGGTCAGTAAAACTTAGTTCAGTATTTTCCCTTCATCACAATCCTGGCTTCCTCGGAGCCTAAAAGCTCTCCCTCCGTCCCTCCTTTTCTGCCTTCCTCCTCCAGGTGGTGGTCAGAGGCATCTGCCATATGAGCCTGTGGTCCTGGAAGGCCCAAAGGCTCGGGAAACCAGACCAGGCTCCCCCTCAGGCTTGTTGTTCAGAGCCCTCCTGTTCTGGTCTCCAGCTCTCAATTTTCCATCCGTTTGCCTCATGCTGGTCCCGTGTCCCAGCCAGTGCTTAGTTTCTTCAGATGGACAGCTGGCTGGACCGTCAGCAGGGCTTTCCCCTGTAGACCTGCCTCCGTGGGGATGGCTCATGGCTGCAGCCCACTTCCCTTCCATCGCCAAACCCCTCAGTCCAGCTTCCTGGGATCCTGGGTCCAAGGTGGAATGGACATACTTTGAATCCCACAGAAGTGAGTTTGAACACACCCTGCATAAAGCCACCCCGCTTTTTATTACTAATTTAAATGGATAGACCTGCGGGCTAATTGTTATTCTGCCATTCTCAGCTGACAGACTTTGTAGGACTGTAAAGGTGAAAGAGCATTACAGCAGGATTTAAGTTGCAGCTTGATGAAAATGACAATCACACCTTGTGTTGTAAACTGCTGTTTACTAGAGAAAAGAAAAAACATCCTTTAATATATACAAGAGTATCTGAGGCAACCTGGCAGGGTGGCTGGAATCGTTACGATGTGTAAGGAATTCCTTGACAGTGACGGATAACCTCGGGAACATCTGAGCGGGGCCTTTTGTTTATCTTCACTTGCCTTTGCATTTATGTCATGTCTTTCACTTGGGGGTGAAATTTCGTCTTTGAAAGTTGAAACGATTTTTAACTCAAGAAAGGGGTTCACTGGGTCTTTCATGAGTTTGTTTCTCATGTTCCCCCTACCCTTTTCCTTGCCTCCCTCCACAGCTGGCCCCCTTCCTGCCGGCTGCGGTGTGTCAGTCCTGGGTGCCAGATGCAAGATGATTAAGCCCATGCAGTTCCCACAGTTGAACTTGTTATTGATTAGCACTCCCTAAATCAAACAGAATGGCTGATTACTATTGCAGGGCAGCCGCCGCTTGCGTGGTGTCCAAGTGCTGCCAAAGGGAGCGTGAGCAGGCAGAGGGGCGCTTTCGGGGTGTCTTCCCCCACCCCCCTTCTTAATCACTGCTGTTGCCTGCAAGGAGGAAAAAGGGCCACTTCCTCTGCCAATCTGAGGGTTTCAGGCACCCACGGGGTGTGTGGCCGTGTGCAGCCACGGAGGGGATTTTGACAATTAGCAGGGGCAGCCGTCCTAGCTCTCCTTAGCTGCAAGAATGAATGCCTCAGGACAGTTTAATGAGTTGGTCTGTGCCTGGCACATGGCACATAGCACTGAAAGCTTCAGTGACACACAACTCTTTCAAAAGGATGGGGAATTCAACAAAGAGGCCATTTTATCTATTTGGTGCATAGATAGATACTTTAGCAGGGAATTTACAATATTAGCGAGATAAAATTTGAGAAGAGGGTCTGTTTGCAAATCAGCCACTATCGGTCGTTTGTCCAAAGGCATGAGGAACAACCTCACTCACGGGTCACCTCCTCCCAGTTCCTGCTTCTGCTGATGTGTCAAGGCATACACAGAGATGACGTGTACATGTATGTGTCTTTTCATCTCCCCACCTAACCCACACTAGAAAGATACTGAGGAGTTTAAAGTTTAAATTTTTAAAAAAATACATCCTATTTTTGAGAGCAGTTTTAGGTTCACAGCAAAAGTAAGGGGAAGGTATACAAATTACCCAGCTGACCCTGCGCCCAGATATGCACTGTCACCCCCACTATTGATATCCTGCACCAAAGTGGTACCTTTGTTACCAAAGATGGAGCTATACTGACACATCATTATCACCCAAAGTCCGCAGTTTACATTAGGTTTCACTCCTGGTGGTGTACATTTTATGGGTTTGGACAAATATGTCATGACATGCGTCCATCATTATGGTATCATACAGGGTGTTTTCACTGCCTCTGCTCCACCCGTTCATTCCTCTCCCTCCTAACCCCCAATCCCTGGCAACTGCAGGTCATTTTACCATCTCCGTAGTTTTGCCTTTTCCAGAGCATCATGCAGTTGAATCATACAACAAGTACCCTTTTCAGATAGGCCTCTTTCACTTAGTCACATGCATTTAAGCTTCCTCAGTATCTTCATGGCTTGATGACTCATTTCTTTTTAGTGTCAAACATCCACTTTCTGTGTGTATCACAGCTTATTTATCTACTCACGGACTGAAGGGCATCTTGATTGCTTTCAAACTTTGGTAACTGTGAATAAACCTGCTATAAACATCCATGTGCAGGTTTTTGTGTGGATGCAAGTTCTCATCATCTTTGGGTAAATACCAAGAAGGACAACTGCTGAGTCATATGGTAAGAGTATGCTTAGCTTTGTAGGAAACTGCTAGACTGTCTTACAAAGGGGATATACCATTTTGCATTTCCACCAGCAATATCGGAGAGTCCCTATGGTTTCACATCGTCACCAGCATTTGCTGTTGTCAGTATTTTGAATTTTGGCCATTCTAATAGGTGTGCAGTGATATTTCACTGTTGTCCTTGGTTTGAAATTTCCTCATGACATATGATGTAGAGCATCTTCTCATATGCTTATTTGTCACCTGCAATCTTCCTCAGCCAGGTGTCTGCTAAGGCCTTTTGCCCATTATCTTAATGGGGTTGTTAGTTTTCTTACTTTTAAGGTTTAAGAGTTCTTTGTGTATTTTCTATAACAGTCCTTTATCAAATATGTCTTTGGTAAACATTTTCTCCCATCCTGTCTGTGGTTTACCTTCTCATTCTCCTGACAGTGTCTTTTTTTTAAATTAATGTATCATTGATATACAGTCTTATGAAGGTTTTACATGAATAACATTGTGGATTCAACATTCAGTATTGTTAAGTCCTCCCCCTGCACCCCATTGCAGTCACTATCAGTGTAGTAAGATGCTATAGAATCATTACTTGTCTTCTCTGGGCTGTACTGCCTTTCCCATGACCTACCTCTATTGTGACTGTGAATTATAGTGCCTGTTAATCCCCTTCTCACTCCCTCTGCATTCAGCCTCCCCAACCCCTTTCCTAGGTAGACTAGTCCCTTTTTGGAGTCTGTGAGTCTGCTGATGTTTTGTTCCTTCAGTTTTGCTTTGTTGTTATACTCCACAAATGAGTGAAATCATTTGGTACTTGTCTTTCTCCACCTGGCTTATTTCACTGAGCATAATATACCCTGCAGCTCCATCCATGTTGTTGCAAATGATAGGATTTGTTTTCTCCTTATGGCTGAATAATATTCCGTTGTGTATATGTACCACATCTTCTTTATCCATTCATCTACTGATGGACACTTAGGTTGCTTCCATTTCTTGGCTATTGTAAATAGTGCTGCGATAAACATAGGGGTGCATATGTCTTTTTCAAACTGGGCTGCAGCATTCTTAGGGTAAATTCCTAGGAGTGGGATTCCTTGGTCAAATGGTATCTCTATTTTGAGTTTTTTGAGGAATCTCCATACTGCTTTCCACAATGGTTGAACTAGCTTACATTCCCACCAGCAGTGTAGGAGGGTTCCCCTTTCTCCACATCCTTGCCAACATTTGTTGTTGTTTGTCTTTTGGATGGTGGCCATCCTTACTGGTGTGAGGTGATATCTCATTGTGGTTTTAATTTGCATTTCACTGATGCTTAGTGATGTGGAGCATCTTTTCATGTGCCTGTTGGCCATCTGACTTTCTTCTTTGGAGAAGTGTCTGTCCAGATCCTCTGCCCATTTTTTAATCAGGTTGCTTGCTTTTTGGGTGTTGAGGTATGTGAGTTCTTTACATACTTTGGATGTTTACCCCTTATTGGATATGTCATTTATGAATATATTCTCCCATACTATAGGATGCCTTTTTGTTCTGCTGATGGTGTCCTTTGCTGAGCAGAAACTTTTTAGTTTGATGTAGTCCCATTTGTTCATTTTTTATTTTGTTTCCCTTGCCCATGGAGACGTGTTCAGGAAAAAGTTGCTCATGTTTATATTCAAGAGAGTTTTGCCTATGTTTTCTTCTAAGAGTTTTATGGTTTCGTGACTTACATTCAGGTCTTTGATCCATTTTGAGTTTACTTTTGGGCTTGGAGTTAGACAATAATCCAGTTTCATTCTCTTACATGTAGCTGTCCAGTTTTGCCAACACCAGTTGTTGAAGAGGCTGTCATTTCCCCATCATATATCCATGGCTCCTTTATTGTATATTAATTGACCATATATGTCTGGGTTTATTCTCTATTCTGTTCCATTGGTCTATGGGTCTGTTCTTGTGCCAGTACCAAATCATCTTGATTAGTGTGGCTTTGTAGTAGAGCTTGAAGTTGGGGAACATAATCCCCCCGACTTTATTCTTCCTTCTCAGGATTGCTTTGGCTATTCAGGGTCTTTTGTGGTTCCATATGAATTTTAGAATTATTTTTCCTAGTTCATTGAAGAATGCTGTTGGTATTTTGATGGAGATTGCTTTGATTCTGTAGATTGCTTTAGGCAGAATGGTTTTTTGACAATATGAATTATTCTTATCCATGAGCATGGGATTATTTCCATTTATTGGTGTCTTCTTTAATTTCTCTTATGAGTGTCTTGTAGTTTTTAGGGTACAGGTCTTTCACCTCCTTGGTTAGGATATTTTATTCTTTTTGATGCAGTTGTAAATGGAGTTGTTTTCTTGATTTCTCTTTATGCTAGTTCATCATTAGTATGTAGGAATGCAACAGATTTCTGTGCATTAATTTTGTATCCTGCAACTTTGCTGAATTCATTTATTAGTCCTAGTAGTTTTTGATGGATTCTTTAGGGTTTTTTATGTACAATATCATGTCATTTGCAAATGGTGACAGTTTGAGTTCTTCCTTACCAATCTGGATGCCTCTTATTTCTTTGTGTTGTCTGATTGCCATGGCTAGGACCTCCAGTACTATGTTGAATAGAAGTGGGGAGAGTGGGCATCCTTGTCTTGTTCCTGATCTTAGAGGAAAAGCTTTCAGCTTTTTGCTGTTAAGTATGATGTTGGCTGTGGGTTTGTTGTATATGTCCATTACTATGTTGAGGTACTTGCCCTCTATACCCATTTTGTTGCGAGTTTTTATCATGATGAACTTTGAATTTTGTCAAATGCTTTTTCAGTATCTATGAAGATGATCATGCGATTTTTGTCCTTTTTGTTGATGTGGAGTATGATATTGATGGGTTTTCGAATGTTGTGCCATCCTTGCATCCCTGGAATAAATCCCACTTGATCATCATGGATGATCTTTTTGATGTATTTTTGAATTCAGTTTGCTGATATTTTGTTGAGGATTTTTGCATCTATGTTCCTCAGAGATATTTGTCTGTAATTTTCTTTTTTTGGTGTCTTTGCCTGGTTTTGGTATTAGAGTGATGCTGGCCTCATAGAATGAGTTTGGAAGTATATCCTCCTCTTTTACTTTTTTGGAAAATTTTACGGAGGATGGGTATTAGGTCTTCTCTAAATGTTTGATAAAATTCATTGGTGAAGCCATCTGGTACAGGCATTTTATTCTTAGGTAGTTTTTTGTTTACCATTTCAATTTCATTGCTGGTAATTAGTCTGTTCAGATTTTCTGTTTCTTCCTGGGTCAGTCTTGGAGAAGGTTGTATTTTTCTAGAAAGTTGTCCATTTCTTCTAGGTTATGCAGTTTGTTAGCATATAATTTTTTATAGTATTCTCTAATAAGTCTTTGTATTTCTGTAGTGTCCATAGTGGTCTTTCCTATCTCATTTCTAATTCTGTTTATGTGTGTACACTCTTTTTTTTTCTTTATAAGTCTGGCTAGGGGTTTATCTATTTTGTTTATTTTCTCAAAAAAAAGAGCTCCTGCTTTCATTGATTCTTTCTATTGTTTTATTCTAAGTTTTATTTATTTCTGCTCTGATATTTATTATGTCCTTCCTTCTACTGACTTTAGGCCTTATTTTTTCTTCTTTTTTTTAGTTTCATTAACTGTGAGTTTAGACTATTGGACTAGTGATTGTTCTTCTTTGTTGAGGTAAACCTGTATTGCTATATACCTTCCTATTAGGACTTTCTTTGCTGAATCCCACAGATTTTGAACTGTTGAATTGTTTCATTTGTCTCCATATATTGCTTGATCTCTGTTTTAATTTGGTCATTGATCCATTGATTATTTAGGAGCATGTTGTTAAGCCTCCATGTGTTTGTGGGCTTTTTTGTTTTCTTTGCATAATTTATTTCTAGTTTCATACCTTTGTGGGGTGAGAAGCTGGTTGACACAGTTTCAAACTTTTTGAATTTACTGAGTCTCTTTTTGTGGCCTAGTATATGATCTATTCTGGAAAACGTTCTATGTATACTTGAGAAGAATATGTATCCTGCTGCTTTTGGGTGGAGTGTTCTGTAGATGTGTGCTAGGTCCATCTGTTCTAATGTGCTGTTCAGTGTCTCTGTGTCCTTACTTATTTTCTGTCTGGTTGATCTGCCCTTTGGAGTGAATGGTGTGTTGAAGTCTCCTAAAATGAATTCATTGCATTCTATTTCCCCCTTTAATTCTGTTAGTATTTGTTTCACATATTTAGGTGCTCCTATGTTGGGTGCATAGATATTTATAATGGTTATATCCTCTTGTGTTGGACTGACCTCTTTATCATTATGTAATGTCTTTCTTTATCTCTTGTTACTTTCTTGGTTTTGAAATCTATTTTGTTTGATACAAATATTGCAACTCTTGCCTTTTTCTCCCTATTAATTTGCATGAGTATCTTTTTCCATCCCTTCACTTTTAGTCTGTGTATGTCCTTGGGTTTGAAGGGAGTCTCTTGTAGGCAGCATATAGATGGATCTTGCTTTTTTATCCATTGTATAACTCTATGTCTTTAATTGGTGCATTCAGTCCATTTACATTTACAGTGATTATCGATAGATATGTACTTACTGCCATAGTAAGCTTTAGACTTGTGGTTACTAAAGGATCAAAGGCAGCTTCCTTACTATCTAACAGTCTGTCTTAACTCATTTATTACACTATTTCAAACACAATGTAAAGGTTCTTATTTTTTTTCTCCTTTTTCTTCTTCTTCTCCACTCTTTATTATATTAGGAGTCATATTCTGTACTCTTTCTGTATCCCTTGACTAACTTCATTAATAGTTGATTTAATTTTGCATTTCCTTAGTAATTAATTTGTCTACTTCCTTTACTCTGGTTTTATTTTCTCTGATGAAAGCTATTTAGCCTTCGGATCTCTTTCATCTAGAGCAGTCCCTTTAAAATACAGTGTAGAG